>CM052552.1:20013913-20034051 GCA_028533065.1 Trachops cirrhosus
GCCTATGGCTCTCACTTAGGACAAACCAAACACTTGCTTATAGCAGTCTGCTCAGGAAAAAAGAGTCTCTTCATAGAGGTTTCCATTCAATGTGTTAAATGTGGAACTAAAGGACGGGGCCCCTTTGCATGCATGAGCCATTTTGAAATATTGCAGCTGGGTGCACGTGATCCTCCCTGGAGGGCTCTCACCATTCTCGAGAGTCCTGTTCTCGGGTTGTGGGGGAGGGGATTCCCTTTGCTTTCTTGCAATGATTTGCTTGGGCAGGCATCAAAGCAGCACTAATTGGAAACCACTAAAAGTAAAAACAGCCTTTCATCCCCTAGTGCAGATCCTGAACTTTTCTCCTTTACCATTAAGCCTTCTTTTTTCTTAACATAAAGTAATACGAGTTCATTATTTTTTTCTAAATTGAAAACACAGAAAAGCACATAAACTAAAATAATTACTGCTGCAGAGAACCTTTCACAGTCTTACCCTAAACCATAATTTTCTACCATTCCAGACACTAGCCCGTACTTTTTCTTATACTGTTCCCTTTGCCAGCAATACTCTTTCCCTCCTCTGTCTGTTGAATTTCTACCAGTTCCTCAAGGCCCAGCTCAAAAGTTATGGTACCTTTTCTAAGAAGCTTTTCTTGACTCACAGGAGAGCTGCTACTTCCCCGCCAATGACGCTGCCACCCCTTTGTACATAGCTGTTTGGGCACTTGCCTCTAATGTATGAAAACTATTCATTTGTGTGTGTCTTTCTAAGTAGGCTAGGAGGAGCTCCTCTTATTCATCAGAACCTAATCCTCACACAATGCATAGCATATAGATGGTGTTGACAAATGTTGAAAGAAGTAGCGTCCAATTTAGAGTACAATGACTTGTACCAGACCCGAAACTCATTGATTCACTCAGGACATACTTTGTTGTTTTGTTCAGAGGGTGGAAAGCACCACTGAACTTACAAAGCTGCCTAGGCAGACCAGAGCAACAATCTGAGAGGGAGTGGGAGTCACCACTGATTTGGACCAGGGAGCTGAGATTAGCTTTTGTTCTTTTCTTTCTAGGTCATTTACTAGTGTCACCTAATCTATTGCCCCTACAGGCCAACCCAGAGGGAAAGGGGAGGAGGGGGAGTACAGGAAGAAGAAGGCTGGAATACACAGATGTAATTTCACAAGGGTGGAGGGACTATGTGACTTTCTCACAGGTCAGCAGTTGGGCCAGAAGCTTGGTATATAGATTTTGAAGAGGGAAAGATATTGCTCATGTGTTCTACGGAACTTAATGGGGGATATGCAAACGACAAGGTAAACAGTATCCTAAGGGAAGTAGTGAAAGAGACATTCAAAGGCTGATATCTGAGATGTGCTGAAAATATTAAGAGTTGAAAAGGGCTATGGAAATCTCCTTTCTTCTATTCTGAACGTGCTATTGTACATCTTGTCCTATCCTGTTTTAAATCTGATGACAGATATTTTAAATATTTATACCTTAAAAAGATGCAGAGTCTCATATGTAGGCCATCAGTTGAATTTAAAATTGCCTTTAAATTGAACTAAGGTGTTTCTAAGATTAGTTGTGTGTTGCAAACTACCCAGTTGGGGGCAGACAAAACAAACACATGACTTCTGAGTGCTACCAAAGGAATACTGTGTTTCTTTGTGTGTTGTTATTTTTAATAAGGCAACGGCCTTTTCAACTCATAATCAGATTCAGACGGCTTGCTCATAACCTCCACAGACTGAATGCTACAATAGGGTTTCTTTCCAATTATCATATTTTTAACCACAGAGGATGGAGCTTGGGCATGGGTGTGAGGCTTGTTGGAAGCACATACATTTTTCTGGACAGTGTAAAATGCTGTGCATAACATACTGAGACATTTACAAAGGTACTAACACTGCCAAAACAAGCCCTCCAATAACATCAGATTTCAGGGGACAGTGCATTTAGCCAGAGATCATCTTAATCTCCAGTTCTTTCCTTTCCCTAAGAGAGTTTACCATGCCTATTAGAGGGAGTTAAAAGAAATCAGACACTGTTTTGCTGTTTTGGTTTCTTATTCTGCCAGAGAGTTCACAAAGAATGGCTCCGCATCAGACTCTAATGCTTCATTTTACTAAAAAGATGAGAAGCATCATGAGTCAGGCTCATGTTTCCAACATCCAAAAGAGGCCTGACTGACTACGACTTACTCTAGTCAACAGGTTTTGAAATTTTTCTTACTATCTTTTCTTTTCTTTTGAGGTTAACAAAAAGTCCAAAAATGAATATAAATGAAGTGTCAAATCTCGGTGCCCAGCCAAGAACCCATTGATCAATTTGTTTTTTCCCTGGAGGTATGAACACCCACAGAGTCCTCCATGTCCCTCCACAGAGCTCAAGATAAAAGCCACGGCAGCAGGGCCTTGATGAATCTCTTACTTACTTAAAAATGTATTCAGGTCGTCCTGGCTGGTGTGGCTCAGTGGACTGAGTGCTGGCCTGTGAACCAAAGGGTCTTTGGTTCGATTCCCTGTCAGGTCATGTGCCTGGGTTGTGGGCCAGGTCCCAAGTAAGGGGAATGTGAGAGGCAAACACAAATTGATGTTTCTCTCCCTTCCTTCCCTTCTCTCTAATTCTTTAAAAAAACAAAAAAGACCCTTTAAGTATCCAGGTTGACAAGCTAATCTCAAAATGGGACCAGGGTTAGGATGTTTACTTTGAAAAAGCTCTACATGTGATTCTGTTACAAATCCATATAGCACCTCCTCCATGACACTTTCACTGTAACTCCCTGGGCAGACTCTCTTTCCCCATAGGCTGCTTGTATATACACTGGATATTCTTTTGCACTTACAGAACTGTTTTGGAATTATTTGCATTTAAGTCTATTTTCACATCACACTGATTTGGAGAGCAGAGACTGTGCCTTGATTTTTAGTGCCTAGTATATATATGCTGGCACATAATAGGTGTTGCCTAAAATTCATCTATATAATGATATTAATATACATTATTATAGTTATAAATATATCACACTTATAATTTATATTTTATTTACACATGCTTAATATATAATGTTATATAAATTATTTGCTTCAGTCTAATGTGCAAGGGGTTTCTACCACTGGAAGATCAGTGGCAGGTTAATTCCTCAGGTGGTTTAGACAGAATGAAAGCAACAGCAAACAACAGGCAAAGGACAGTCAGGGGCTAAATAGATCCTGGGAAAATGGCCTAATTTTGTCCTTTTAGAAAAACAAAAACTTGCCAAAGAACCCCATGCTATAGAGATATGGTTCTCAGATATTTTGGTGCCAGGAACCTGTGGTGGTTTTTAAAGATGTCCACAAATCCTTTGATACTATGTCTTTCAAGAGGTGGGGCTTAATTTCCCTCCCCCTTGAATGTGGACTAGAATTTGCGACTTGCTTTTAACAAACCGAGCATGTCACAATTGAGAGTATGTCTACTTCTGAGACTGGCTCATAAAACACATAACACCTTCCTCCTTGTTCTCTTCCATGGATCATTTATTGTAGGGAAGCCAGAGGCCATGTTTGGAGGATACTCATGAGGTCTATGTAGTGAAGAACTAAAGCCTCCTTCCAACAACCAGCACAAAGTTGCTAAATGTGTAAGTGAGCCACCTTGAAAGTAGATCCTCCAGCTTAAATCAACACTCAGATGACTGCCAGCCCCAGGCAACATCTTGACTGAAATATCTTTAGAGACTCAGAACCACCTAGCTAAGCAGTTCCCAAATTACTGACAGAGACTGTGAGATAATGAATTTGTTTGGTTTAAATCACTGTTTTGGGATAATTTGTTATACAACACTAGATGACTAATACAACCCTTTAACACTCAAAATTGTTGAGGACCCCAAAGACCTTTTGTTTATGTAATATATATCAATTGATATTTACTGCTTTATATATTAAAACACAGAAAGAATTTAATTTTAGTATTAATTTTAAAATAACAATGAGACATTATATGTTAATATAAATAACATTTTAATGAAGAAAATAATTTTGCTTTTTAAAATATTTTATTTATTTAATTTTAGAGAGAGGGGATGGGAGGGAAAAAGAGAAGAAGAGAAACACTGATGTGAGAGAGAAATATCAATCGGCTGCCTCTTCTACACACCCAGACTGAAGACCAAACCCACAATCCAGGCAGGTGCCCTGACCAGGAATCAAACCAGAGACCTTTCGCTTTGCGGGATGATGCCCAACCAATTGAGCCACACCACTTAGGCCTGAAAAGTGATGTTGTTTTTGCATTTTTGCAAAATATCTTTACTGCCTGTCTTAATAGGAAATATATAAATTCTTCCATTGGCTTCTGCATTTAATCTGTTGCAATATGTTGTTTTGGTTGAAGTATATGAACAAAAGCCAGCTTTGCACATATATGTAGTTAGCAAAAAGCTGATCACAACAACCTCCTGAAAGGGTCTGTGGGATCCCTTGGGTCCTAGAGTCACACTTGAAAATTTCTGCTACAGGGAAACTAGGAACCTATTGGTTTGGAAATCAATAAAAGAAAAGAAAATGGGACTTCCTGATATGCTTCTTTGAAGGACTATCTCTCAAGCAGCCTTATTGCCTTTTCTCACTGTGAACTATATCATACATGACTAGAGATTACCATTTCAAAACCTCCTGTGGTGAATGGATGTGAATGGGAGAATTTACTCCAAATCTGAGATGTTCCTTATTTCACCTCTTCATTTTCCATCTGTAGGCCAGTCTCTCCCTATGTCCTCAAAGTCATGAGGAAGTAGAACTCATGTCTAGCTATTCTTGAGCCAGTCGAAGGGTTGGCTCCATGTGCATTGCTTTGGGGTAAGGTAGTTCTCCTAGATTAGTGTTGGGCTTCCTATCAAATTTCTGTGACTTATGTGTAAACATGAAACAAGAACAGGAAAGGAGGGGATCTGGATGTGGTGAGGAGGAATGAATAGAATAAGGAACAAACTTTAATTTAGTCCCTTGCCTGCTATTTTAATAAATAGGAACCAATTCCTTCATTTTATCATTCTTAAAAGAGTGTGTAGAGTGCGCAGTGTGTGTGTATACATATGAGTGTGTGTGCCATTTTCTCTCTGGTGAACACATCCTGGACTCACCGTTAATAATGGGAAAAGTCACAAACCAAACCATCAGAGATCAAATCTCTGATTTGAGCATTGTGAGATCAAATCATAACAAAAAATATTTTATCAATAAAATTCTTGATTACAGAAGTCCATTCCACCCTGGCTCGCTGTACTGAGTAGTTACATATGGTAAAATTACATGTACATATGGCTTGGATATAATACAATATCTTGTTCCTTTAACATTGACAGATGACAGAATTTAATTAACTAAACACTCTACTCAGAAGGACTAAATAACATGTATTTAAGAAGCTTCGCTCCAGTGGTTTTTGACCTTAAAACACAATTGCTAATTGTACACTAAAATGGAGAAAAAAAAAAACCTCTCACCTTCTTCGACTGGATAAGGTTTCTTCATGTTCTACATGAGCAACTTTTAATACCTTCTTGTCAATAAACAGATCCTCAGGATAATAAGCAGATCTATACTGGCGTTGTTGAGAATGGGCACATAACTTGCCAATCTGGGAAGAGAAATGCAATATAATTACATGATACTTTCAAAGATATGATATTAGAAACAAATTCTGAGATCTGCTTCAATTTCTTCTCCAATTTCTTTATAAACACCAGAATGAAGCTGTTACTGGAGTCCAAAAAGGTGACATGCTTTTAACAGAAAGGACCACGTGTGGAAAAGAAGGCTAAAGACCATGGGTGGGGGGCACTCTGAGCACAGCATATTCAGAGATTCCTTTAGATAAAACATGCTTTTTTTTCTATAGTGAAATGCATATTTGAGAGGACCCTCTACACAGGACTTATGCCATTGATATCTTTTAATGGCACTTGGTATTTATACATATAAAGAAGTTCACAAGTGGGCATTGCAAAATTTAGGAAGAACCAGTGCAGAAAATGAGGAGGTGTAGGGAGATGTTTAGAGTATTCTGTTAATAAAAGAGAAGCTTCCCATGCACAGAATGCTCTCCATTCTTATGAGCATTTTGTTCTAAGACCTAAGCTAGGGTATTCTAAAAAAAATGTCAATGTAGTTGCTCATCTGGCTTTCCTAAAAATGCCAGAGGGAAGGAAGAAGGCAAGCCCACCAATCAATAGCCAGTGTCATTAGCTATGAATAAACTAAATATGAGTTTATTGAATAAACTCAGGATTGAGAGTATTAAAGAATATATGAGGTCTGTCCAGAAAAAGTCTAGTCATTGTTAATATAACAAGAATGGTTTGCACCACATGGATGTAACCTGGCAGTCAAGGAGAGTGGACTGGAATGCAAATGCGTGAACAATGATGACTTCACTATACTAGTCAGTGGGGTGGGGGTAGGCACCATTGAGTCAGCAAATGTACTGTGAGGCCCTTGCATTCAAAATGACTGAGCAAGTAGAGCAACAAATCTATATCAGATTTTGCATGAAACTTGAACATTCCTCCACAGTAACTATTCCGATGACTCAGAAGGCCACAACTATGGGCAACTGCTGAATGGCAGTTTCATAACAACAATGTACTTGCTCATGCATCATCATGTCTCATGTAGTTTTTTGGCAAAATATCAAATCACCCAGGTGACTCAGTCTCCCTACAGCCAAGATTTGGAGCCATGTGACTTCTGGCTTTTCCCAAAACTAAAATCACCTTTGAAAGGGAAGAGATTTCATACCATTCGTGGGATTTGGGAAAATATGATGGGGCAGCTGATGGTGACTGGGAGAACTGTGTGAGGTCCCAAGGTGCCTACTTTGAAGGGGACTGAGGTGTCATTGTCCTACGTACAATGTTTCTTGTATCTTCTTCAGTAAATGTCTCCATTTTTCATATTACATGGCTGGATACCTTCTGGAGAGACCTCACAGGTACTTTAGAGAGTCTACCTTATTTTCTCAGTTGCTCTTTCCCCCCTCCCTCTCTACCTAACTCCCTTTCTTTCTTCCTCCCTCCCTTTATCCATTCATTTGTTCATTCAAAAATATGTATTGGATGCCTCCCTCTAAAGCTTAGCTCTTTTATACTTATACAGTACTGATAAAAAATGGAACCAGCTTTCTTATCTTAATTCTAAATGATTTGGTTAAATTATTTGTAGATTTCATATATTTTCACTTTCAGACAGAAGCCCAATTAAACTTCTATATGAAGAAGTATACATACATATGTATAACCCATAAAAACAGACAATAGTTTGGTGATGGCCAGATGGAAGGGGTTGTAAGGTCAAGGGATCAGTGGGCAAAAGGGGGGGAGTAGGGGTATCTGTAAAAGGGTAAACTATAAAAATAAAGTAAAAAATAAGTATAAACATTACCATATGTCTCCCCTGTGCCAGATACTATGCTAAACATTATCACTCCTATTCTATAGGTAAGGAAATTGAGGCTTGGGGAGGTTAAGTGACTTGCCTAAGGCAAATTGGCAGTGGATTCAATCTAACTTTGAACCCAGTTGTCAGACTTCAAAGCTTATGTAATACCACCTCACTAAAAGATGATGCTTGATTTCTAGTTCTTTACATTCTATATTTTTAATTGAGTTTATGAGGGTGTCAATCATTCACAAAATTCACAAAATCATACAGGTTTCAAGTGTACAACTCAACAAAACATCATCTGCACACTGCACTGTGTGCCCATTGCCCCAAGCAAAGTCTCTTTCAGTCCCAGTTTCCTTTTGTTTGCCCACCTCTACACAGTCCTCACCCACCTTTCCTTCTGGCTACCTCCATATCGGTGTCTGTGCCTCTGTGTTGTGTATGTATGTTTTTTGGCTAATGGGGGGATTTCCAGTCCTCAAAAACAGTCAATACAGCCCAGGTAAATGCATAGATTGTACACTTTAGAAAAAATATTAGAAATACCTTGTGAAGACAGGGATTATAGCTTTGTTACTTCTGTACCTCTGTAGAATTCAGACTGGATTTAGTATACTGTCAGCACTCAACAATGGTGAATCAACTGAAGTGAATGGAGAGAATCTCCTCATGTCAGGACTAGCACACCATTCTATTGATAGGCAACCCCAGCTTCTGGATTTCTCAAGATGGTCACAATAATATTTACTAAATTATTTATCTCTTTATAAAGGCATAAATGACATTTAGTTTGCATAGCTTGGGAAAGTTTTCCATATACAAATAAATTATTGAATTAGAAAAAAATCTAGAATCAATAGTAGATAACCTTCATTTATGAAAGACAACACCTAGAGTCTAATATTCATACTAGCTATTCTCAATAGCCTATCTTAATGAGAATGAAACAAAAGTTGCAGACACTTAAAAATACAGTTGGCTCTTGTCCTGCCTGTGTGGCTCAGTTGGTTGGGAGTCATTCTGCAAACTGAAATATTGCTGGTTTGATACCCGGTCAGGGCAGTTGACTGGGTTATGGGTTCGGTCCCCAGTTGGGGTGCATGATCAATGTTTCTTTAATATATTGATGTTTCTCTCCCTCTTTCTCTCTCATCCTTCCCCTCTCTCTAAAATAAAAAAAAATACATTTGATCCTTAAACAACACAAGTTCAAACTGTGTGGATCCACTTGTATGTGGATATGTGGCATTTTTTTCAATACATACACACAGTAGTGTAAGTGTCCCTTCTAGTCTTGTATGATTTTCTTAATAACATTTTCTCTAGCTAACTTCATTGTAAGAATACAATAAAAATATATAACATACAAAATATGTGTTAACTGTCTGTTTATGTTATTGGTAAGACTTCTAGTCCACAGTAGCATATTAGTAATTTAGTTTTGGGGGAGTCAAAAGTTATACACAGATTTTCAACTGCACAAGAGGGAGTCATTGCCCCACCCCCACATTGTTCAAGGGTCAACTGTATTCCATTTGGCTTTGGAATGTATGATACTAAATTTTCCAGATGTGCTCATGTAGTGCTATTTGACTTGGGCTAATATTAATTTGAAATGAGGAATCTGCATTCTTGGAATGTGCCCTAACTGGTAGCAGTCTGGTAGGGTACTTTAAGGTAAGGCAGCAATTTTCAATCTTTGTTATCTCACCACACAAATAAACTAATTATTAAAATTCTGCACCACACCAAAAAATAGATTTTTTGCCAATCTGACAAAAACTAGGTATAGTTTTGATTCATTCATAACAAACAGCTATTGTTGTGTTGACTATTGTCATTTTTTTAACTTGACAGTCTAAGGGGAAAGAGGTCCATGCCCCTGAATAAACAGTCAGGTACTGCATGTTTTACAAATTCTTGTGGCACACCAGTTGAAAATTGCTGGGCTGGAGGCCTGCCTGGTTGGACTGGGGAGTTAAATTCCAATCACTTCCAAAGCACATAATGCAGATACAAATAACTTAGGGTAGAATGAGCATCAGTAAATTATGTTCTTAGACATATACAGCTTTACTTCGTTAAACTGCAGGGGAAACGTTCATGGAACAAAACCTTGATTTTGTTCCATAAATATCTATTTATTATTCTGTGAACATACATCAATGTGAGAGTCTATTCTACCACAATCAAAGCAGTCTTAGTCAGTGTATTCAGGAGCACATGACACATTCTCTTGAGCAACACCTGCTCCAAATCTGGCACTGAAATAAAAATCTTTCACACATCTTTCACAGTAAGTTGTCTACTTGCAATCTACAGGTGTGAAATCTCCCTTCCCATTGAATGGCTGCCCTTACTATCATTGAATACTATTTGGGCCACAGCAAGACTTTAAAGTTTTGAACCCCTCCCAACCAACTGGAGAGGGGTGCAGCTGAGGCAGAAGTAGGGAGGTTAAGATGAAATGAGAAGGCGGGCAGTCTGCAAGCTGCCCTTTCTTCCCAAGTCACCCAATGTGGCATTATGAAGCTGACTTCCCAAGACTCTGTGTGTGGTATGGGGCAAACAGTGGTGTTCTGCAAACACCCTACTTCCTCTTCTGAAATCTAAAATTCACCACATCTTATCAGACAAGCTGGATTTTCTTCCCCAAATTCATGATGAAGCAAGTTCTGGCATATACAAAGAATTTGTAAAATGTAGCACCCCCCCACCTTTGGCCCCTTCTGCCCACATATTTCACCTTCACACTGTGTGAGCTTTAGTGAATATTATGATCTTATTTTGAGATGTAGACATGAAAAGAAAACCCAATTTACAAAGAGATGCAGTGTTCACATTAAAGAGGCCCTTTCATCTTCACACTTGGGAAACATCAGCTTATGCTGGGAGCCCTGGGAGTTAATCTGCAGTTGCACTTGCTGAAGATGCCAGCCTCCCAAGTGGCATTTTAGAAATCCGTGTTCTGTCCAAGACTTTCAGACTCTTAAATAAGAAGTGCAATCCAATTTCCTTTCACTGACTAATGTACCTAGTCAAGGATGCTGCTACCTTTAATTTACTTAGTTGAAGTGAATTTATTGAACAGGCAAGTGTCTCCTTCAATAGACCTGGAATATAAAACCTTTTTGTTTTCCATGAACTGTGATTTCTAATGGTGCCTTTATTCATGTGCCAGAACCTGTGGCAGGGAAAGCAAAAGTGCTATGAAGTGTTGTAAGACTGGAAACATAAGAAGGCAGGGCCTCTGACCACATTCAGACCAGGAGATCATTCTAGTCACCTTAGCACCATTCTGTTCTAACCTGGCTCCAGATGCACTGGCTTTGTACATACATGAGGGGAATACACTGCTGGGGCCCAACAAGGTATAGTGAAGAGCCCAATAGGCTGAACATCAAGAGACCTGGCCTACCACCCCATTCTACCTCTCACACATAACAGGATTTCATTCCTTCCCTATGATACATGATCTGTGCACACTGCATTGTGTGCCTACCACCCAAAGTCAAATCACCTTTTGTCGCCATAGATTGGCCCCCTTTACCCTTTACTACCCCTCACCCCTTCCCTAGGGGTTTTGTTGACTCCACCTGTACGTCTAGTTTCATACAAAAGAGGAAGCTGTGATATTTGAAGTGCACATTTTATTCTGGGCTCTTGAAAAAAAGGGGGAGGATTACATTCCAAATAGAATGTATTTCCAAAGATTTTGAAACCATGCAAAGCATTCACTTTGATGTATTTCAAACATGCAACCCATAATTGACATGTAAAGAAATGTATATACTCCATTGGTTAAAATTTAAGTGTATTCTTTCTCAGGCCCCCATTTGCCCTTGGTTCTGGAGCTCTCAGGTAACAAAACAAAAACAAGAAACTAACCAAAAAAAAAAAAAAAAAAAAAAAAGCCCTCAGACTTCATTTTGCCCTCTGGATGGCTGAGCAGAGAAAGAGTCTACAGTACATTGTAAGCTTCCCAATATTACCAATACTTCACATTTGTGACATAGTACCTTATTTCTGCCTCGTGCTTTACAAGTAACAACTACATTGATTCTCCATTCTTTCCAGTGAGTCCTACAACAATCCTCTGAGGCATACAGAACAGGTATTATTAACCCCAATTTGGAGATAAGGAAATGGAAGCTCACAAAGGTTAAGGAACTTAAGCAAAGCCATGGTGCTACTAAAGGGCTGAGCTGGAACCTGAACCCAGATCTGACTCCAATGTGTATCTTTCTGTTTTTTATTCTCCTACTGCCCTGCTGGATTTCTTTTTTTAGAAAATTTAAAATATTTTATTTATTTATTTATTTTTTAGAGAGTGGGGAACGGTGGGAGAGAAACATCAATGTGTGGTTGCCTCTCATGTGCTCCCCCTACTGGGGACCTGGCCGGCAACCCAGGCATGTGCCCTGACTGGGAATTGAACCAGCAACCCTTTTGTCTGCATGCTGGCACTCAATGCACTGAGCCACACCAGCCAGGGTCCCATGCTGGATTTCTGTCAAGAGGATAGGTACTGGGCCTTCCTAGTATTGGCTGTGGCCAAGCTCTGCAGTCCTGTAGACATCTCATCCATAATTGGAGCAGAGTAATAATTAGGCAGAATTTAGAATCATACTTCAAAGAAAAGCTAGTTATTACAGATAGACAGAAAACTGACATCCAGTTTTAACATGAGGTACAGGCAGTATTTCCAGTGGAGTGATTTAAATGTAACCTGCCAGGTAAGAGTGAGTTAAGTGTACATATTAAAGTACTGGATGTCAAGTTCTATGGGAGAGGTGGCTCTCCAAGGTCTTCCTTGCTGCCTGCAGGATGACCCCGGATGATGGCTCCTGAGGTCAGATTCTTGTATCAACTATAAAATCTGTAATTCCTACAATCAAACTCAGGTCTAATCTGATATATGGACTGAGTATATGCTTTATAGTTTCCTCCCAAATGGTCATTCCAGGTTAATCCTATGGCTACAAAAATACCTTTAAGCCTTTAGCTGTTATAGCCTAAAAAATTTGAAAATGGGGGTGGGAGGGTGTTACTGAATTAAAGTGTACCTCTGACTCTCTCCCTCTCTAAATGAGCCCTAATAAATTAATTTTGCTCGTGATTTAAAAATCAAATGAATGAGAAACTTTACATTTTCTTTCTGAAGAAATATATAAAAGGGGTGTGTGAGTGTGTGTGTGTGTGTGTGTGTGTGTGTGTGTGTGTTTTAATTTACATGGCCCATATGTCTGCCTTACCTGAGAGTCATGAAAGGATCAAATAAAATAATTGATCAAAGTGTAATGTATCCCATATCTATAATAGAAGAAGGAGGTGGAGGGTAAGGAGAAGCAGAGGCAGGGAAACATTCCCATTAGTGAGTCTGTGACACCAGAAAAGCCACGTACACATCATACTGCCCCTGAAAATGTGACAGCTTTCGAGAGTGAAGATGGCTTTCCTACTGAATTGTACTCCGTGATTAGCACAACTGCTTCCCTCTTAAGAGTTGCACCCGAGGCCACCAAGACTTGAGAACCTCTAGAGGGCCTTCTCAGTTCTATTAATTATATAACTTTCCTGATAGAAAGCAGCTGATTACTGTTGCCCCAAAGGGGTGCTTTTCTGAGAACTGTTGCTACATAATTTGTATAAGTTTAGTATTTAATCATTGATATACTCATTAGGGCCCTGAAGAATCAAAAATAAAACTTTCTCTAAGGTTATACAATTTAAATATCAATTCTGATCCTGGGATCTGGGGGACTATAGCCCATGGCGTTTGTTTTCAGTATAGGAGTGTAGTGGAATGGGATGGGGTGGGAACTCTGAAGGTTTCCAGTTAAAATGAAATCATGAACTTCAGTTCATTCTGTTGAATTTTCTATTATACTGTTGTTCAATTTCATTTAATTAAATCCTAAAAGTTTTAAAACAAAATATATATTGAAATGATGTAATATATAAGGAAAACTTTTTAATAGTAGTAACCATGCCCATTTAACAATTCTACAGGTGTAATAAAAATGCTAATATATGTAATGTTTAGTCTGTGGTTAATGTTTTGTCTCGTTAATTTCCCCAGGGCTTTTGTTACTGATTTAAATCTGCCACACTACTCAACTGTTTGCTTTGCTTCCACAAACTACATGGAAGTAGCTCAAATGAATACTGATTAACAGAAAGGAACAAATATTTGGCTGGGCAAACCATTCTTATATGCTCGTAGTCATTACATACATTTTCTTAAAATGAGTTGGGCATGGCGCGTGTTTTTCATTCATTTTTTTCCCACAGAAAATATGTATATGAGCATTAAATTACTTTATAACCCTGTACTTCAGGAAGCACATCATCATTAATTAGCTATTGATTGACCTGGATATAGAGCACAGAGGATAATTAACAGACCTGGTGACAATGTAAGTGTTCCTCCCACACACAGATGTTTGACTGTGACTCATCAATTGCCTGACCATTAAAATGAAAATTCACTAGTAATCTATAATGTATTATGAATCAAGATATGTTAAGAAATTAGGTGCCATTATTTGAACATTCCATTTAAGCCGGCTGTTTAAATAAATTGCAATCCAAAAAACGGAACTTACGTTCCACAGATTGGTCTGCTGTTAAGTTGCACTACAGAACTGTAATATGGTGAGAGGACCACAGAAATGTGGAGTCAGGAGACCTGTTTCAGTCCCAGCTCACCCTCTTACCACTTAAATAACTCAAGACAAGTCATTTAATTTCCTTCAAACTCAGCTTTCTCATCTGCACAATGTAGATAACATGGTTTACCTTACCTGAGAGTAGTGAGAGGATCAAATGAAATAATACATGACAGTGTAATGTCTCCCATGTTCAGAGAAAGAAATCTGACTTATTTATTAAGAGAGGACTGCTTACTTTCTACAGCCCTCTTTCTGTGTTAGAATCTTGGCTTAGCTTGGCAGGGACGTAACTAGCTCTAAGTAATATCTGGAGGAATTCTTTAACTGGGGACTTTTGAAAGACAGAAAATGGGTTTGATGAGACTGGGTCCCCGCTCTGAAAGGGAACCACACTAAGTTAGCCCGTGTTGTTTGTGCATCACGCAGTCTAATCTGTTTTGCTTTGGGATGCCTAAAATACCCTCTTCTGTTCTTCAGGACCCCGATTTCTGATAGGTGGTACATGATCTTTGCTGGTTACCCTGTTTCTCCAACCTGCATCCTTGTGTTTGTGGGCAAGAATGTTATAGGGATAGGAAACAGGTTTTAAATATCATTTTGTAGAAGAGACTTCCATTTTACTCATTTATCTCTATAACAAATGGAATCTCTGCTGAAAATACAATCCTGCACATGAGCTTAACACTTCTTATTCAACACCAATCCCTTGCCAGCACCAAGAGCTCAGGGTGTTATTGCTTAATCATATGTGACCAATATTGTAGGGGTTAAAAAGAGAACCTCACGTAGTCAATACACTCAATACTGAATTCAAATACTGCTTCTCCAAATGTACTCCCCTGCTTTTGTGCCCTGTCGCAGTTAAAAGGAGTTTTCACCTACTCAGTTTGTCAAGCCAGGAGAAACAAGGCACTTCTGGTAATTTCTCCCTCTTCCTGACTACCTTAAATCCAGTGACTAAGTCCTTTTTTCTCTCATAAACAACTTTTAAACTTGTGCACTTTTTTCTATCTTCAGGTCTAGGATTCCACCAATTCTCTCTTCTCAAATTTTAAAGTATATACAAGTCACCTGGGAAACTTATTCATGTAGAGTCATGTACAATAGGTCTGGGGTGATGTCTGAGATGAGCAGCAAGGTCCTAGTATAGTGGATGTCAAGTGTGGCCCCCAAACAAGCAGCATATCACCTGGGAACTTGTTATGAATGTAGATTTTAAGGGCTGACTATAGACTTACTGAATCAGAAACCCTGTGAGAGGGGTCTGGCCATGTGTTTTAATAAGCTCTCCAGGGGATTCTGATGCTTGCTCAAGGTGAAGAACCGTGCCACATTGACCATCCTAACATCCTCCTAATTGGTCTCCCAAGCTCCAGGTTTGACCTCCTCCAATTCATTCTTTATAACAGCATTTCTCTGAGACTTTCTCAGGAGGTCCTAGAGATCAAGCCCATTTTCATAATAATACTAAGACTTTATTTGTCTCTTTCACTGTTTTCTTTTCAATTTTTATTGTGCTCCTTTCACTCTTATTTTCTCACAAATATATAGAGAAAATTTCCAGAGGGTACATTATGTGTAATGATGTCATTGCTCTGGAATATGTATTAGTGTATTCCAGAATTTTCTAAGATAGTTAGTTTAGGGTACAGATATATGCATTTTTAAGAGGTTAATTGTGTTTCAGTATATCGTGTTGTTACTGGCTGCTTAGATTATGCCTACTATAATCTTTATAACCTGATTATCATTTGTTATTGTGAAACCCAGAAGTTTTATGTCTGTGTGAAAATATAAGAAATAAATACACTTTGTAGTGCTATTTGCAACAGTATTTAAAATATTTTTGAAATCTAAGTTTAAATTTAACTATACATTTTATTATAGATTTTATATTTTATTATATAATACAATAAAAATAATTTACAACATATTTTTCGATATTAAAGGATGGATAGTTGGCTTTAAAAACAGAAATTATAAGACTTACTTGATCAACCCATATCTGCAATGTCTAAGTCTGAAAACACTAAAAAGGTATGAAACTCACTCATCAGAGTTTTCTGACTAAGAGAAAGAATGGACCTCCATAGTAGCTTAAAACTGTAATTAAGAAACAAAGGTATAACAAAAGCTATCATTCCTTTGGCCTTATAGACACTAATAACTTATTGTGTCTGATGCAATAGAACATTTTAGAGTTAGTGGTAGCAGTGTCAGCTAAGTTGCACAGTCATCTTGATATTGGTCATTCAGAGTTTAGAGAAAAGGAAATTGAATACTTAAAAGTACATATTATAAGCTCTCTAAAAATAAAAATTATTAGTTTTTCAGAATATACATGGAAAGGCCACTGAAACATCGTGTAGGGTAAAGCTATGGTACCTGGAAAAGTACACACAGTAGTGGAGAAACTAATAAGCACTGTTGAGTTGACACTGCTGAATGCACACAGTATGGAGAGTCAGGAGAGGAAGTCATGCCACATTCCAGAGACATTAACTCAATGAATTAAAGATTTAGCTGCAAACATGAGGATGATGTTCAAATCTCCTCAGCAGAATTGTGGCTTTGCCTTTCTAATGGACAAATCTACAGACATAAGCTGGATTTGCTCTTTTACTCATATTCACCCCACATCAGAACCAACTAATCATTTAAGAGTATCTATGAGAGCTTGGGGAGAAAATTAGTAGTGCTAAAATATTCAGTGTTCCGTAAGGTTGCTGAAATTAATGGTTTATCCTCAAACAAATATGAACACATTCACACTGATGCTGCAAAAGTTATGGCAGGTTAAACTGGTGGCACCTTAGCATGAGTCAGGATAAAGTTACCAAACTCTAATAGCAGTCATTGTAATTTTGAATGCTAAACACTCCCAGTTTTTTTTTTTAAGCCAGTTTCACTTAAGAAAGGAAAATCCCATGTGTGGTTATGACATGAACAAACACTTTTTCCAGGAGACAGTTGTACTTGAAAAACTAACAAACTACTGCTATTCAAACTTGAGTATTTGTCAGGCATTTTTTTTGAAAGGAACAAAGTGAGACTGTTACTTCAAGGAAAACAACTGACAGTGTTTGTAGACAATGATAAAATTTGTACTATCAGAGTTTCCAGTTCCACATGTAAGGAGCTTGGAAGTTGGCACTCCATCCTAATAAGAAATAAGAAGCTAAACAGACTGAAAAATCAACTCTTCTTGGATTCATAAGAAAAGGGAGGACAGAGGGTAAACTAGTCACCAAGACTGGACAGACAGACTGGCAAATACAGGGAGTTGGGCTCACAAGAGCAGAGATTCAGGAGTAAAAAACAGCATTTGAACCCAGTGGTGATGTAGGAAAACCAAAATTGTAATTCACAAATCGCTGGAGGCTCAGTTCACACCACACTGAGAGGTAAGATCTCCAGGGGAGGGTCCCATAATAAGAGGACCCCCACAATATTATGAAATCGACATTCAGGAACTTGACCAGATTCCCATAGTAAATATCAAAGAAAAATTCCCTCAGGCTTCCAGCATGAGGTAGATAAAAAGGAACCAATTTTAAACACACCAGAACATTCTGTTCTCAGCAAGGTCTGCCCTCAGGAGAAACTATTAACCAAAGCCTAATCTGCTGGGGTACTATCAGAGCCTAATTTACCTGGGGAAGGAAAATAACAGACTTTGGTCCACTCTAAACATCCTGACCCACCTAAGGTGGGCTAAAAAAACCTTAGAAATACTTGTGAAGTTCACAGTCCAGAGGCCAAGGGTAATTAAAATAACGAGGGCTACCCTGGCTGGTGTTGCTCAGTGGAATGAGCACTGGCCTGTGAACCTAAAGGTTACTAGTTCAATTCCCAGACAGGGCACATGCCTGGGTGGCAGGCCAGGTCCCCGGCTGGGGGCGTGCAAGAGGCAACCGATCCATTTTTCTCTCACACATCAATGTTTGTCTCCCTCTCTTTCTCCCTCCCTTTTCCTCTCTCTAGAAATAATTAAAATCTAAAAAAAAAAACCTCCACAAGAAAAAATCAACCCAATTAAAAAATGAGCCAAAGACCTTAACAGATTCCTCTCAAATGAGGGTATACAGGTGGCATATGAAGAGATCCTTTGCATCATATGTTGTCAAGAAAATGCAAATTAAAACAATAACAGGATAACACTACACACCTATTAGAATGGCCTTACAATTCTTTTGACTATTAGAATGCCCAAAATCTGGAACACTGATACCATCATATGCTGATGAAAATGAGGAGCAATAGGAACTCTCATATATTGCTGGTGGGAATGTAACATGGTACAACTACTTGGGAAGACAGTTTGGTAGTATCTTACATAATAGAACATACTCTTTTTAAAAGAGATTTTATTTCTTTATCTTTAGATAGAAGAGAAGGGAGGAAGAAAGAGAGGGATAGAAACATCAATGTGTGGTTACCTCTTGTGCGCCCTGTGCTGGGGACATGGCCTGCGACCCAGACATGTGCCCCGATTGGGAATCAAACAGGCAACCCTTTGCTTCACAGGCCCATGCTCAATCCACTGAGCCACACCAGCCAGGGGTAAACATACTCTTCCCATATGATCCGGCAATTGTGTTCCTTGGCATTTTCCCGAAGGAGTTGAAAACATGTCCACAAAAAAACCTGCCCATGAATATTTATAACAGCTTTATTCATAATTTTCAAAGCTTGGAAGCAATCAAGATATCCTTTAGTAGGTGAATGGATAAATGAACTGTGGTACATCAGACACTGGAATACTAGTCAATGCTTAAAAGAATAGAGCTATCAAAAGCCATGAAACACGTGAAGGAATCTTAAGTGCATATTACTAAGTGTAAGAAGCTAACCTGAAAAAAAGTACAACTGTATGATTGTAATTATATGACATTCTGGAAAACGTACAACTATGAAGACAATAAATAAAACTCAGTGGTTGCCATGGGTGGGTGTGGGGGAAGAGATGAATAGGCAGAATACAGAGGAATTTTAGGGCAGTGAAAATACTCTATATGGTATTACAATGTTAGATATATGCCATTATACTTTTGTCTAAACCCATAGAATGTACAACACCAAGAGTGAACCCTAAGATAAACTATGGACTTTGGGACTTTAGATGATTCAGTGTTGATGTAGGTGCATCCTAGAAAAACAAACAAAAAGAAAGAAAGAAAGAAAACCATTCTAGTGAGGGATATTGATAATGATGTGGGCTATATATGTGTGGGGGCAAAGGATCTAAGGGAAATCTCTGTATCTTCCTCTCAATTTTGTTGTAAATCTAAAACTGCTTAAGAAAATGCAGTTTTTAAAAATAAATTAATTGTTTTCACTATAAAGCAAAAGTCAGAATTTGGGAAAACATATCTTCCACTATGAGCTTGACAGCTTCCCAATACTTAAAGGCTTTTCTGATGAGAATGTGGTGGAATTGATGTAGAGTAAGTCGTCACTAACATTGTCAATAGTTCCTGACACTTTAAGAGAAATAACGTATAAGTAAACAAATTTTACCACAGGCTAATTGATATAAGTAAGAGTTAAGTTCCTATGGCATCTTATGGACATATAATGAAATGACATTTGAACAAAATGATTTTATTCAAGGACCTGCTGTATATGATTCTTTGATGCTGTATAACAACGTGCTATTAACCTCTAGCAGATCAGCATAACTCAGTGAACCAATATTTTCAAATGACTGATGCAGCATGATACAAAATCACACAATGGCTGAAGATCTATTTAAAGTGCAAGAAACGTTGAAACAGAAAATAAAAAATTAATTGATATGGTTTCATATTCCACAATGCGGCTAACCTTTAAGAAACTATCACTTGTCGGACTTCCGGCCAAGATGGAGGCATAGGTAGACGCACTGTGCCTCCTCGCACAACCAAGATAGGGACAACAAAGATATAGAAACAAAATAACAACCAGAACTGACAGAAAATTGAAGTTTATGGAAGTCGGACAACCAAAGATTTAAAAATAGACACTTTCATCCAGACCGGTAGGAGGGGCAGAGTCCGGCCGGGTGA
>CM052552.1:20034551-20128486 GCA_028533065.1 Trachops cirrhosus
AAGGTAGATAGAAAATAGACAGGGGGAGGGCAAGAATAGTATGGGAAATGTAGAAGCAAAGAACTTATGACACATGGACTGAAGTAAAGGCGGGGAATGTGGGTGGGAGAGGGTGTTCAGGGTGGAGGGGAATGAAGGGGGGATAATAGGACAACTGTAATAGCATAATCAATAAAATATATTAAAAAAAAAAAAGAAACTATCACTTGTCAAATTTTTTGTGGAGTGTCAGAGAAAACTAGCCTTAATTATCAAAAAGGGTATTAAAACACTTTCTTTTTCCAACTGTATATTTGTGTGAGGTTGAATTTTCATCACTTTAATCAGATTGAGTGCAGAAGAATATATGAAAATCCAGCTGTGTACTATTAAGTTAGTAATTAAAGAGATTTGTAAAAATGTAAAACAATATTACTCATCCCACTAAAGTATTTTAGTTTTAGAAAAAATATCTATTTTCTTAGAAAAAAAGACATGTGAACGTGTGACGACATTATTATCATTAACATTAATTTAAAATGAAATGGTAAATAGTTTTTTAACTCTTCAGTTTTATTTTCTAATACAAGAAATAGGAATAGATATAATTTACATAAATGAGTCTCTTTGGGGGGAGGCTCTACAATTTTTAAGAGTATAAAAAAGTCCTAATACCAAGATTTGGGCTCTATACTAACACACAGAAAAATGTGAAAGTAATAATTTATAAGTAAATTATAAATAAATTTAATTATTATAACCGACTAAATCATATTTATGAATAATAATTTATTAATTCATAAGTCACTATGTGTTCCAAGTGCTGGATTCATAGCAAAGATAATGTCATTGCTCAGCTTAAAACAGAGTGGCTTCCCATAGCCCATAGGATAAAGTATATATTTTGACTTCATTTACAAGATCCTTGATAATCTTGTTCCTTCAAAACTCCTTGATTCAGCCCTGGCTGGTGTGGCTCAGTGGACTGAGTGCTGGCCTGTGAACCAAAGTGTTCAGTCAGGGCACATGACTGGGCTGCAGGCGAAGACCTCAATAGAGGGCGAGTGAGAAGCAACCACACATTGATGTTTCTCTCCTGTCTTTCTCCCTCCCTTCCCTTCTCTCTAAAAATAAGTAAATAAAGTCTTTTTTTAAAAAAGCAAAACTCCTTGATTCATGTCACCCTCCTCCCATCAAATTCTATGCTCACTTCCTTCAGAGCATCGTGAGCCTTTACTTATGTTCTGACTTCTGCCTGGCAACCAACCTCCTTGTTCTTTGGGTCCAAGTTTACATTTAACCTCCTTCCAGAAAAAAAGGAGTTAAATGTAAGTTAAGCTTCTATAATCTCCTATAGCCCTCTATTCTTCCCTCATCGTGACACTTACCATACTACATTATAATTGCTTCTAGCCTGTCTTCCTCCACAAGGGTGTAATTTTCACGAGGGCACAGAAAAATGCCATTCTCATTCATTATTATATTTCTAGTGCTTAGCAAAGCACTACACTTAGTAAGTAATTAATAAATACTTTTTGAATGAATGATAAATTAAGCAAAAATTGCTATGCAATATATGCATTTAAATATTAATAATAGGACATCAGCAAAAGTTTTAGAGTAAGAACCTGGGAAATTTCTCTCCTCCACAAAAGGATACCAAAATTACACAAAAACCTCACAAGAAATGAAAACTACAGACAAAGATTACTTATGAAGATAGAGTAAAAAAAATCCTTAACAAAATACTGTCAAGCTGGATGTAATAACATATCCCTGAATTGGGATCCCCACCTCATACCAGATATCAAAATTAATTCAAAAGGGACAAAAACCTAAATTGAAGCACTAAAACTATAAAACTCTTAGCAGAAAACATAGGTGTAAAGTTTTGTGACCTTGGATTTATTTGGCAAAGTTTTATCAGATATGACTGAAAGCACAAGTGACCAATGAAAAAATACATGAACTGGAATTCATAAAAATTAAAGCACTTTCATGCTTCAATGGACTCTATTAAGAAAGCAAAAGACAACCTACAGGATGAGAGAGAATATTTTCAAATGTATATCTGATAAGGGTCTAGTATTCTGAATATCTAAAGAACTCTTACAACTCAACAATAAAATAATATTATATACACGGGTACAGTCTGATGAGCCTCTTTATAGTTTGTCCCTTATCAGATAATAATTGATATGCTACTATACTTCATTTTTGCATAGCTTGTTGTTATTCATGTGTCTCTTTCTATTCATTATGTACAATTAAAACTTGAATCTGATTTAAGATGTAGTCTCTGGGAATGTATAGTTTATAAAACTGGGGCTGACTACCATGCAACATTCCATGCCACACTAATACAGAATCCCAAATCATACACACCCATGTCCCTGCCTTCACAATTTACAAGAAGATTCAGAGTGCACGCTACTACCATGTAGCACCTTATGTCAGGAGAGCCCAATTTTGGATCTTATTTTGTTCACTGTCATTACCACTGTTGTTAAATTCTGACAGGCTGAAGGAGTACTAGATGGGTTAAAAGGAAAAAAATATTAGAGTGCAACATATGCTATTGTCATACTCCATTGCTCAAACAAATATTTAAAAAACACTATTTAACCAGGCACCATTCCTGAAAGTGTACAGGAAGTCATGTGCCTGCTAGGCAGCAGCACTGTTTTAAGATTGTTCAGAGTGCAACTTCAGTTGAACCTGCAGTCACAGTCCATCAAAATAAAGACATAGACTCTGACCAATCCCTTTGTTCTCTGCTGATTGCACTGCACTGTAGACAGACCTCTGCTGATTGGGTTTAGCAAAAATTATAATCTGAATGGCTCAGAAACACTTTTGAGATAAATTTTGAAAAGGACATGATTGAAAGGAGCGAACAAATCAGGTGAATTGAGAAGAGTTGTGACCCCTGAACTAGCACAAAGAGAAATAGCACAAAGAGAACTGTCTTGCGCATTTCCCCCTTTCACAGCAGCATTGAACATTGCTATCATTCCAACCCTTTGTGTCTACAGATGCTATTTTTACTCTCTTCTCCAATCTGTTCTTTTGATTAGTTCCTTAAATATCAGTTATGATTTCTTACACCCTGTATTGGCTTCTTTCTTTGACTATTCTATTAACGAGGCAATATGATTTTGGCAGTTTGCAATTTTTCCCCTTGTATTTGTACATCTCCTGCTGCCCAGCAAAACTTTGGGCATCATCTAAAATTTTCTTTCCCCTGCTTCCCTCCATGTGTCTAGACTCATAGACACATGAACATCCGAGTTAGCAGGGACAGTCCAATATGTTAGGCCAATTCTCCCTTTTACAGGTAGGAACCTGAGGCCCAGAGAAGGGCAGGGACTTGCACATGGCCTGCTTCTAGAAGTGTTAGGTGTGCTCTGGGAATGCCACCTCAACTGAATTTCACTCTCAGCAAGCAGACTTCAGAAGCTTCCCAAACACAATACATTCTAAACTCAAAAGCAATGATATCTACATGTTTTGTATTATTTGTATCATTTTGTGTTATTTGTGTGCTGCTGCCCCACCATTAGTGTGAATAATTGAGAGATAGCTGTTTGAACTGCTTAATAGCTCATCCAAAAACTGAGGGCATTTCAGACTAGTTTCATGAAATATGTATGGTAGGCATTCTCATAACAAACACTTGGGTTGGATATAGCCATTTATCCTTTATAAAGCACTAGTCCATATTATGTTATCACATAGGAGCTTTGGAAGCAGCTGTGTGAAGTTAGATATTATGTCTATTTTTATTTACCAAGTTTCCAGGAGGTTAAGTAATTGCCCAAGGCCACATGACTACTAAACAGCAAAACAGAACCTTAAAACCAGGACCTAGAACTCCAAACCCTAATATGTTTATAGCCTCTACTTGAGGAAAACTTTTGGGAATAACTGAAGATCAAAGGTTCAGGTACTTGAAGGTTAATTATGTACTTAAGAAACTGTGGTCTTCAAGAAGATGGAAAAAGCAATGAATATAGAGACAAATAGCCCTGGCTAACTTTTTTTTTAATTCTCTCTTCACAATGAATGGTTTCAAGTAATATCCATATTGCATGAATCTTCAGTTGGGCATGGGTATTACAAAGTGGGACCTATTTTTAATTTATGCTGAAGAATAATGGGCACTTTGTTTGAAATGCATCTCAGGAGCCCCAAGTTTGAATTTTAAAAGTCATCTCTTATTCTTTGAGTTACTGAATTAGGGGTGTAAACATCCATGGCTGTGGTCCTAGCCCTGCTACTGGGATTTCTTTTTTTTTGCGTCTGTTTCCTTGCCTATAAAATGATGGCTCTGAAATCTTAAAATTCTATGGCTCTAAGAGCAAGAGGTAGCACAAAAAATGAAAAGTCATTTCCTTTTGAAGGCAGAGGATGTCTCCTTTCCCCACCATTCTGCCACTTCGTCCCTGGAGGTCTTACAGTAGCCATAATAAAGTTATGTCAGACTTGGACAAGATCATTGTTTCTTGTACCATGATCTTTTAACAGACTTCATAATTTTACATAATTCTGTGATAAGCAGTTATGAAACATAAAGAAATGATAGTCTGGGGTCATACATGGGGCTCCTAGTAAGCACCATGAGATCAGACAGGTTGTAACCTGCCAGGAGAGCACATTACCTTGGGCACCTGGGTCTCAGAGAAGATTTGAGGGTTAGGCCACAGAGAGTCTCCCACTCATTCCAAATGCCCTTTTATGGTGCTCAGAATATTGTAAATAGAAATAATCTCAGCTGTGCTACTGACTTAACCTTGGACAAATCATTTAACTTCTGCATAAATGATTTGCAAAGCAAGTTTGTCCCAAGGAGGAAAGGTGTTTCCAGCAACAATCCCTGTTATAATACTAGGTCCTTCCTATGTGAAGATTACTTGCACCAATTTAGTGACTTCTGTAACAAAACAGAGATAAACACTGCTACGCTGGTTCCGCAGCTTGCATGGCAGCTACATCAACCCATTTGGACTGGGACACCTGAAACTCATTGCTCCAATTGAAGAAAAATCAAATTACTTCATACTGGAGTCAATTTACAGAGTGAGAGCATGGACTCAAAGACTTAAGTCCAGAGGAGGGCAAGTGTGACAAAGAAATGAGTTACTGTGGATATGACTGAAGAAGTAAGGGAGGAAAAGCAACACTTGGCTACACACAGCTGGTGATAATAATTCTTCCAGCTCTTCCAAGGAGTCAGCCCTCAGCCTTCCATCAAGAGGAAGAAAAACAAAATGAGATCCTCACCCTTAACAACAAGAGCACAGGTACTACCGTTAGTAACTGCCATGGAGAACTAGCAGCTCAGACCCTGGAAGTCCAATAGAAACACAGAAAAGACAAGATGATGATTAGCTTCTTATGTATTGATTTTCCTTTAGCAACTTTTGATTAACTGACAAACCAGCAGGACTCTTGCGAGTGTCATGAAATCATACATATCTGGAGCCAAAGAAGGGGAGCAAGACCAGATATATGAGTGCTCTCTCTGATCGGTTTTATTAAAAACTCATTGGTTGGTGCTAAGGTAAATCACAAAAGATTGCTTTTCTAATAAAGGCAATCTCTTCATTCTGTTTGCTTATCTAGGTTTCTCTAATATACAAAACAGTTATCTGCCTAACGTGTTGCCATCTCACCAAACCTAATAACAAACATGAATCAGAATGGATTGTTTTGATCCCAACATTGGCAGCTTGGCAACAAAAGAATACACTGGCACTCAGGTTCCTAATCCTTTGCAAACAATTACTGGGTATGTCTTCCTTAGGACACTGCCTGAAATATCGACTCCGAGACAAGGAATCTGGATTAATGAGTCAACAAACATTTAAAAGCAGATAATTAAATAATTATAATAAAAACACAAGAAGGAGAAAGACAACATGGAGTGGGCATTCAGTTGTCTGATTACTTCATTAAAATATTCATTGTACAAATGTCCAAAGAGCAAACCAGCCTATGAAGAATTCTCTGTGCAGTCCTTTTGCTGTGATCTCCTCATTCACTTTTTTAGTCAACTTTCCCATCCCTTTTCTTACAAGGTGCCCTCTTAGCAGGCAGTCAATCTCCTTTCTGTCTACTTTCCTACTCTTAGTCCTCTGTGCTCAAATATTCCTTCTCCTCACCCACAACCATGCTCATAAACCTTCATGTTTACTCTGTAATGAGGACTTGAAATGTATATGCCTCCCACTGAAAAGTCACTGCCTATCTGGTTGGCCTCTATTTGTCCACTGAAAAGGCTGGGGCACCCCTGTGCTATTCCTATCAAGAACTCCCTCCATACCTAGTTTCCCTAACTCTGATTTGTCCCTCTCTGTGTGTTGATTTCATGAATGGCATGTCAGTCCTTGTATTTGCTCCCAGGCTACAGACTTAGCAACCTGGGCCAAGAAGCAAGGTACTTGCCTTTGGTGCATAAACATTATCTTGTCCCAGTTCTGTTTCTTTTCAAAGGGAAAGAAATATGTGATTTCATTCCTATACACCTCAGTTTCCTCATTGGTAGAATGGGACTATAATAGGCTTCACTTTATGTGGTTGTAGTGAGGATTAAACGAAAAAATCTATATAGAGTATCTAGCACAAAGTTGGTACATAAAAGGAACCCAATAAACAGCAATTCTCCTTCCCCAATCCCTACTGCATGCCCACCATCTCTCACCTAAAATTTAGAAAAGTAACACACAGTCCTTTTTAACATACTTTATGTCCTTCTTCTTGACTCTCTTACCATGGTTATCTCCAGCTTCCTGTTCTCCTCTACATGTGTCTCTCCTCCCCAATCTGGTTCTCTGTGTCCTCATTGCTACAAGAATAGGGTTGGACTAAATGATCTCTAAGGGTCTTGCAAGCAGTACCACTATGGCCACAGTATGGTTCCAATGATTCTTAAGTAACCAAATGTTATAACTATGCTCCCATAAACTGGTTAGATAATGATAGTACATTATACAGGAAACTGTCTTATAAAAATTCTTAAGGGCATTATATATTATACTAGATTTTTCTCTGATCAAGAAAAAGTGCATGAGGAAAAGTTAAAGGAAAGACATTTGTCATCTCAAAGAAAATCTCTGGAAAACAAATGTTTATTACTATAATCTAGATGAAGCCTTGACCTTTTGACTAAAAACATAAAACTGACATATGGTACCTCCCCATCCCTAGAGAAACAAACCTTCTAGGTTCTACTTATTTGTTTCTGAAAGTTTTATTGAGTTTCCACTTTGAGTCTTGCAACCTGTCCTAAAGGCAAGGGATAGGCACAAGGCTAGCTCTGGTTCCCACGTGCAAACACTCCACTCCACACCAGGGGTCTGTGTGGTAAAGAGTATGGCTTGAGCTTCATTTCTTCAGTAAAAGATCTGTCTCTGGAGATGAAATACCCTGCAGCAGGTTTTTCCTTAAGTGGAAACTGCAATATCTTCTCACTAGTATATTTTTTTTGAAGAAGAAGAACAATGAGAAGAAAGAGGAAGGAAGTACGGGGAAGGAAAGGAGCAAAAGGGAGGAGTAGAAGATGAAGAAGAATTTAGACAGGAAACGGTTATTTTCTAGGATATATTATCCTCAGATGAGAAGCAGAAATCATTATATGAATTTTTGCTGTTACAAAGTTTCTTTAAAACCACCCTCAACTGAATGAGCTTACCCAATTACATTCCTACTAACTTAAAGCACACCAATCCAGCCTTGTGGCCTCAGCATCATAACCACCCAGGCTATTTGGCTTAGTATCCCCTTTAGCAATATTCTCTAAAATGAAAGATTGGTTGAAGCTTGACTTTTTAAACCATGCATCCAATTTGGGGCAATAAGTACATTTTACTATGAAAGCTAGAAATTAGCAATTGGACGAAGTTTATGATTAAATATAAACTGAGTGTTGAAGGGCAATGTGCTGAAAAGCTGTACATTAGCTTTCTGACCCGAGATTTCACAGTCTTTTGAAAAAAAAATTTTTACACACTAGTTTACTAATCAATAAATTGGCAAGACCATACCCTAAAAATCTACACATCAAAACGGATGTTTCCAGATTGCTGAACAGGTGCAAAAGAAATAATTATAGTTACAGATTCCTAATATCTTCATTTAAATTTTCATTCAATTTATAGGGTTAACAATGATAAATACAATTATATAGGTTTCAGGTATATAATTCTATAGTACATCATCTGTATATTGTGTGTTCACCATGCAAAGTCAAGTCTCTTTCTGACACCATTTATCCCCCTTGACCCTCTTCTATCTCCTTACACCACCCTTTCCCTCTGATAATCATCTTACTATTGTCTGTGACTGTGAGGGTTTTTTTTTTTTTTTTTTGCTTAGTCCATTCATTTTTCTCATCCAGTCCCCAAACCCCTCCCTTCTAATAGCTGTCAGATTATTCTCTGTATCTATGAATCTGTTTCTACTTTGCTTGTTAGCTTATTTTGTTCATTAGATTGCACATATAAGTGAAATGATATGGTACTTGACTTTTTTTAACTGATTTATTTCACTTAGCGTATATACTCAGGCCTATTCATGCTGTTGAAAAAGGTAAGATTTTCTACTTTTTTACAAGTTGAGTAGTATTCCATTGTGTAAATGCATCAGAGTTTTTAAATCTACTCATCTACTAATGGACACTTGGGCTGCTTCCAATTCTTGGCTATTGTAAATAATGCTGCAATGAACTTAAGGGTGCATATATACTTTCAAATCAGTATTTTGTGTTTGTTCAGATAAAACCCAGAAGTGGAATTGCTGGGTCATAAGGCAGTTCCATTTTCAACATTTTGTGGATCCTCTGTATTGTTTTCCACAGTGGCTGCACCAGTCTGTATTCCCACCAACTGTGTACTAGGCTTCCCTTTCCTTCAAATCTTTGCCAATACTTGTTGTTTCTTAATATATTGATGATAGCCATTTTGACAGGTGTGAGGTGATATATCATTGTGGGTTTTTTCAATCTTCAATTTTTTTATTTTTAAATATTTTTTATTGTTGTTCAAGTACAGTTGTCTCCATTTCCCCCACCACCACTCTCCCCCACCCCAACCATCCCCACCTCCCACTCTCCATTCCTACCACACTTTTGCTTTGTCCATGGGTCCTTTGTACATGTTCTTTGACAACTCTTCCCCCTTTCCCCCCCCATTATTCCCTCTGGTAACTGTCAGTTTGTTCATAATAGTGTAAATGTACCATAGTTTTTTGATCCACTTATTACTGATGGGCACTTAGGTTGCTTCCAGCACTTGGCTATTGTAAATTGTGCTGCTATGAACACTGGGGTGCATAGGTTCTTTTGAATTGGTGTTTCAGGGTTCTTAGAATATAGTCCCAGCAGTGGAATTGCCAGGTCAAAAGGCAGTTCCATTTTTAGTTTTCTGGGGAAATTCCATACTGTTTTCTACAGTGGCTGCTCTAGTCTGCTGCATTTCTCTAATGATTAGTGACTTTGAGTATCTTCTCATATGTAAATTGTCCATCTGTATGTCCTCTTTGGAGAAGTGTATATTGAGGTCCTTTGCCCATTTTTAAATTGGATTCTTTGTTGTTTTGGTGTAAAGGTGTATAAATTATTTATAAATTTTGAATACTAGTATTTTATCAAATATATCCTTGGCAAATATGTTCTCCTATTCAGTGGGTTGTTATTTCATTTTGTTGATGGTTTCCTTTGCTGTGCAAAATTTTTTAGTTTGATGTAGTCCCATTTGTTTATTTTTTTGTTTCCCTTGCCCAAGGAAATATGCCAGAAAATATATTGCTACAAGAAATATCCAATATTTTATTGCCTATGTTTTCTTCTAGGATTTTTATGGTTTTGAGTCTTACATTTAGGTGTTTAATCCCTGTGAGTTTACTTTTGTGTATGCTGCAATAAGGTGGTCAGTTGCATTTTTGCATGTATCTTTCCAATATTCTCAGCACCATTTACTGAATAGACTATATGACTCCATTGTATGTTCTTGCCTTCTTTGTTGAACATTAATTGGCCATAAAAAAGTGGGATTATTTCTGGACTCTCTATTCTGTTGCATTGATCTATATGTCAGTTTCAATGCCAATACAATGCTGTTTTGATTACTATGGCTTTATGGTATAGTTTGATATCAGGTACCATGATTCCTCCAACATTATGCTTCTTTCTAATGATTTTCTGTGGACATCTGGAGTCTATTGTGGGTCCATATAAAATTTTGCAATGTTTGTTTTAGTTCAGGGAAATATACCATTTGTATCTTAATAGGAATCGTGTTGATTCTATAGATTGCTTTGGGTAGTATGGACACTTTAATGACATTATTTCTTTGCATCCATGAGTACAATATGTGCTTCCACTTATTTGTATCTTCTTCAATTTCTTTCTTCAGTGTCTTATAATTTTCCAAGAACAGGTCTTTTACAACCTTGGCTAAATTTATTCCTAAGTATTTTTGGATGAAATTGTAAATGGGATTGTTTTATTTATTTCCCTTGCTGATAGTTTGTTATTGGTGTATAAAAATGCAACTGATTTCTGGATATTAATTTTGTATCCTGCTGCTTTCCTGAATTCACTTATCAGTCCTAGTGATTGTTTGGTGGAATCTTTAGGGTTCTCTATATACCATATCATGTATTTTGCAAATAAGACGAGTTTACTTCTTCCTTTCCAATTTGAACTCCTCTTATTTGTTCTTCTTTGTTGGATTGCTGTGGTTAAGTCTTCTACTACTGTTTTGAATAAGAATGGTGAAAGCAAATATCCCTGTCTTGTTCCTGATCTTAAGGAATATGCTTTTAGTTTTTGTCTATTGAGTATAATGTTGTCTGTGTGTTTGTCATATGTGGCCTTTATTATGTTGATTTATGTTCACTGTATTCACACTTCACTTAGAGCTTTTATCATGAATGGGTGGTAGATTTTATCAATTTTTTCTGCATCTATTGACATGATCAGGTGATTTTTATCCTTCATTTTATTTATGTGATGTATCACATTTATTGATTTGTGAATACTGTAACAACCTTGCATCCCCAGAAAAAAAATCCCACTTGATTGTAGTGCATGATCTTTTTAATGTATTGCTGGATCCAGTTTCATAATACTGTGTTGAGGATTTTAGCATCTATGTTCATTAGGGATACTGGCCTATAATTTTCTTCCTCTGTAGTGTCTTTATGTGGTTTTGGAATTAGGATAATGCTGCCTTTGTAAAATAAGCTTGGGAGCCTCCCTCTCCCTGAATTTTTGGAGTACTTTGAGATGGATAGGGATCCTGGCCCTTTAACACTTTCCCCAGACCCACAAAACCCAGTCTCTCCTCACAAGGCTCCAGTCCACTCTGCCCTCTCTCCGCCAGAGCCTAGGATGAGTTGCTGGTGAACTAGGTTTTGTTCCTTTTTAAGACAGCACCCATGTCTCTAGCAGACTCACATATTTCCCTGGCAGAAAGAATCCCTGCTGATTTTCACAGCCATGTGTCATGCGGGTGCCTCTTCCTAGCTCTGGTGCTCTGGGCTGGGAAGCCTGGCTTGAGGTTGAAACCCCAGGTCCTCAGGGGGAAGCTTCTGAGCTGAGATAACCCTCTGTAATCTGTGCTGCCACCCATGGCAGTCAGGCCAGCCCCTTTTCAAAACTCTGCCTTTCCTGCCAGTCTCAGTGTGGCTTCTTCTGTAAATCCTTGTTTATAAGACTTCTTTTCAGCTAGTCTTCCGTTGATTATTCAGGTTGATTTTGTATATTTTAGTTATGATTCCAATTTGGTCCTGGGAGGAGGCGAGTGTAACATCCACCTACTATGCTGCCATCTTGGATCCACAGTCTTTTAAAAAAATTACTGCTCATAAAACACTAGTAGGAAAATTATTGGTGATGTTCAGGTTTCCTAATTAGTTCTACATTCCCTAATAGGATTCTAAGAACAAGGATATAATTTTACAGGAAGTGGTTTCTTTACAAACAGGACCAGTTCCTTTCCCCACCAAACCCTTTTTCTTTCCTTTTCCAGAAATAATTCAGGCCCTCCTAGACTTAAAAGCTCCTGTTTCCAAACCTGCCTATATGGAAGGTTCGGAAACAGAAGCCAGCAGTCATCTATTTCCCACAAACCCTACCCTAGCCTCTTCAGTGGTTGGAAGAGGCTTCATTCAGGCAGCAGTCTTCTAGGACACCTTCCCTGATCAACGCAGGCTAGGTTAGATATTCCCTTAATTTGCATCCATAAGTTGTCTGTGAATAGGTCTATCTCTGTTTATGTGGCTGTAATCCTAACTAGAACATGAGGGCAGGCATTGGGTCTTTTTCATCTTTTATATATATATATATATATCACATAATCCAGTTTAGAACATATCTGAACTGCTCAACAAATACTCATTGAATATAAGGATGAACCTGCAACATAGGTAATATTGGTTATTGCCACTGAGTCAGACAAGCATTTGCTACTGCAGAGAAACCTTATCAAATAAAGTCAGTTCCCTGAAATGAACCAGGTAACAAAAGAGGCTTCATGCACATTGTCAAACATTTAAGATATGATACTCAAATGGTCTTTCCTACCCATATTTTAAGCATTAGTTTAATTAACACTGACACTCTGAAAGTCCTAGAAATAATCAGGATCATTAGTGTCAGCCTGACAAAGGTATGAAGAAAGTTTCTGTAATACAACACAAACTGCTTTCAGAAGGTTGTCTAGAAATAAATAGCTCACTGCGAAATTTATGACTTGCTTTATATATTAATCAATGGTACAGTGCTGCTCTAACAAGGCTAGAAGTGTTCTCTGATTTCCATTATAAAGATAATTTCAATCAAGCATCCTAATAGTCTAACAGTGTAGGCCATTCTATAATTCAATGCTAATAATGACAGTGGCACATGTGCAAACAACAGATTAAACAACCTGAGAGAGAAATCCTAGGAAAAAAATGCTTTATTGAAGAAAAACAACAATAATGATCTGCATCTTGCATTTTCAATGACCTTTGTAGTACACCTCTGCAAATGAAACAAAGTTGTGCCTCATGGTCCAACAGATACCTTTTGTTCCTGCCCATCCATTTCATGTAGATTATCTTTGCTGACCTTTAATTGATGACAACTGGGGCACATTTTGAGCAACACTTTCATATTGATTTGCTAAGACTTATGTGAGAGTCTAAGCAGGGAGAAACAAGACTGACCATTTTTATTTGTGATTTCTATATAGACAGTCTTATTCCAGATGTTCTCCAAGCCTCAGCTGAATATTTATACTTGATTTCTTCCCCATCAAGAATTTCTCAGGTAACTTATAAAAACACAGATCTAAAAGTATATTTGAAAGAAACTTCATCCTGTGCTTAGTTTACTTATTTTACATAAATATGCTCACAATAGTCTGTGCATGGAAATGCATACTAATGATATACCTATTGTGATTTCTAGGAATCCTATAATCAAAAAGGAAAGAAAATCAAGGAGCATCTTAGATGCTAGTTTGAATATTTTTAGGTAGAAGAAGGTAGAATAATTCTGAAGGCAAACCTTAGAAGTGCAATCACTGTGTAATATCAAAGAGGTAGATGGCATAGCAGAAAGAATACTACTGGCTTGTTTGTCCCAAGCCATAAGTTTTACCCTGGTTTGACATTCATTAGTTCACCTTTGGTAAATCCTTTGCCTCAAATCATATGCTTCAGTGTCCTCATCTTTCAAATGAAGACTCTAGACTCAATCTTTGATGGTCATTCCAAATGTAGAATTATATATACAGACTCTACATGTAGAGTGAAAAAAATCACTAAAAAACACTTCATTATGCCACCTACAGAACAAAGGTAAGAAGGAGAGACAAAAAAAGAAAAGTGAGACCATTTTCCAGGATCAGACATTGGAAAGTTTTGATGACAGAAACAAAAGTCTGAATCCAAGGTCAGTATTACTCTAAGATGTTTTTAGAACAGACCATTAAGGGAAGCTTGTGATTTGGGAGACCCTTCCTGTGGCACTCCTGGCTGAGCGGAACCCCTTACAAAAATGTCATCGGCTAATACCAAATACGTTTCAGGTTCTTACACTCTTCTTTTATGGACATTAAGTACATGTGCTAAGCTAAACTATCTATCTATATTTTTATAGATTTTTATTTTCCAGTGTTTCACTTTCCGCTGTAAGTTCATTTTTCATTTGGCCAATTAGCCAAACAGTACAAAGCAAACATCTTGAATTATTTATGGATTTTTCCTTTGATCCCAAAACTTACAGATGCTACTAAAATACCCACTTAGTATTTATTTTTCCTTTCTTTACAACTGGCAGTCGTATCTCATTTGCTTACTTACTATGCTTCTAATCCCCACTTTTCTGCATTTCTGGCTTGCCTTCTACAGTCTACCAACTAAATCTCTCCATTCTGGCTTGAAAAGATAAAACAAGTACTGTCTGTCCTGTCTCTGTTAAGCCTATCTAGCTTCTGGGTTGATAGATTTGTTTCCTTTTTTTATCCAGTAGCGTCTTTCATTCTGCAGAGTAAAGCTCCCCAAATAGACATCTCCAAGTATTGCATCTTTAAAGCTGTGCATTTGCTTTAGAAGTTGCATTCAGTGAGTGTTTCTTTCTCCTGCTGCTATCACTTTGAAATCTAAGGCCAAGGACCAGGAGAGTTGGTTGGGTAGGAATGGGTTGAATTTCTGGCCAACACTCTAAGGAGGGAAATCTAGATGTTGTATTAAGAAAAGTGAGTGATGGAAGGGAAGGAGGGATAGGCAGGTAATTTAGGTGCAGGCAAGCCTGATGGCCCATAGAACCAGACCAGCAATTTCAGGGACCCAGGTAAGGGTGTAGAAAACATGAAGCTGGGAACCTAGTCACAGAATCTAGGCAAGAAGAAAACAGCACCTGGACAAAAAGTCTGAATAGCAGACCCATAAAATTATCAAGAAGGGAAATTGAATCTTAAACTACTTGCTATCAAAGCCAGAGAGGAGCAGGTAAAAACCAAAGTTGAGAAGATAGATGAGGGAAGCCTAGATTACTTTATCTGGACTGTTCTCAAAACTTAAGCAAATAGGCTAGGCATGGAATTGAGTGACTAAGAAAACTGAAGAATTGGATGGGAGAGCAAGTTGCAACTCTTGCTCAAAAAGCAAGGTTAAGGTGAAAATAAGCAATGTTCAAGTGATGAGAAACCTTTAATCCTTATGATGAGCTTAATCACACAAAATGATAGAGTTAGAGGCAGATGTACAGATGGCTACACTCATCTCATCACCTCCTAATCTCCAGTCAAAAAGTGAAAAAAGCACATTGTTCAGGTGGGAGAGATCTTTGGAGGGCCTGGATCACCCCAACTGACATCTAAAATGGCTCATATTCATTACTCCATTCCCTGCACAGCTTCCCCCTTGCTTGGGCCTCAGGCTTAGTCTTGTCGAGGTGATCCACCCCAGAGTCTTGTTATCAAAACAAGTGTTCACATCACAAATCTGAAAGAGCGTTTTCATTTCCACCTTGAATTCTCTACAGACACAAAAGAGCTGCTATCATTAACTAAAATATTTAGTTCCCACAAATTAATTTTGGATTGCCTGAAAAAGTGTTCTAGATGGGCAGTTGTGTATCAGAGAGACCACACACGTTGTTCTGAGTTACTTCTTTTGCTTGGGGACACTTCTCAGCAGGGCAGCTAAAAGGGCAGTTAAGTTATATTTGCAGAAACCGGCCTTATAGGGGAGAGATTGGTGTTGTCACTACTGCAAGGAAATTCAGATACACTGATGACAGCAGTGCCCCATTAATTCCTTCCCAAAGGGGAGGTTGGAACAGCATTATCCAATCTGTATCACATGGCCATTGAGCACATAAAATGTGACTAGTCCAAGCAGAGATGAAAAAAATGGAAAACACTCATTAACAATTTTTAAAATGTTGATTACATGCCAAAATGTTAATTTTTGGATATGTTGGTTGTGAAATAAAAATATTAATTTTACCTCTTTCTTCTTACTTTTTAAAGTGTGGCTAATTAGAAAATTTTAAATTACATATGTGGCTTAAATTATATTTCTATTCAGAAGTACTAACCGAAGCATCACATTAAGATACAGTGTGGGGAAAAGAAAGTACAAAATTTATTTAATTATAGGGAGAAAGGAAAATTAGAATTCCATGAAGACTGAGCACAAAAGAAGTAGAGAGCTGCAAAACAAGGCTCAAAATTATTTGGCAGAACTGATAGTAGGAAAGAAATACCATAGGTCTTTTCTAATATAACAGATCATTTCAAACTCTAGGAAAACAAATAAACAGTTATTTGGCAACCAGAGTGGACAGGACATTTGAGAAAGCCAAGGGAGTAGTGCATCTATATCTCATTGGAATTAAGTTAGTATAAATCTGAAGTACATTCTTATAAATTAAGCTGTGTACTATAAGCCTTAGAAAAATTACTAATGAATTAACAAAAAAGTAAAAAACTCCCTAACTTGGTGAGGGGAAAACTACTGGTACTGATAAATAAATTATGTATAAGTGGCAAGATACAAAATAAATATCCAGAAATTGGTTGCATTTTTATACACCAATAATGAACTATCATAAAGGGATAATTCATAAAACAGTCCCATTTACAATTGCATCCAGAAAAATTAAATACCTAGGGATCAATTCAACCAAAGAGGTAAAAGACTAGTACTCAGAAATTTAGAATACACTGAAGAAAGAAACTGAGGAAGATACAAATAAACTGTGTTTATGAATAGCATATACTGTGCTCATGGATAGGAAAAAATAACATTTTTAAAAGTCTATAGAACACAAAGTAATCTACAGATTCAGGGGTGGGCAGGGTAGTGGAGAGTAATGGGAGCAAAAGGAGTATACAACTGTAATTGACAACAATAATTTTTTTTGAAAATTAGGAAAAGTAAAAAAATAAATAAAATAAAATTGAAGATAAAAATTAAAAAATACCAATGGCATATTTCACAGAACTAGATAAAATAATCCAAAAAGTTATAAGGAACCAGAAAAGACCCCAAAATAGACACAGCTATCTTGAGAAACAAGAACAAAGTCAGAGGATTCATGCTACATGATCTCAAACTATACTACAAGCCATAACAATCAAAACAGCATAGTGCTGGCACTGAAATATACATATATATGCATATCAATGCAACAGATTAGAGAGCCCAGAAATAAACCCATACCTTTATAGTCCATTAATATTTGACCAAAGAGGTAAGAACATACAATGGAGTAAAGATAGTCTTTTCAATAAATGGTGTTGGGAAAATGGGAAAGATACGTGCAAAAAAGTGAAACTAGAACACTTCTTACACCACACACAAGAATATACTCAAAATGAATTAAAGACTTAAATGTAAGACTCAAAACCATACAAATTCTAAAACAAAACATAGGCAGTAAAGTCTTGGATATTTCTCATAACAATATTTTTCTGATATATGAGTATCTCCTCAGGAAAGGGAAACAAAAGAAAGTAATAAACAAATGGACTACATCAAACAAAAAATTTGTATAGCAAGGGAAACCAGCAACAAAATGAAGACACCCCACTGAATGAGAGAACATATTTGCCAAGGATATATTTGATAAGAGGCTAATATCCAAAATTTATAAAGAACTCACACAACTGAAAACCAAAAGAAAAAAGAAAACCACACACAAACACACAGAATCCCATTAAAAAATGGGCAAAGGACCTGAATAGATACTTCTCCAAGGAGGACATACAGATGGCCCATGGACATATAAAGACACTCAATGTCACTAATCATCACAGAAATGCAAATTAAAATTACAGTGAAATATCACCTCACACCAGTCAGAATGGGTACCATCAATAAATCAACAAATATGTTGATGAAGATGTGCAGAAAATGGAACCCTCTTGCACTTCTGGTGGGAATACAGATTGGTCCAGCCACTGTGGAAAGCAGTAAGGAGTTAACTCAAAAAATTAAGAATGCAACTGCTTTATGTTCCAGCAATTTCACTTCTGAGTATATGAGGTCTGTCTGGAAAAAGTCCAGCCATTGCTAATACTCATATATTCAAAGAAATCTAAAGAACCCATTTGAACGAATATATGCACCCTTATGTTCATTCCAGCATGATTTATAGTAGTCAAACTATAAAAGCAGCCCATGTGCCCATCAATATACAAGTAGATAACAAAGTGGTGGTATATATGCACAATCAATTATTACTCAGACATAAAGAAGAAGAAAATTTTATCCTTTGTGACAGCATGGATGGATGGACCTGGAGAACATAATGCTAAGTGAAATAAGTCAGTCAGAGGAAGACAAGTACCATATGATTTCACTTATATGTGCAATATAAGAACAGTATAAATGAACAAATAAAACAGAAACAGACTCATAGATACAGAGAATGGACTGATAGTTGCCAGAGGGGTGGGGGGGTTAGAAGACTGGGTGAAAAAGGTGAAGGAATTGAGAAGTACAGATTGATAATTACAGAAATGTCATGGAGATGGTAAAATACAGCATATAAAATATAGCTAATAATATTGTAATAACTATGTATGGTGCTAGCTTGCTTGGTACTGGAAATGGAATGGAAAACACTTTGTAAAGTATATGTTTATCTAACTACTATGCTGTACACCTGAAATTAATACAAAACAATACTGAATGTAAATTGTAATTTAAAACATTAAAAAAATTAAAAACATAGAAAAGAAATTTAAAGAAAAAAAGTAGCCCTGGCAGATATGACTTAGTGGATTGAGTGCCAACCTACAAACCAGAAGGTCGCTGGTTCAATTCCAAGTTGGGGCACATGCCTGGGTTGTGGGCCAGGTCCCCAGGTGGGGGACATGTGAGAGGCAACTGATTGAAGTTTCTCTCACACATCGATGTTTCTCTCTGTTTCTTTCTCCCTCCCCTCACCCATCTCTAAAAATAAATAAATAAAATCTTGAAAAACTAAAGTAATTTAGGAAATCAACATATATTTGGGAATTAAACCACACACACACCTAAGTAATTATGTCATGTGGAAATGAAACAATACACTGGTAAGTACATTGTTTCTAAGACCTTACTATCAAAGGATCAAATAAGAAACCACAAAGACTGTGATAAAAATACTTTGAGATTAATAAAAATAAAACATGTTATACCAACACAGGTGGGATGCAGCTAAAGCACAAATAGAGGGAAACTTTCGAACAGCTATTTTGAAAAAAAGGAATGCTCTCAAATCAACTATCTAAACTGTCATCTCATAACACTGGATAAAAGCACAAATTAAAGCTAAACCAAGAACTAATAAAATAGCAAACTAGGAGAGAGATTAATAAAATCAAGAATAAAAACAATAGAGAAAATCAACAAAATAAAAAATGGGTTTTGTGAAAAAATCAACAAGACTGATAAAACTTTAGTTAGACTAACCAAGAGAAAAAGAGAGAAGACACAAATTATTATAATTAGGAATAAAAGAGGAGATATTACTACTGGCCTTACACAAATAAAAAGGGTTTCAAGGAAGTACAAAGAATATTGCATGCCAGCAAATTGTATAACAAAGACAAAATGGAGAAATGCTTAAAATGAAAAAACTACCCAAACTGACTCAAGAAGTAACAGAATATCTAAATAAACTTATAACAAATAAAGAGACTAAGTTGGCAATTTAAATCTTCCCACAAAGAGAAGCTCAGGACCAGATAACCTTATTGGCAAATACCGCCAAACATTTAAAGAATTAATGCCAATCCTTACAAAAATCCTCCCAAAAAAATCAGAAAAGGAGGAAACACATCTAAACTCATTCTATGAGGCTCGTATTACCATAATACCAAAAACAAAGACTATAAGAAAACAACTGACCAATACCCATATAAAGATAAATTTTAAAATTCTCAATAAAATAGCAGCAAATTGAATACAGCAACATATAAAAAGGATCATACACCGTGACCAAGTAAGAGTTGTCCCAGAATCCAAAGGTGGTTTAACATCTGGTAATCAATATCATCATCATCATCATCATCATCATCATCATCATCATCATCATTTAATAGAATACTCATTAGAGATCGAAGAGGAATTTGATAAAATCCAACATAATTTGGAAATACAAACAACACACTAGGAATACAAGGAACCTTCCTCAACCTAATAAAAGGGATTTATGAAAAACCCACAGTTAACATTATACTTAATGGGCAAAGACTGAAGACATCCTTCTAAGATTAGGAAGAAGACAGGAATGTTCATTCTTGCCATTTCTGTTCAACATAGTCCTGGAGATCCAACCATATATTTATGGTCAACTGGCTTTTGACAAAGATGCCAAGACCGTTCAATGGAGAAGGAATAGTATTTTCAACAAATGGGCTGGAACAACTGAATATCCACATGCAAAACAATGAAGTCATACTCTGCTTTCCAACAAATATAGAAATTTAACTTAAAATCAATCATAGACCTATATGTAGGAGCTAAATCTATAAAATTCTGAGAAGAATCCATAGGTATACATCTTCATAACTTTGGATTATGCAATGATTTCTCAGATATGACATGTACACAAAAATAAATTGAACTTCAAAAAATCATAATCTTTTGTGTTTTAAAGGGCATTATTAGGAAAGTATAAAACTATTTCACAGTATGAGAAAATATTTGCAAATTGCATGTCTAATAAGGCTCTAGTATCTACAATATATAAATAATTTTTATAATTACGAGTAACAAAATTAAGAAATTGGGAAAGGATCTCAGTAGACTTTTCAACAAAGAAGACTTACATTGGCCAACAAGCACATGACACTACTCAATGTCATTAACCATTAGGGAAACAAATTGAAACTGCAATGAGATAGTGCTTCAAATCCACTAGGATGGCTATAATAAGATAGTTAATAACAATTATTGGTGAGGATGTAGAGAAATTGGAACTCTCTTACATTGCTGGTGGGAAAGTAAAATGAACCAGTCACTTTGGAAAATAGTTTGGCAGTTCCTCAAAAGGTTAAACATAGAGTTACCCATGGCTCAGAGTTCCACTCCTAGGTATATTCCCAAGAGAAGTGAAAATATCTACACATAGACTTGTGCAGGGGTACTCACAGCAGCATTATACATACTGCCAAGAAGTGGAAGCAACTCAAATGTTTGTCAACTGACAATATAAGGTATATTCAGACAATGGAATATTATTCAGCCATAAAAAGGAATGAAGTAGTGACACATGCCACAACCTGGATAAATCTTGAAAACACTATGTTATGTGAAAGAAGTCAGACATAAAAGGCCATATATTGTATGATTCCATTTATATAAAATGTCCAGACAGGCAAATCTATTGAGACAGAAAGTAGATTAGTAGTTGCCAGGGCAGGGGAGAAGGGGCAATGGGGAGTGAAACAATGAACAGGTGTGGAGGGAAGTTAAATGCATATTACTAAGTGAAAAAAGCCAATCTGAAAAGGCAACATACTGTATCATTCTAATTATATGATATTAGGTAACAGGCAAAACCATGGAAATTTTAAAAAGATCCATGGTTGCTAGAGGTTGGGGAAAGGAGGGATGACTAGACAAAACGTAGAAGGCTTTTAAGGCTGTGAAACTATTCCGTACAATACTATAATGGCAGATGCAGATCACTATACATTTATCTAAACCTACAGAATGCACCATACTAAGAGGGAACCCTAATATAAACTATGGATTTGCAGTGATAATGGTGTGTCAATGTCGATTCATTGATTGTAACGAATGTACCACTCAGGTGATAGATGTTGATGGTGGAGGAGGCTCTGGGTGTGTAGGGCAGGAGATATATGGGAACCTTCTATACTTTCTGCTCAAATTTGCTGTGAACCTGAAAGTGTCCTGAAAGTAGTCTATTATTCTTTTTTAAAAGCAAAAAAAAAAAAAAAAAAAAAAAAAAAAAAACCCAAACCCCAAAAACCCAAAAACCACAAGATACACCCCTTTTTATACTTCCCATTTTGTGGCTAAAGATTCATGCTCTCTACACTATTGATAGCTCCTCAGTGTCCCAAGGATGAATATCATTCCCCTTAAGCTTTATTTAGGAGAAAACTCAAATACCTACTCTATGTTAGTCATTGCATACTAGGGGATGAGGATAGAAGAATGGTAGTCTCCCATACTGAAACTGATGCTTGATTTAAGAAAATGTCAAGTAAGTCATAGTTGAGACATAATGCATTTCTCCTCTATTTTTAAAATCTAGAACTTGTTACTTATTTGTATTGTTCTAACATGAGTGAGGCCATGATTATATTAAGTACTGCAGAAGTCATGTACCTAGAATCATTTTCAAGTGGTCTGATTCACTTCTCATATTCCTTTTACTCCCATAAAACTCCCTTCACTTACTCATTGTGCTTTCCCTTTCCTTCCATCAAAAGAAATAGAGTGATAACCCAAATCCCAAGAATCAAAAAGATAGTTGCCATTCATTATAAGGCAGGGAGAGATTCTGAGTAGGTAGGATGGATAAAAAGACAAGAAAATTGAGGGATTTAATAAAAGGATAATATTTAAAACAAGGGGATGTCATTAAATCATGCCAAAGATATGTAAAATAGATGTATTCAGTTTTATACTAACCTAAATGTAATCATCACTTAACAGTGGTACCCAGACAATGCAATTTAGCATTACTGTACAATATACACTCTAAAACAAAGAAACCACAAACACAGCTTAAGTCCTTTCCTACTCCCAAGGATTTCAGCACTAAATCAGAACAAAAGAAGATGAATGCTAACAATCCCCATCAAGAATCTAGATATATGACACTGCCCTTTATTCATGAGTCTTCTGTGAAGACCACTGTCAGCAGCTAGAAAACTTGCCTGTTCAACTTGGTCTGACTGGCTGGGAATCAAGTCACCTGAACATCTGGGGGGTAACATGATTAATCCTTCTGGTTATTAGAGACAAGAGTTGGGCAGATGGGAGCAGAGGACTACAGCCACACAAGCTGAATACATTTGTTCAAAGATGCACCAAGGAACATACACTAAGGAACTTCAAGAAATGTGGAGAACCTGGACAAGCAGCCTTACCTGAAAGATGATCCTAATATTAGGGAAAGATCCATAAATTCTGCTGCAACCCAACTGGTTTAGTTTCTAGAAACAGCTTCCTGATATTTGTGTTGCCAGTTCCTGGCACAGGGTCTTTGGTATAGAAGCTCAACAAATATTTATCAGCGATGGTGCTGCTAATGAGAGAACCCTAAAGATGAACAACCCCATGTGAGAGAAAACCTAGGAAGAAAAGGCTACTTTGTCTCATAGCATATGAAATCAATCATATTACATGTCAGATTTTTAACCGAGTGTTAGGTGCTAGGCATTATTGCAAATTTACATCATAGTTTAACTGGTTGCCATTTTTAACCCCATTCTATTTATGAAGCAACTAAGGTTAAGGAAGATTGTACAGTATGCCCATGGTTACTAAGATCAGGAATGGCGGAAGCCCCACATTGTTCCTACTATATCACACATCCTTTTCTTACTCTGCTCCTTGCAACACCAATCAGACCCATTCCCATGCACAGGATATAGATTCACCTTTCCATCTTGAAAGCTGTGCCCTTAAAAATGATTTTTCAGCTATTTGTGACAGTATGGATGGAACTGGAGATTACTATGCTAAGTGAAATAAGTCAGTTGGTGAAAGACAAATACCATATGATCTCACCTATAAGAGGAATCTAATGAACAAGATAAACTAACAAACAAAATAGAACCACAGGCATGGGAACATGGAACAGACTGACAGCAACTAGAGGGGTGAGGGGAGGGGAATAATGATGGAAAGAAGGGGAAGGAACTAGACAAAGAACATGTGTGAATGACCCGAGGGCATGGACAATAGTGTGGGGATGGACTGTGGGAGGGGGTGGTGGGATGGGCAGAGGAGGGCAAAGGGGGAAAATTGGGACAAGTGTAATAGAATCGCAATTAAAAAATGAATGTTTGTTGTCAATATTATTTGTGGTATCTTAAAGGGTCTTTGGTCAATGACAAGCAGAGCTGAGATGATTCTGAATGGGGGTTTTCACAGATAAGCAATTACTTTTTTTAAATCAATGGATTACAGATCCAAAACAAATGGTGGGAGAGGGAACAGACTTTAAAACTTCATAAACACAGATGTATGAGGGAAATGTTTCCACCAGTGTGTAGACTTTCACCCTCCCTGATCTGGGGCTTGTTAACATATTTTTATACTGAAGGGAAATACAACATGTATTCTACAACTTCTATCTGTCAGCTTGTATCTGTCAAGTTTGAGTATGCCAATTTGTCACAATTATTGCCTTATTTTTAATCAGAGTTAGGACACTAGTTTCCTGCTCTTTTCCCTAGAGTACTTTATGTCTAGAAAACTTGTAAAAAGATTTTACAAAGGTGATTTAAAGTGTTCATATTTTTTTAAAAAATCTCCTATCAGGTTGCTACAGTTAATAAACCCATTTATTTTACATTAAGAATTTGCTAAGGAGAATAGGACAGTTGAGTATATCAGAAACTCAGTAACCAAAGAACTCTTTCCATGTTTGGAAATGGATCACTAAAGGGTTTACTGCATAATAAATCCACAGGGATTGGTACTTCACCATTCTTTGGATTTCTGATCTGAAAGGTGGGAAATGGAGATGCCATATATCTTTTAAAGTATCTTTTGAACCTGAGTTCATCAAGAATGGATTTTTTTTTAAAGGTAATGAAATAGGTCCTGATCCTGAGGGAAGTCTGAGCTCCAAGTAGATTTAGAAAAATTTAATTAGGATTTATATAAATAGGAGAAAAATCTAATCCCATTGGAAGTTCACACGTAATTCTCAAGGCCCAAATATAGGAAACAGGATGAATAGTAACTGAGAAAGCAGGCAGGAATGAAAGACCCTTAGCAATGTCCTGGCTTCCATTCTGCCTGATTCCCACCAGCTAAATCAGCTTGGGTCCACCTGCACAGGAAGCCTGGCTCTGCCCACATATTCTAACACTGGGTCTGGCCCTGGCCAATAGATGACCCTCAGGAGTTCCTGCAGTATAGAGCCCCTGAAGTGGCCTTGTAGCTGGCATCTACTTACAAGTCTCACTTGTTTTAGTTCTTTAACCTGGAAAATGATACTAATGATAATCCCATTCTTATCAGTATCCTCTTAAACATTAAATGAGTTAAGCCATGTAAAGTGCTTAGAACTGGGTGTGGCACATTGCAATGATTAATAAATAAATAATCACTCTCATCATCATTAACTTCTTCATTGTAGGAAATAAGGTACTTTACTAAGGCCACTATCCTCTGGTAGCATGTAAACACTATATTTTTTCCACTGTGCAATTTCCACAGCAGGTGATTTCAGAAGAACCAACAAGCCCTACATACACTTAAACGTTTCCTCCTACAACTGAGTCACAGTGACTCAGCTCTCCACACTTGATAACCCTTTTGAACAGTTTTCTGGCAATATATAATTTGCTAAGTGAAGTGAGTTTGTTTCTCAGAAGAGAGAATACATTAAACTAGAAACAGAAATAGGCTTCCTGTGATGACTGAACTATGATCAAACATCATTATTTTAAACCAAATGCAGGACCTGAATGAACAAAACTCTGAGTAAGGTACAATTTTGAAGGAGAGGAAGAAAGGACAGACTTGGAGGAGGGGTTGGTTGGTCAGAGGTGGGGTGTGGGCAGCTAGAAAAAAATGACAAATGTCTTTCAAAGAAGTTAAGAGGAATCTGTTCACAAACACTCAGTTTTCATCCCATGAACTTGAGACTCGAATTTAGATCTGATCACCTGTAACTTTCCAGAACCATAAGAAAAACCCACACCCAGAACTCAGAAATATGTATACTTGATTATTGATAAGTTGATTTCCATGTCATCAAAGTCTCCTTCAGTTTTGCTTCACGAGATTTAATGATGAAAATAATTTACAATGTAGGTTTGGGTTAGAAAAAGACGTGTTCATGTATTAATTCTATAAGAATAGCAAAATGGACTTTTAAAAATCATCCGTATATTTTTTCTTTGAAATAAAAAGATAGCACATTAACTACAAGCAGTGCTTGCACTGTGTATTTTATGAAGTTTATTTGTACTGCATATCTTTGATGGGCTCTGTTTGTGACTGAAAGTACAAACATACTGATTACAATCACTCTTTCCTACATTTAGAAATAAAATTAATTATCTGCAAAAGGCTGAAAGGCTTAGATAGACTCTCAGTCAGTAAATGATAATAGACAGAACCCAAATATAATGGCTCTGTTTCCTACTTTATCTATTTTAGACATTCTGAGTGGAATGAAAAAAGGAAAAATTAATTCACTCTCTGAATATTCTTCAGAAAAGCTTTAAATTTGGTAATAAGAAAGCATCATTAACCCTCCCCCAACACCCTACCCCAAATATGAAATATGAAACAGCCTTCCTGGGTTATGCATTCACCAAGGGGATATTTTTTCATCTTCTAGATTCTAGCATTGCTTGTACTGGTTTAGTTCACTTCATATAGTGATTTATTTGAATGACACGGTTAATATTTATACATGTATTGTTTTACCAGCTGTTTTATAATAGGCATATATGCTGCTATATTTGAAATGCTTTATCTATATTATGTTCACAGTTTTTTATTTTATGAAACATTTTTACAATGCTATTCAGGCGTATTTTTGGATTTCAACAATTCACCCATTTCAGATGTTTGATTTAATGATTTCTACTAAATGTATGCCATTGTCACCGCAAACCAGTTCTAGAACATTGTCATTATCACAGTAAGATCCCTCAATGCCCATTACAGTATTTTGAGAAGTCTGATGCATTCTGAACCCCAAGCCCCAAAGGGACATTTTAAAAGGACATTAAGAAGTCTGTGTTATAACCAAAATGAAGGTTATTTGTCTTTCTCTATTAATGCCCTACCTCCTGCCAACATGGAAAGGAATGGTAAATTGTGAGACCTAGCGTGAGTACCCAGTACCAGCACTGAGAAAGTTGTGGCTGCTGGTAATGATAAAGTGTGTATTTTACCTTACAAAGGCTGCAATACCCTGTAAGAAAACTGCCCAAATTCCCTCATCTTGGCCTTTGTGAAACTCATTACTACAGCAGAATTTATAACCACACCCCGCCTTGAGGAAATTAATGTACTATAGTGCAAATTCACTTAAAATGCTTCCGTGATATTCAAAATACATTTTCAACTTTTCAGATGGGCTAGAGGGAATTGCGCTTTAAGAAACAGTCCAAGTAGAAAGCATTTTCTGCCAGAGACCTGAGCAAAATAGCAAAATGCACAGGTATAAGAGGTTAGTGAGCCAAGGTACCTGTGGTGCTATTGTGTGTGAATGATGTAGCACTACAGTTACCAAGAGTAACCTTATTCCAATGGGGGAAAGAAAAAGATCACAGAGGAATCACACTGTGTACATGGCTTCAAGTTTTCTGAGACATTTTAGGTTTTGCAATGAAGAGAACAAATATTCTAGGGCTTTTCTGCCTTTGTCAGGTAGGAGGCTGCTTTCATTGTGTGCTCTGATCCCCTGGCCACCCAATATATAAAAGGCATTTCTGACTTCCTCACTGTCATCCTGGGAGCACACGGATTCCCAGAATCTCAGGTCATGGGGAGGCCTTGTTGGACTTTGCCCACTTGGGCGAATATTCCTGATTTCTAACCTTTCCGAACATACTCGGAGGACAAATCAGCCCTCCACATCACTCCCAGCAGAAATGCATAAGCATCTATTTACTGCTCTGTGATTACCACTTGTGTCACCTTAGAAGTGCAGTAAAACAGAAAAACCTCACTGGCCCAAGCCACTGGGAAATACAAACTCCCAAGCCCAGAGTCTGAACAAGCAAGAAAATACATGATAGCTTAGAGACCAAAAGAGAAAGCAATAGAGTAGTAGCGATACCCAAAGGAGCAGAGTTTGCTACTAAGCAGAGGCAACAGTCAGGCTCCTCTTCCGTACTTTCCTTTTTCAAGTATTCTCTGAAGAGCTGAGAAAACTGCTACTGTTCTCTCTTTGGATGTGCCTTCTGCTACACTCCAACACATGCCACATAGCCCTGCCTTTTGGTCAAGCAGTCAGGGCTGAGCTAAGTGCCTTCACTAACTTCAAATTTTCTTGTGTGAGCCTCCAACAGCATTGTGAACCTGAGGAGTTCTTGCAGCCATCCAAGGTTGGAGGATCATGTGCTGCAGGACAATTTTCTATGGGTCTTGTATCTCTGCATGTCTTATAAACAGAGGTAATTTTTTCCCCACAGACTATATTTTTTCAAGTATCTTTGTATAGTGAATAGCCTTAGAAGGCAGAGAGACAGTGCATCCCTTCAGAGAAAAGAGCAGGCAGGCTTACCGCCTATTGAAACAGACTCCAGTTCCCTAAATATAAGGCTCCTCTCCTGTAATGCAACTCACCAAGTGTGCAGGAGTCATCTGGCCCTCTTTGCCCTATCCCATGGGAAGTAGAGCTTGGGGACCTCACATAAATGGTGATACTCTGGCCACTGCTAGTGCTGCGAGAAATAAACCGTCCTTCACTCCTGAGCTACTGATCCTGTGTCTTTAACCACCATCAGTGAAACTGTGGCCCACTAATGTGTTGGCTTGCAATTAGGGTAAACATCTCAGATCTTTCACAGCTTGTGAAGACACATGTTCCTGCCATATTGGTCCATACACCACAAAAAGGAGGAAAACCTTCTAAAGATTCAGAACATACAAAAGAACTGGTAATCACACTGCCATTTCTTGAAAAGGCAAGTAATTCTAAAGTCGTGAAGAGCCCACTTAATTTCCTATTGTGAGCCATAATATATATAATTTCAAGATGAAGCATTAAAAAAGCTTTCTGTGTGTGACTGTTGCTTGAAACTTGGCATGAAATTAACATTTAGTGCCTAAAAGGGGTGCCAATTTTTTTCATTTGTATCCTTCTCTGTAATAAATAGGTAATCTACATTTAAAAACTATATATTTCACCCGTGGGAAGCACTAAAGTTATTTTCTTATGGATGAATAAAGGATGGTAGCCTGTAAACATTTTTGCCTTTCTAGAAATGGACCTCATGCAAACAAAGTTCCTTACCACAGTTCTGGGTGCTGACCCACAAACACTAACTAGGCAGTGAGCCATTTCCTTGCTTTTATCACTTTGAAATCACTTGGTACTGAAGCCACTTATGTGAATTCAGACAAGGTATCTCTATCTGAGACTAAAAAATGAAAGTCCAAGCTGATAGCATAAGGGGAAAAACACTGACATTCTGACACCTGAGAAATAACCTCAGCCTTCAAAAGCAGAGAGGAACATAGGGGCTAATCTTGGAAATTCTGATGAGTTACAGTCACCCACACAGACAGCAAAATATAAGAATTTGATAGAGTGAATTATTATCAAGGATCAACAGAGAATCTTCCACAGAGCTTCCTAGCACACATAAACAAATACTGACTTTACTGAAGATATCTTTAGAAATTTCAGCAAAGGAAAGGGACATATTTGAATACCAGAGTATGTTACATCCTCAGTAGGTATTATTACTACTAAGGAAGTACCATAACAGACACCTGAATGTACTGTTAAGGTCCAGAATAAAAGGCAAATGTGCTAAAAAACACTCTGTTGCTTTAACAGGCGGATTTCAAACACTGCCAACTGGAACATAGCGTATTCCTCACCACTGGCACAGCTCATACAGATTCTAGGCAATGCCATTTCACTGTGTCACTGGGTCTTCCATCACCTACATAAACATTCCTTCTTTGCCTAGAAATTATTCTGCACATTTAAGTATTATGAAGACTAAAAATCTCATGCCTTTTAGTACTTAATTGGGAAATATTATAGCAAAAGTCTCCAAGGAGGGAGAATATTTTTTTTTAAAAAAACTGATTGTGCAGCTGGAAAAACAGTAGAGTAATACAGTATATTAAATGAGATAATAAACACCTACTTAGTCTGTGTTTAGGGAAGGAAGATTCTGGTGAAGGGAGAGTGGAACTCTTTGAGGGAGCAATACAGAGTAATGGTTGAAAAATGAGCTTTGGAGTCAGGCTGATCCTGTTTGGAATCTGAGCTCTGGTACCAAGTGAGTTGTGAGGGCAGCAACAGAGACGTGGTTATCTTCCAGCCACTCTGTGGAACCCCCAGTGTTGATCATATCGTTTCCACAATCAGATGCTCAATAAGTGTTTCCTGAAATAAGTCCAATTTCAGATAGTGCTAAAATAAATGTTACAATGAGTAAAAGAGGGAGAAATATTGGTGGCAGAAAAGGTTGCAATTTTGCACAATATTCAATGAAGCATCTAACAGGCTAAGGTAATGAAATTGTGGGAGAGGAAGCACAAATACTAAGAAATTTTGAGATGAATCAATAAAGAAATTACATGAGTACACATGGAAAAATAAAAGTGCACACAGCCACGGGAGAATATGTGAGCCATTCCTTTGGAGACAAAGAAACTAAATAAAAGTGTCATAGAAAATTTTGGGAAACTTTCTGGGAGAGTAATAAACATCCAACATGTTGAGTATTACTCCTTCAATCAGTAGATAAATGACAATGTGAAATATACAATGGCTATGCGTATAATCCATACATAGATATATGGTAATGACAATCAAAATGGTTTCAGAATACAAACAATTGCATTTTAAAAGAAGGTTGTGGCATTCAACAATATGGGTGTCATGTACCAACAATGTTGAAGATATATATATTGACAACTATAAGAATTTATATTTGCTTAAAGTATAAGGTGTGGAATTCAATAATGTGCTGACAAATTTAACAGTGATATCCTTCCCCAAATACTATTATTAAAGACCTACTTGATACTTACTTGAGCACAGATATTTAACCTAGTTCACAAATGTAGATAAAGAGTCGAGATGTATCTATTCATAATCCAGTCTTATCATTAATACTTACTTGGACTTTTCAGTACAATTTTTTTCTCTTGTTCACTTCTTCCTATCCTATCTCCGTTCTCCTCTCTCTCTCCCCCCTCACACACACACATACACACATACGTGTTTTCATACAATATTTTTATTCACTTTGTGGACACAAATAATATTATACATCTTGACACTTAAAAATAAGTTTAAGAAAAACTCACTGTCCATTTGGCACTTAGAACAATGTAACAGAAAGAGAACTGGACTGGGGCTATGTGAGTTCCTGCCATGTGCCTCAAACTCTGCCTGGTACTTTGAACTTATCATTCCAATTATTCCATAAATCAACCCCATTCTCTAGATGAGGAATCTGAGGTCCTAACTTTGCCATTAACTGTCACTCACTTCCAATCTCCCAAATAAGGTAACTGGAATTGTTCCCAAGGGAGTATCAGAATCAACTGGAGCATTTTTTAAAATCCTACAGTATGGAAACCCTCAGGGTGGACTCTGGAATCTGTTTAACAAGTTCCCAAAGTGACTGTGATAGTGAGCCAGGTTTGCAAATGGACGTTCACCACATCCAGGAGTGCTGCCAGTGACAACACCCCAACATTTGTTCACTTGCTTTCACTGGGTAGAATTGAAAACCATCTGATAGAAAACTAAAGCACTAACAGGACACACTTTCAAAAAATTAACAGTGCCCCATTCACTTAGAAGACCAAAATGTCCTTCATAACGTGGGGTACATGGTAGCCACCAAAACAACTGGGTGAAGTCCCTGTTTGGTAAACCTCATGGCATAGCTTATAACTAGCTAGAAAGACTGTCCCAACAGAGATCAAGAAGAACATATTATCATAGACATCTCTCAACACAACTTAACTTCAAGTAGGACTGACTCGCAAGGGTTTACATATTAACACAATGGAAAAGAGAGGGTGTTACAGCAAAATCTCAATAATGTTTTAGTTTTAAATCTACTTTGATTTTGGGGCATTCTGTGGGTTTGTTAATATGAAGAGTTCTGCAGTCTACTCAGCGCTTACTTCGCCTCTTCCCCCCAGAAATGGTCCAGCCCCTTTCTGGATCATACAGAGTATGGGCTAGATCACACCAGGCCAATGATTCCCACACCATCACCATTTGGTATGCATTACTTAGAGTTGGTAACCATAAAATAGTAACAAGGCAGAGTTTACATATGGTTTCTGTTCTAGCTCAGGCATTCCCTGGGGAAGACACACTTCATGCTCTCATATTCATCTAGGAGCTGGTGCAATCAGGCCCTTAATGGCCAAAACAGAAAGGGACTGCATCACTGAGCACCTCTTGACAACCAAGAACTTTCTTCTTAAATGATAATGACATGAAATTTATTCTCTCTACACATGTGTATGCACGCACACACAAACACTTTCGCACCTAAAATATAGCAGGTTTGGCACTCTGAAATAGCTATCCAATTTAAGTTCACAATATTTTTGTAAAATCCTAATAGAGCTTTTAGAGTGAAAGACTGGGAGGGTCTAATGGGAGACAGACTGGTACCGTTGGAAGAGCGCTAGTTAGATTGTAGCAGCAGAAGACCTTGGATTCTACTCCTGGCTCTCCTATTAATCATATAACTTGGGGAAAATCTCCCTGAACTTTATTTCTTCATTTGTAAATCAATGGGATTGGACTAGCTAATGTCTCACAGCCTTTCCAACATACACATTATAGTGAAATGTCCATTATGGTAAAATGCATTCAGTTGCATGTCTGTCAGTCAACTAGACTGACCTTTCCAAGACTTAAGAACTATGTCTATGCTAGTGTAGCTCAGTGCATTGGGTGTCATCCTGCAGACCAAAAGGTCTCCAGTTCAATTCCCAGTTGGTCAGGGCATGTGCCTGTATTGCAGGCCAGATCCCCAGTTGGGGGCATGAGAGGCAAACGATTGATGTTTCTCTCACATAACGATGTTTCTATCCCTCTCTTTCTCCCTCCCTTCCACTCTCTCTAAAAAAATAAATACATAAAATACATTTTTTTAAAAAGCTATGACTTGTGTGACCGAATACCCAATATCTGGCAAAGTGCAATACACAAAGCAGATGCTTAATTAAACTTTTTAAAATAAATCTTCATGCCCAGAGCCTGATCAAAACCATGCACTTAATCCCTTATTAGCTCCCCACCCTATATTTTGTGTTTAAGAGGAGAATACGTGTTTTCAAGATCAGTTATGTTGCTGTCAAGTAACCAATAGCACAGGCAAACTTTAAACACTCCTATGCCATGTCTTTAATATTGTCTCCTTATTTTTACTCATATTGAAGATGTTTCCACAGTCCTGGCACCCTTGTTTTGTGCCTGACACATAGTGAGCCCTCAATCAATATAAAGTTAATCACCATATAAATGCACTAACTTTTCATTTTGCGAGTTCCGTAAGATTTACTTTTGTATGAGGTCTCAGAATCTGTCCTCGGAGTGTAAAGCAGTCAAGGAAATAATTAGCCATCAAAGAACACTATCGTTAGGGCATTTCTGTTCATTTTAGTATAAAAGATTTTCTCAGCAAATGTGTTTTAAATGGCTAATATTGTGAATGGGACAATTGGAGCTCTATAAGTAGCCATGCTGTGGGTTGCATCATTTCTGTCCTCCCTCCTAGTTTAATTCACCAAAGAAACCAATTACCACTATCATTTTCCAGTATTTAAAGACAAGGCTAAATGGCCCAGTTTGCCCTACATATTCTGGGTAAGCAATGGCTCAGAGTACACAGCAGTTGCACTGTATAGAAGCTAAGAGTATGAGTCAAACAAACCTGGGTTTGAATCCCAGTTTCCCCTACCTCCACTTAAGTAACATTGAGATCTTGGGCAAGGTATTTAACCTCTCTAAGCTTCATTTCCTCCTTTGTAAAATGGGGACACTACCAGGACCTGTGAGATAGCATTATGCAAACTGGGCAGCAGAGTATCTGAAATGTAGTAGGACCTCAACAATGGTAGGGTTTTAGATGATTCTGTCACCACCTTCCACAAAGCTGGCAGCATTCAGGAATCATTCACCACTACCTTAGTAGCCAAGATCTGGCTAGCAGCTCCTGGCTGTATGTTTTGCTCTAAATTGAAAAGTGGGTGTCTCCTGTGGTTCTAAATGTATGCACTTGAGCTTGGCAGGTATAATGTAACTAACAATGTGGAACTGAAACCAAGCAAAGTGCTGACTCACTTGCAGAAATGTCCCATCACAAATCCCATCACAAACCCCATTGGGCTGACTCATATAATCAAGGCTGTAAAAAAAAAAAGAAACAACTGCTGGAAAACATGAATGTTTTGCCTTACTTATGATCGTATGTAGGTTTAATTAGTGGGTTCTAATTGGGTCTTCTGCATTTAAAGTCATTTCTTAAAATGGTAACATGATATATAAGACTGAGAACATGAGAGTGAAATCAGAATCAGAAAATTGGTGATAACCCAATTAAAGGGAGATATAATCAATTTCTGAATCCTGGATCTTCCACTAACTATAGCTGGCTACCCTTGGGCAAGTTACACTTTTACTGAGCTTTGGTTTCCTCGTTTATAAAATGGAGATAGTAGCTCCTGACTCACAGGGCTGTCACGAAGATCATGATAACTAACAACCATGGTAATCACAGCTAACATTTACTGAAGACTTACCATGGGCCAGGCACATGCTAAGTGCTTTAACACGTTATTCCCTATGAACAAGATATTCTTTTAATCCTTATTTTATAAGTCAGAAATATGAGGATCATAAAGATACAATGATTCGCCCAAGTTCCCATAATAAGCAAATGGGTGGAGCTAAAATTCAAAGTGAGGCATCATGACTCCATAACCCGTGGTCTTAATGTGCTGCCTAACTCTGGGAGGTCGTTCAGCCCATCATCCCTTCCCATACCTTGATCTTTTTCTCACTTCTCTCCAACAGCACCTGCTACTAGCCATGCTGCCCCATCCCAATAGAACCCAGTTCCTCTGAAAACTGTAGACTGGTACTCACAGTGGTGGTCAGCTTGCCTCCATTCTTCTGGACGTATTGGATGGAATCATGGATCATCGAAAAGAGACCAAGCAGTACGTTCTCCATGTCGTAGATTCTGTACATGCCATTCACCAACTCTTCCAGAGACAGAATGTATTCTCTCCAGTACTTGTCAATCTCCACCACACCTGCCATACAGCCTTGCATCACCACGTTGCAATAGCCACCACAAGGCTTAACCATCATCAGTCCTTGGCAATAAGAGCAGTACCACATTCTGGTGAGCATTCGGCCACAGTCCTTACTGAACTTCAGGTGATCAGTTGTGTTGATCACTTCAATTCCGAGATTCAGAGCCTGAAGGAAGATCCTAGTAACTTGCAGTGACTTGGAAACCTGGGTCATAATAAGCTTGGGGAAGCTTCCAAAAACTTTGAGGTCACGCCTTGCCCCACGGAGGCACTCATTGATGTCCAAGGCTGACTCAGGCAGGCCCGGGTTCATTAGCTGGGTGTAGATGACTGGAAACAGGCTATCAAACAGTTCATTGACCATGTCATCCACGTTGATGTCAGAACCAAGGATGTAGAGAGACACGTCAGTAAAAAATTCACCCACAAACTCAAAAGCTTGAGGGGTCAGGCTTGGATAGTTGTTTTTGAACATGGCATTGGTGTAGTTCTTGGCATGGCGAACGACAATTTCAAAGGCCTCTGTAAAATAAGAGATAGAGAAATGCCCACAAATTAAAGCATGAAAATCTAGGGTGTAATTGAATTTGAAATTTCTCTAGTGTTGTGGTGATTAAGGTCCCATTTGCCTTAAATAATTGACTCATATTGCCTTGACTCCTGCAGTTACTGCTTGTTCCTATAAATCAATTTTCCTTCCTGAATATAAAGTCCGAACCCTGATATGTACATAAATTCTTAGACACACATTATATTTCAAATGAGAAAAACCAGGATTCAGTTAACATTTTGTGCTCTCATGAAAATACTGATTAAAAATAGGCTAAAGGAGAAGTTATTTTTCATTCTCACATTGATTTATTCAGTTAAAAATATCTTGTATTTCATGACATTTCATTTTGTGACAGAGATAAGTATATTTGACAACAAACTACATATTATATACTACTTCCATAACAATTTAAGCCTGTTCAGCTCTGGAAGAGGGGCAAACTCTTATCCTAGAAAAAAGCCACCACAAATTTAATTATTTTGACAAGATTTTCTCTAGATAACTTTAAAGGGAACTATCTGTTAGATTGCCAGATCTGAAAATGGAATTTATACCTTGAATGGGTATCTGGATGGAAAAAAATCAATGAACTTATCCATACATTCGATATTGAAAATAACACATCTGGTATTTGCAAGCTGAACATCTGGAATTATAACTGCTAAGCTTCTTTGGTAAGTATGGCTTCCACAATGCTTAGAAGCCTTATCTACTCTACAGAAGCTACAGATTCAGGATTACATCTGCTGCCCTTACCCCTTGGCATATGGCCCAATTAGTGTCATTGGTTTGAGAGAGGAAAAATAATGTCACTAGCTCATTTCCTCCAAACAGAAACACTCCAGACATAAATTATTCCAAATAATCAGAGTTCTACATTTATATGAGGGAACAGAAAATAACCACAATAATAGATTTTTCAAGAAATAAGACAGTTTAAAAACAAACAAAAATAACCAAGAATCCTGAGACATTTAAAATTAACTTGGCACTCTCGTTTCCTCCCAAAGTGCAAGGGTCCGTGACAGATGCACTCCAAATGATGCCAATTCATGAGCCTTGAAAAATCAATTTTTTTACCACTTTCAGACTACTAGGAAGACTGTATGTACTCCAACAGCTCCTTGGGATCACTTACTCCAGCATCTCAGTCACCTGTGGCAGAAGTGAGCTCCAGCATATGCCACCCTCATCTGCCCAAGATCTTCCACAAGATAGAACATGTTTGCTAGATTTTCCCCTTGAGCTTATGACTTGCCCTGCAATGTTGAGCAGGTGCCATTGCAATTCTACTGGGCTTCCAAGCCCACCTGAAAAAGTTAATTTTCATTTCCATCAATTGCTATATGTTCATATTGTTTTGTTTAGAACATTAAGTAATTCCTGGAAAGTTTATCTATCGTCTAACAATCTCTTCCCAACCCCATATTCTACTTTACCTTCAATCCTTGAGGCTAAAGGTTTAATACGGCCAAGAAATCATATAGCCCAAAACAAAGGATCACTTAATGAATCCTATAAAATCCTCAGAAATAGGGAGATTTAAAATCACTCATTCAGTTTTTTAATTTAATATATTTTATTGATTATGCTATTACAGTTGTCCCATTTTTCCCCCTTCACTCCCCTCCACCCTGCACACCCTCTCCCACCCACATTCCCCTCATCTTTAGTTCACGTCCATGGGTCATACATATAAGTTCTTTAGCTTCTACATTTCCTATACTATTCTTACCCTCCCCCTGTCTATTTTCTACCTGCCAATCATGCGTCTTATTCCCTGTACCTGTCATTCATTCTAATTTTAGCTAGCAATCACTTACTATATATTAGGCACTGTGCTAGGTACTAGGTATATGTAAGTGCTGGGAAGATGGAGGTAAATGATACACCATACTTATATTAAAAATACTCATAGGCTATATGGTTTGCATTTCCAAATATATTATAATACCTACTTTTTACAACAACTTACAGATTTGGTACTGCAACCCCTGTTTTATAGATGATGAGATTGAGACTCAGCAGACTTTAAGCAATTTTCTAAGATCACAAAACTTCAAAGCAGAAGTAGTCAACTCAGACTACTGTTGCTCAGCAATGGTTACATTCTAGCTGCACTCGGCCCTATAGCCAACACATAATTTCAAAAACCTTTGTAAAAACTTAAGTTCTTTTTAAAGTTCATTATCATTCCACTGGTCTTTTCTCTATGAATGGAAATGTATTAGGAGAAATTGCAGTTCAAAGACCAACAAAGCAGCGTCATACTTTCACGTTTGCCTTAGGGAAGCATAAAATAAGAGAATGAACACTGGTACTGCGATGCCATCCTGTAGATCTCAATCATGTAAGCTACCCTGAACTGCATTTTAGTTAAGGCAGACTTCATCTCCAGCACAGGGCATTGGTTCTCTTATGTGCAAAATATATGACAGTGAAATTCCACAGACCACACTGCCATAATCTTTTTTTTAAAGTTTCTGTTACTAGCACTGGTGGATCAATAGAAAAAAATTACAAAAGATCATGAACTCTTCTGCAAAAAGAGTAACAACACACACTGCAGTGGGGGAAAGGGCCAGGGGTTCATATCTAACCTCAAGCTCACATGTGCTCCCTGCTCCAACTTCCATAGCTCAGATTCCATTAAGCACATCTCTGGGTTTTGACCAACTCCTTTACTTCTCTATCACAGGGCAACAAACCAAACCAAAACCGCTCAAGCAAAGGTTCCTTGGGGACTTATAGGAACTAACACCAGGTGAAAAGTGATGCTCAGCTTAAGGTTGGCAACCTGAAGTTTCATGGACTGAAGCCAAAGTCTTGAATTACTGCAAGGAAGTTCAGTTCATTGATTTCTTTGGTCAGATAACAATATACCCTTAAGGTAGGGGAGGTTTTCCTCTGTCTTTTTCCCAGGAAGAGGTCAACAGTTATGTCCAGGAAAAAATGGAGCAATGTAAAATCAGAAATATTATGAAAAATCTGGCACTAACAGGGAAAAATCTAAAAAAATTAGAAAACAGTCTAAAAAACAAAAATGTTTTACAATATAAATGATACACATAAATAAATCTAATAAGTTGAATTAATGCACATCAAAATATAGCAAGGTTTCTAGATTTGTAAATGCCCCTGTTACCATCCCAGTCACCACTGTTTGGACATACTCTAGTACTGTCAACACCCTCCATAAATTATAGTGCTCAAAAAGGAAAACAATTCTCCAGATGTACTTTGATATGTGAAGTATGCAATGAGGCTATTTCCTCTCTTTAAATGGTTCAACAACTTCTACTTCCCCCTGCCCAGGGCATAGAGCATTATCACTGTAGCAAGATGATTGGATTGCCCTTAATATTTGGTGCTGATGTTTCTGTATTCAAATCTACACAGAAAGAAATGTGTTTTCATGGAACTTTTCAGTAGAAGTCTGGACATTTTTAAATAGGAGAATATACTTGTGGTTGGAAAAATAAGAATAAGTGAAACATTGAGTTCCCATCAAGCCCTTCAGGATGAAGTAGTCCTTACAGAAACAGGTTTTTTCAAGGCAGTTTTACCATTGTTAAAATGGTAAATACTTTAGAAGAAGAACTTTTTAATTTGTAGGACGAATGCCACACAATGAGTTGGGTTCCAAAACAGTCCTTGTTTTCAACCATTTGTACCTTAATTGAAAAAGAAAACTAAATTTATGAGGTACCAGCAATGTACATGTAAGGATCTATAATAAACTTGCTCACGTGTCCTCTCATTTAACTTTAACATAACCATATGTGTTTGGAATTATTTTTATTTGGGAAAGAAACTGAGGCAGAGACAGGTTAAGTGACTCACACAAGATAATACCTATAGTCACATGCTAGGTCCTGAATTTGAATGTAGATCAGTCTAACACCAAGACCGTAGCTAATTCTACAACATACTTTAGCCTTGAAAACTGGATGTTGGAAACTTCCGGTCTCAGCTGCAATATATAAAGAGCTTTATGTCATCATTACCATTCCCAACAACAACACAACAAAATAGCTGAAGAAACTGAAAATCAATGGCTTTTCTTAGACCCATCAGGGAATTAAGATCATAGGGCAAACTTCTACTCTGAAATCTAGGAAGACAGACAAATTACAGAGAATTATGGCTGAGATCAGCTTACCTGAAGCAGAAGCTGCTGGAGTCATAAACTAGTATGAACACTGAAATGATCATTTTGACAAGCTGATAGAGGCTGAATATGGACTAGCTTGAGAGATAAAAACTACTGGGTCCCCAGTCTAGTAGGTCCCCTATACTTCTATGGGGTTTACCTCTAGAAAGCAAAGTTCTCATGATAAATATGTAAGCAAAGTCTCCTTGTTTTCCAGGCAAGGGGAGGTGAAAAATAATAATTTGGAAATACACCATGTGCATTTCTACATAACAAATGCCTGCCCAAGGTACACATCTTTACCAAAGCCTAATTCCCAGGAGAAAGACACTTAGGGAACTCCACCCCTCCAGCCTTCCTGTCATACCTACAGGGCCAAAAGGATGCTCAAAAGCATAGGCCCATTAAAAAACTAAAATTAGTCAGAAGATTATAGACCAATTCCATTTCCTCCATACCTTACTACTCAAAAGACACAAACCCTATTTAAGAAGGAAGTCCTAGGGAAACTCCAAAACAACAGGTGAGGGAAAAAATAAGAACACCAAAGAAAATTAAGCCTCTGGCACCTATAGCTACAGCAAACATTAAATAGCCCACCTTCTATTCAGATTCACATAAAACTTCACACTGAAAGTCTGACTTCAGTTCCTATTACCCAATAATACAATGTTTCACATCCTGCTTTCAACAAACAATTACAGGCCATGCTAAAGGGCAAGAAAATGTCTGAAGAGACAAAGCAATGGTCAGAAGCATACTAAGATATGATACATATTTTAGACAGGAAGCTTAAAATAACTATTATAAATATGTTAAGGCCTCTGATGGAATAAATAGACAACACACAAAAACAGATGGGTAATATGAATACAGGGGTGGGCAAAATTAGATTTAAAGTTGTATCGTATTATGGATACAATAATAAATAAATAATACAACAACAAACACTGTGGCATACTCACAACTGTAAACCTACCACAGAGATGGAAACTCTAAGAAATATCAAAATAAATGCTAGAAATTAAAACACAAACAGAAATAAAATATGCCTCTCCTGGCTCATCAGTATACTGGAAACAATCACAGAAAGAATCAGTGAGGTCAAAAAAATAGCAACAGAAACTTCCCAAACCAAAATGGCGACAGAAAGAAAGAATAAAAAAAAAAACAGAAAAGAATATTCAAGATTTGTAAGACAAATTCAAAAGGTATAAATTATATGAAATTGCAATTTCAGAAAAGGAAGAGACAATAGAGCAGAAAAATATTTGATATTATAACAGCCAAAAATTTAACAAAATTTATGATAAACATGATTTACCGGTCCAGGAAGCTCAGAATACAACAAGCAGGGTAGATATCAAAATAATTACTCCTAGGCATATCATAGTCTAACTACAGAAAAACAAAGACAAAGACAAAATCTTCTAAGAAGCCAGAGGAGGGGAGGGAAACTCTCTTACTGATATATCAAAGAATAAAGATAAGAATTACATGGAACATGTTGACAGAAACCATGCAAGCAACAAAAGAGAGAAGTAAAATATTTAGTGCTGAAAGAAAAGAAACCACCAACCTAGAATTCTGTTTCCAGAAAAATTATCATTGAAAAGGGAAGAAGAACCCTGGCTCGTGTGGCTCAGTGGATTGAGTGCCAGCCTGTGAACCAATGGGTCGCCAGTTCCATTCCCAGTCAGGCACATGCCTGGGTTGCGGGGCCAGGTCCCCAGTGGGGGGTGAACAAGAGGCAACCACACATTGAAGTTTCTCTCCCTCTCTCTCCCTCCCTAGACCTCTCTAAAAATAAATAAATAAAATATTTTTTAAAAAGAAAAGGGGCCCTGGCTGGTGTAGCTTAATAGATTAAGCGCGGGCCTGTGAACCAAGAGATCACGGTTCGATTCCCAGTCAGGGCACATGCCTGGGTTGCAGGCCAGTTCCCAGCAGGGAATGCACAGGAAGCAACCATACATTGATATTTCTCTCCCTCTCTCCTTCCCTTCCCCTCTGAAGATAAATAAATAAAATCTTTCAAAAAAAAGAAAAGGGAAGAATAAATGAAGACATCCTTAGATAAAAATAAATAAATAACTAGATTTAATTGCAAAAAATGTTATAGCAGCATTTCAGAAAAATCATGTGAAGTCATGGAATAGGATCTACATAAAGAAAAGAACATCTGAGAAAGAATAAAGGTAAAATAAAATATTTTCTTTTTAAAATATTGATCTTATAGATAACTTTTTGAAAGTAATAATAGCAACAATGTATTTAGTGGTTATAGCATATACATAAGGAAAATAAAATGTCGGCAATGTTATAAGGCATGGGAGGGAGAAATTGGGAATTCTCTGTTACAAGGTACCCACACAACCACTGAAGCAATATAGGGTTAGTTGGAAGTGGACTTAAAATAGTTAAAAGTATATATAGTGCAAAATTTAGGAAAACCACTAAAAATTTCCAAAACAGAGCATAATTGATATGCTAAAAGATGAGAAAAATGGAAACAAAAAAAATTATTCAGTTAAAACCAGAGAAGACAGAGAGGGGAGAGAGAATGGGGGCCTGGGTGAAAGAGGTGAAGGGATTAAGAAATACAAATTAGTAGTTACAAAATAATCATAGGGATGCAAGTAAAGCATAGAGAATATAGTCACTAATGTTGTGATAACTATGTATGGTCCAGTTGGGGTATTGGAAACATTGAGGAAAACACTATGTAAAGTATATGATTGTCTAACCACTAAATCTGCACACCTGAAACCAATATAAATTAAACAAAAAAAAACTATAAAGAGATGGATTAAACCTTCTGAGAAAAAAAACAGAAGGTAGAAAAACAGAGGAAGATGAAAAACAACCATAGCAAAGAAGTGCAATGAATATAAAGAAGTTTCAAACAAGGTAGATGTTAATCTAATAACACCACTAATCACTTCATTTATTTTTTATTGTTGTTCAAGTACAATTGTCTTCATTTTCTCCCCACCACTCCCCCCTACCCTCGATCCTACCCACCTTTGGCTTTGTCCATGTGTCCTTTTTACATGTTTATGAATGGTTTAAATATACAAAGTATGAGATAGAGATTATCAAAGTAAATATAAAAATAAGACCCAACTACATCCTGCCTGAAGTATAAAGATAAAAGATAAAGGGATGGAGAAAGAAATAACAGGCTAACATTAAGGAAAAAACTGGGGCAACAAATTGATTGCAGATTAAGCATACTTTGGAAGAAAGAATATTAGCTGGTATAAAAATGAGCATTGCATGATAAAGAGGTAAATTTTCCAAGGAGACACAATCCATAACGTGTATCCACCTAACAACAGAGCATCAGAATAGGTGAGACAAAACATGATAAAATTGTAAGGATAAATATACAAATCCACAATTATGTTTGGAGACATTAACACTCCTCTATCAGTAACTAACAAATCCATGAGGCAAAAAATTACCAGGATATAGTTGAACCAAACAGCATCATCAATCAAATAGATCTTATTGACATTTATAAAATACTTCATCTACAGCAGAATATACATACATACATTCTTCTCAAGATCATATGAAACACTCACCAACACAGACCACACTCTGGGCCACAAAATGAACAATTGAAAAACAAAGAGAAATTATAAAAAAGAATGTTCTCACACCACAATAGATTTAAATTACAAATCAATAACAGAAAGATAACAAGACAATATCCAATCATTTTAAAATTAAACAGCAACACATCTACATAGCACATGAAATAAAAGAAATCATAAGTGAAATTTTAAAATATTTTAACTAAATGAAAATGACAACTTATTAAAATTGGTGGAATATGAAGAAAGCAGTGCTTTGAGGGAAATTTATAGCACTGAATGCATACATTAGAAAAGAAAAAAGATCTCAAACCAATAATCTAAGATCCAATCAAAGGAGACTAGAGAAACATGAGCAATATAAATCCAAATCAAGGAGAAGAAATGAAATGATAAAAATTAGAGCAGAAACCAATGAAACTAAAAACAGAAAGCCAATAAAGAATCCAATCAAGTAAATGTTAGTTATTTGAAAATATCAGTAAAAAGTTTTTAAAATATCTATTCATGTGAATCAAGAAAAAAGGAAAGTATAATTTATTAACATGAGAAATAAAACAGGGTTCATTACTACTGATTCCATGGGTACTGAAATGATAATACATGAATATTAAAAAAAATCTATGCCCAAAAACTAGATGAAATGCCCCAATTCCTTGAAAGACAAAAACTACCAAAAGTTAACACATGGAGAACAGATGATCTGAACTCACCTATATTTATTAAAGAAATTGAATATATAATTAATAACCTTCCAAAAGGAAAGCACTAGGTCTAGACAGTGTCATGGGTGACTGGACCAAACATCTAAGGAAGAGAGGGCACCAATTCTCTGCAGTCACTTCCAGAACTTAGAAGTGGAGAACATTTGCTAACTCCTTCTGTGAAACCATAATTACTCTGATACCTAAACCAGATAAAGACATTACAAGAAAGGAAAGCTACAGACCTAAATCTCTCATGAACATAAGTGCAAAAATACACAACATATTAACAAATACAATCTGACAATGTATACAAAAATTATACACGATGACCAAGTGGGATTTATTCCAGATATGCAAGTCTGGTTCAATATTGAAAAATCAGTTAATATAATCCCTCACCATATCAATGGGCTATAGAAGAAAAATTACATGATCATATCAACAGGTGCAGAAAAAACATTTGCAAAAATACCACACCATTCATGATAAAAATTCTCAGCAAATGAGGAATACAGGAAAACTTTCTCCCCTTGGCAAAGTATATCCACAAAAAATTTACACTTAATATGATACTTATTGATGAGAAAATAGAGGTTTCCCACCTGAGATCCAAAACAAAGCAAGCAGGTATCTCTCAACACTTCTATTCAACATTGTACTTTAAGTCTCAGTTAATGTAATAGGACAAGATAAGGAAATCATAGGTACACAGGTTGAGAAAGAAGAAATAAGCTGCCTTTTTTCACAAATGACATGATTGTCTATTTTGACATGATTGTCAGGAAAGCCTCAAAGAATTGACAAAAAGTTAGCCTTGAACTAATAAGAGACTACAGCAAAGTTGTAGGATACAAAGTTCATACAGAAGTCAGTTGCTTTACCAACAATGATTAAGTGGTATTCCAAATTGAAAACACAATGCCATTTACATTAGCACACAAAAAATGGAATGCTTATGTAAAATTCTAACAAAACATGTATCAGTGAAAGTGTTCATATCCATGTTCATTGATAGAAACACTCAATATTATTATGAAGTTAGTTCTTCCCAGCATGATCTAAAGATTCATTGGAATCCCAATAAAAATCCCTGCAAGTTATTTTGTGGTTGTCAGTAATAAAGTTTGTATGAAAAGTCAAAAGACTCAGAATAACCATCTGATGAATAACAAAACCAGAGGACTGGTACTACTAGATTTCAAGAGTTCCTATAAAGTTATAGCAGCCAAGACAGAAATTAAAAATGGAACTGCCTTATGACTCAGCTATTCCACTTCTGGGTATGTATCTGAAGAAAACCAAAACACTAATTTGAAAGGACATATGCAACTCTATGTTCACTGCAAAATTATTTACAATAGCCAAGATATAAAATTAACACAAGTGCTCTTCAATAGACAAGTAGATAGAAACTTATGGTCAACATAGTGATATAGGTAAACATGGCTCACCACTTCTCACAACCACATCAAAATTACAACTAAAACATAGAGCAACCATCACTCAGAACCATCAGAAATTGAGTTGAATGAAAGTCTAATAACTACATAAGTAAAGGAATCCCATTCATCCAAACTGGTAGAAGGGGTGGAGACACTGAACAGGCTGGTCCCCTTATCCACATGTTGTGGATAAAAATTTGGGAAGGATATCCTGGGTGTGAGGAGCCCTAGTGCCACATGAGGATGCACAGCCCAGGGTTCCAATGCCAGGAAGACAGGACCCCATAACTTCTGGCTGCAAAATACAGTGGAGATTGAGTTGATAGAAGATACTTCTTGAGTCCCAAGCAGTTTCATTTATAGAACCCACACACGGACTTACTCAGACTCACTCTTTCTGAGCTCTACTACCAGGGTTGCAGCTTGAAAGACACCGCTGGCACAGAGGGACAAACGGAAGTGTCTGGCATTAAGGTGGGAGCTGGGGGACAGTTTTCTCCCAAACAGAAATGTGGGCAGATGCCACTGTCCCTTTTCTGAGCCCTCACCCCACAGAGCCACAGAGTTGGCAGGCAGGTATCATATCTGAGACTCCATCAACCTGGCTAATATTGTTTGTCCCACCTTGGAGATCCTCTGAGATCCTCTGAGACTATGGCCCTCCCAATTTATGGGCCTACCCACGTTGTTAACTGTGACTTTTCCATATGAATGGCTGATCTTGGGTCATGTTTCACAACTTCCTAAATTTTCTCAAACAATGAACAGTCAGTCTCAGAAAGCTCCCAGCCCCCATATTTCTTGCTAAGAGGCCCTAGGCCCAGAATTAGCATCAGCCAGACTAGATTCACAGCTTGGATTTCCTGAGAAATCTCCAAGCCCAGCACCAATAGCAGCCATCTCAGATTGCTTCATATCTCAAGCAGGGTTCCCTCAAGCAGGGTTCCCCCATGCAGAACACAGCTGAGGGGTGACCTTGGCCTGGACCATCTGGGAACCCCGACAGCCTGCACACTCAGGGAACAGCTACACACCATGGCAGAACACCATCACCCTGCCCCTGCACAGCTGATCCTCCACAGAGGGTGGAGGTTGGTGGTCAGCAGTCACAGACAGTCCTTGCAGCTCACTGGCCTAGTTAAATCCTCTCATTGACCTGCCAACAGCAACTAAGGCTCAAGTACAAGAGGAGGGTTTAATCAGCCCATACAAAGGGTGCACTTCGAATACCCAGCTTGGGTAATAGGGGAGAATGTGCTACTGGACCCTATAGGAGACCTAGTACATTAAGCTACACTACCAAGACATGGAGTAAAAGCAGCCATACCTAATACATAAACATAAACACAGGGAGGCTGCCAAAACAAGAACACAAAGAAACATAGACCAAATGAAAGAACAGATCAGAACTCCAGAAAAAGAGCTAAACAAAATGGAGGTAAGCAATCTATCAGATGCAGACTTGAAAACACTGGTTATAAGGATGCTCAAGGAACTTAGTGAGGACCTCAGCAGTATAGAAAAGATCCAGTCAGAAATTAAGGATATGGTAATTGAAATAAGGAACAATTTACAGGGTAATAATAGAGTGGATGAAGCTGGGAATCAAATTAAAGATTTGAAACATAAGGAAGCAAAAAACAACCAATCAGAACAAGAAGAAAAGATAATTTTAAAAAAGAGGATAGTGTAAAGAACTCCTGAGACAACATCAAGCATTCCAACATTCACATCACATGGGTGCCTGAAGAAGACAAAGAGGAAGCAGTTGGAAATCTGTTTGAAGAATAATGAAAGAAAACTTTCCTAATTCGATGAAGGAAATAGACATACAAGTCCAGGAAGCACAGAGAGTCCCAAACTAGATGGATGCAAAGAGGCCCACTCCAAGAGATATCATAATTAAAATGCCAAAGGTTAAAGATAAAGAGAAAATCTTAAAAGCAGGAAGAGAAAAGCAGTTAGTTACCTACAGGGAAGTTCCCATACTACTGTCAGCTGATTTTTCAAAAGAAACTTTGCAGGATAGAAGGGACTGACAAGAAATATTCAAAGTCATGGAAAGTGGGAACCTAGGGCCAAGATTGTTCTACCCAGGAAAGATATCACTTAGAATTGAAGGGCAGATAAAGAGATTCTAAGACAAGAAAAAAGTAAAGGAGTTCATCATCACCAAACCATTATTATATGAAATGTTAAGGGACTTATTTAAGAAAAAGAAGATCAAAAACTATGAAAAATAAAATGGCAATAAATACATTATCTATCAACAATTGAATCTAAAAAACTAAGCAAACAAGAAGAATAGAGATAGAATCATGGATATGGAGTGCCTTTGATGGTGGTCAGACAGGAGGGGCATGTGGGGAAATGGTGAAGAGGTGAGGGGATTAAGAAGTACAAATAGGTAGTTACAGAACAGCCACGGGGATGTAAAGTACAGTATAGGAAATGGAGTAGCCAAATACCCTACAGATGACCCATGAACATGAACAATGGTGGTGGGGACGGGGGCAGGTGCCTGAGGGAATGGGGGATGCTTGGTGGATGGAGGCAAAGGGGGAAAATTGGGACAACTGTAATGGTATAATCAATAAACTATAATTTTTACAAAACTGCAATAAATAAAATAAGTGTCAAAAACAGACAAATTGATTAAAAAAAACTTTTGTACATATATACAGGGGAATATTACTCACTCATAGAAAAGGACAAAAATCTTACCATTTCTGACCCCATGGGTGGACCTTGAGGATATTATGCTAAGACACATAAGTCAGTCAGGGAAAGATCAATATCAAATGGGTTCACCTATATGAGGAATCTAAAGGACAACATAAAGGATCTAAACAAAAAAAGATTTATAGATATGGGAACAGACTGATGATTGCCAGAAGGGAGAGAAGTTGGGGGAGTAGGTGAAGAAGGCAAAGGGATTGAGAAATACAGATTGGTAGTTACAAGATGGTCAGGGGGATGTAATATATAGCATAGAGAATATAGTCAATATATTGTAATAGCTATTAATGGTGCCAGGAATATACTGGAAATATCAGGTGCAACACTTTATACAGTATATGATTGTTTAACCACTATGCTTTACACCTGAAAATAATACAAAATAATAATGAATGTAAACTGTAATTGAAAAAAATAAATATAAAAAATGAAAAATAATCTAAATAGCCACTCATCATGCAATGTGGCAATTGTGCTCTTAAGTTTTACCCATTAGTTACAAACTTGTGTTCACACAAAAACCTGCACATGAATGCATATAGCAGCTTTTTTTATAATCACCCAAAACTGGAAGGAAGCAAGATGTCCTTCAATAGGATAAACAAACAGTGGTATATCCATACAATGGAATAGTATTTAGCAGTAAAAACAAATGATCCAGTCACCAAGAGACGTGGAGGAATCTTAGATATCTATTGCTAAGTGAAAGGGCAGTCTTAAAAGGCTATATGGTAAATTATTCCAAGTATTTTACATTTTATAAACAGCAAAACTATGCAGACAGTAAACAGACTACTGGTTACCAGGGGGTTAGGTGTGGGAGAAGAGCAGGAGGGTTGTGAATAGGTGAAAGTGAGGAGACTTTTAAGGTGGTGAAACAGTTTTGTATAATATTCTAGTGGGGAATATAAGACATTATGCATTTGTAAAACTCACAGTTTTGTAAAACTGTTCAACCTTAAAAGTAAATCTTAATGTAAACTATGAAGTTTAGTTAATAATAATAATGTATCAATATTGGTTCATTAATTATAACATGTACCACAGTAATGTTAATAATTTTAATAAACAGGAAACTGTTCAAAGGAGAAGGAACACACATAAACTCTGTAGTATGTGCATGTTTTTTAAAATCTAAAAATGGTTTAAAAATTAAAAGTCAATAAAATGTTTTAAAATGAGAAAAACTGGACCTGGGAAATTAGTCTTGATGGAGCCAGTGACTCTAACCACTGAAAAGTGTTAACTCACTTCCTCTTTTTTTCTCCCAGTCTGCTTTGACATTTCTTTCATGAGTTAGGGAGCTTTAGCACACAATAGATGCCATATGGCATCAGTGCTATTTTAATTGGAAAAATCACCGGAAAAAGTTAATGGGCCCAAAACCCAAATAGGTAACACATTTCAATGTTATTTTTTTAATACTGAATGATTTTTTAAATCAGCCACATAAAAATGGCAAGATTAGGTTGTAAGAAAAGCCCCCACATTTTTTAGAATAGTTCATAGAGAAGAGACTGAAAGTGTAGCTCCAACTTCTGTTCAATTTTTCTGGCATTTTATGTTCCACATGAATTTAACTAGAATTGAGCTAGCTTAGAAATAAGTTGCTATTAAATGGAAGCCATTTATTTGTGCAGGCCCATGACCAGACTATAAATGTACATAGTCTTGTTTTTTAATTTTCACATACTAGGCTTCTAAATACCAAGGTACAACAATTAGAAACAAAAAATAGTGAAATATTTTTCAAGGCTGTTACATGTATCATTAGATAAATGATAGATAGATAGATAGATAGATAGATAGATAGATAGATAGCCACAAAGACATTTTATCCCTAAGGGTACTATAAACCAGAGAAGACCATTAAAAATTATCCACTCAAAGGATTCTCAGAAATAAGAAATGAATACCCATACTATTAGAAAACATATGACCCTCTAAGAGCTGACCACCCCTTTGCCCCATTTGCCCAATAAGTTCTTATAATTTACCCTCCATTAGCTTTTCTGAAAAACTAGTTGGTTTTAAACTTCTGCACACTGGGATTCATGTATTTAAATCATTTTTCCCTCTTCACATTTGTTGCTTGAAAGTACAGACCAACAATATGGTCTATAACTATCGACCACAGTAAACTTCACGTCATGCATTGTCTCATAACCTCACTTCATATTTTCCTACTTGATAGTTCCTATGCATTTTAGTTTCATTATATCTTGCTTTTATTATGTGCAATTTTGTAGAGTACTTTACACTCTTTTTGGGTCAAGGTAGGATATAAATAAATAGGTAGGTATATAAATTAGGTGGGGAGCAGAGTTCTGGTGAAGATGGAGGTAAGGATAGAAATGCTTTGCTTCCTCACACAACCAAAAGAAGGATAACAACCACTTTGAAAACAAAAATCAACCAGAACTGCCAGAAAAATCAAATGCGTGGAACTTCAACAACCAAAGAGTTAAAGAAACATTAATCCAGAGTGTTAGAATGGGCGGAGACGGGCAGCCAGGCCAGAGAGGATGCATAGCAAGGCAGCAGATCACATTGGCAAGGCAGAGGCTGGTTGACTGGGTGGTCCCACATTTGTGCCCAGATAAGCTGGGAGGAAAAACTAGGGGGTGACACAGACCATAAAACTCAGGGTTTCAGCGAAGGACTCTAAAGAATCAAAACCTCTGGCTATAAAAATCCATGGGGCCTGCAGCGGCAAGAGTAACTCCCAGTCTCACAGGGGAGTCTGTTGGAGAGGCCTATGGGATCGTAGAATGAACACAAACCCACCCACCCGGGAATCCTCACCTGAAAGGGCACAATGCACTTCTGGTAAGCAAGCGAATTGATGGCAAGTTGAGCCAGAGCTGAGCTAGCGGCATTCTTCCCTCTCTGACCCCTCCCCCACAGACAGCACCACCACAAAGCAAAGAGGGTTGCCCTGCCCTGATGAATACCTAAAGCTCCACCCATTACAACATAACAGGTGCACCAAGACAAAGAAATATGGCCCAAATGAAAGAACAGATCAAAACTCCAGAAAAAGAACTAAGCTACAAAGAGATAGACAACCTATCAGATACAGAGTTCAAAACACTGGTAATCAGATGGTCACAGAAATGGTTGAGTTCGGTTGCAAAATGAAGGAAGAAATGAAGGCTATACAAAGTGAAATAAAGGAAAATATACAGTGAAAAATAAAGGAATCAACAATGAAGGGAAGGAAACCAGAACTCAAATCAATGATTTGGAACAGAAGGAAGAAATAAACATCCAACTGGAACAGAATGAAGAAACAAGAATTCAAAAAAATGAGGAGAGCTGAGGAACCTCTGGGACAACTTTAAATGCTCCAACATCCAAATTATAGGGGTTCCAGAAGAAGAGGAAGAGCAAGAAATTTAAAACTTATTTGAAAACATAATGAAGGAGAACTCCCCCAGTCTGGCAAAGGAAATAGACTAACAGGAAGTCCAGGAAGCTCAGAGAGTCCCAAAGAATTTGGACCCAAGGAGGAACACACCAAGGCACATCATAATTACATTACCCAAGATTAAAGAGAAGGAGAGAATCTTAAAAGCAGCAAGAGAAAAGGAGATAGTTACCTACGAAGGAGTTCCCATAAGGCCATCAGCTGATTTCTCAAAAGAAACCTTGCAGGCAAGGAGGGGCTGGGAAGAAGTATTCAAAGCCATGAAAGGCAAGGCCCTACATTCAAGATGACTCTATCTAGCAATGCTATCATTTAGAATGGAAGGGCAGATAAAGTGCTTCCCAGATAAGGTAAAGTAAAAGGAGTTCATCTTCATGGAGCCCTTATTATATGAAATATTAAAGGGACTTATCTGAGAAAAAGAAGATCAAAAACTATGAACAGTAAAATGACAACAAACTCACAACTATCAACAACTGAACATAAAAAAACAAAAACAAAAAGTATGCAAACAAGTAGAACAGGAACAGAAGAGCAGAAATGGAGATCACATGGAGGGTTATCGGCAGGGAAGAGGGAGAGAATAGGGGAAAAGATACAGGGAATAAGAAGCATAATTGGTAGGCACAAAATAGAGAGGGGGAGGTTAAGAATAGTATAGGAAATGGAGAAGCAGAATAACTTATATATATGACCCATGGGTACGTAGTAAGGGGTGGGGAGAATGTGGATGGAAGGGGTGTGCAGGGCACAGGGGAATAAAGGGGAGAAAAAAATTGGGACAACTGCAATAGCATAATCAATAAAATATACTTTACAAAAAGAAATAAATTAGGTGGAGAGAAAGGGGAGCTCTTTCTACAACTTTAAGACAAAACATCTTTTCAACAGTGTAGTCTTACAAGTTTGAGTAGCAGCTAAAATATTTGTATGCATAAATAGCCAGGCCTTTTTTCAATGACTCATAAGCAGCCTAATACTATTTTCTCTAGCACTTGTCAGGGCCTGAGGTTGAATCTACATACAAGATCCTTCCGAAATCTTTTCTTTTCTGACCTTTTACCATATCTTTAACATTTTGGTCAAATGTATGTAACAACCTTAAAATTATAAAGGCACTAATAAGGGCAGCTTCATCATGGCTCTAGAAATGTCTGTCTTCACATGAATGCAGGAAGAAGCCATCCTTGGAAAATCAGGAAAGTGGCTAAACAGAAGAATGTAGGGAACCCCAGACAATGACTTGTTTCTAAAATTGATAAAACTTTATTTTAAAAACAATCTGTCTTACCAAAGCTACTGGGGTTTAGGAACTCATTTCACTGTGGACACACTGAGAATATCTCTGACAAGTTATCATAAGAGACTCTTGTGGGTCAGTATTTTTCATGCTGTACCATACCATGCCCTATGATCTTGATGGGTTAGTTCTGTTATAAGATATAATCATTAGTCTTTTTTTATTCTCTCTCTCTGTCCCAGGGTTTCACTTGAATATGCCAAGTTTTTGGTTGATTGGGAAATAGTCTTATTATCCAAGGTTCTTATGGCTAAAAAAAAATAAATGACACCTATCAAAAGTGGCATCAAGAGTGGACTGTAGCATCACAATTCACTCTTTAAGAAAGAAAGCCTGGTAATATCTAAGGAAGTTAAGTTATATCATGCCTCCCAGAATACACAATTAAATAGTTAAAAAGCCCTAAGAATTCATCAAATCATTCCAATTAATTAATTTTTTTAAACTGAAAAAAGGTCCTTCTCCAAAGAGTTTATGGGGAGGGGGACATAGATTACTTAAAAGAGTCACAAGAAGAATGGCTTATGTCTCAACCAGAGACCAAAAAAATATCACTAAAACATTCTAAATCTGGTTATTTTCTTCTCAACTTGAGAAATTTTCTTTTTATAGTGTATGACCTTAATTCCATGAATCAAGGCTAAGGAGTTTCTTCTATTAACAACCTATTCTAACCATAGCTTAGGAAAATAAAAATATACTTTTGAATGTGTAGTTAATGAAAGATTCTGTTCTATTACAAGGGAATGGTTTCATTTAAAGATTGAAATGCAAACATTCTGGTAGCCCCTTTATCTAATAAAAACCTCTGGGTTTTTTTTTTTTTGCAATATACCTTTAGATATTGAAAAAAAGCACACAACAACGAGGGGATCTTTTGTGTTGTTGTTAGGACAATTACTGTTTTCATTTGACACAGTCTTACTCTTGCCTGCTCTTCTTTCTTCCTTTAACCAATAGACAGTAAATGAGTATCCTAAAAAGGTCAACTGTCAATAGTTTATGCAACCATTGTTATTGGAGAGAATTATGTCTGTAATCTGTTATTAAAGATTTCCATAACACTGTATTTCTGCAAGTGTTTGACACCCAAAGCTTTAGTTATCACAGAGGCAACATATCCCTCCTCCCCATGGTTACCAGAAGAGGCATTCTCATCCTCTTCCTCTCACTAATGAGAAGTAGCAGATTTGAGGTGGCTTAGAGTTTATACACACACACACCCTCCATGGCCTCATTCATTGTTATATTTGACAAATACCCACTGAGCCCTCTTTATAACAATTTCCTTTTGTCATTTCACACATAGAGAGCCATGAGACTACTGTCTACTCTGTTGTGAAAGATAAGGTAGATCTAGAATAAGAGATCCCAAGACTTAAAAGTTTGGGCTATTGCTTCTCCTACTGAACCATAACATGGTCTCCTATGACATGTGTTCCAACCAATTTTCAACTTGTTTGGGATCTAAATTATCATAGGTCCTTGACATTACACAAAATCAACAACATTAAACATTTGCTAAAAAAAAAACTATATAAAGGCCATTTTTGAGGCATCTTAGCTGTCTCATTACATTGATTGCACTTACATAAAACTATATTTTCCCACTTAATATTTACCAAATGCACACTATCTACTAGACTGTGAATAAAACATGGAAACAATATGGCCTTTATGCCCTAGAGACTTGCAACAGCCAGCTGCGATAAAATCCTGGATGGCCTATTTCCTTTGAAAAGCAAAAAGTACCATATAAATATGAAAGTACATTTTGTTCTGAGAGTCTACTATAGCCTAACTATGCATACAATACATGGCAACATGATCAGCATAACTGAAATGTTTCATGTTGCTTCAGAGTTAAAATCTGTATACTCATTTAATTCTCCTCTATTATTGAAAGTACAGGTGTATGGGGAGGTGCATGTGTACGTATGCATATGAACAGTAGTTAAGGGAAATATTATTTTCTCAGTTTCATAGAAGAGGTTACTGAAACCAAGACTGGCTCCAAGTCATATGGCTATGTGGTAGTTAGTGGTAGCAAAAAAAGACTCCTGACTCTCTATGCAATGTGTTTTCCATAATATCTATCTCCTTCCAGGGAAAATATTACATAGCACTTAAAATTTACCATTAGGCATAATAAGAACTAACATCCAGAGAGCATTTACCTCTGCCAGGCAGTGTTTTATGTATTTTATGTGAATTAATTCAGTTATTGTCAGAACCATCCTGTGATTTGGGTATGTATTTTCTCCAGTTTACAGATAATAAAAACTTAGGCACAGAGAGGGTAAGTAGCTTGTCAAAGGTTATTCAGTCAGTAAATAAAAGATCCAAGATTTAAATTCAAGCAGTCTGACCCCAAAGCTTACCCATGAAACCACTATGCAATAATGCCTCAAGCTATGGGTGGTGGTCCTGTTTTTTTTTCCTTTTGGCTCAACTAAAAAAAAACCCTTAATATTTCAGTCATTTGACTACACTGGGTTTCTTGGGCATTTCAGGAAAATAACTCCATAACTTTGTTAAGATGTCAGGAACAGGGCAAAAGTCTGAAAGATTCCTACTACTTACCAAGAACGATAATTCCCCGGAAGTAACTTGCCTGCACTGCCTTACAGCCATGATAAAATGAAAATCATAAGAAAATAAGTGGAAAGATGTCAATAATGTGCATTTCCTAGGGATTATTGATATGGGTATGAAATCTCAGAGCTCTCAGCTCTAATCATAAAACTATGGTATTTAATTAAAAAGCTAGTCTTTTCAAAAAGGCCAGGCCTTCCCTTGAGCTACAAGTTCCTTCAAAAGGCTAGGAACAGAGACAGGACCTAAGGTCCACGATCTTCACAGTTTCTTGGGACTCAGTCTTCCACAAAATAATCCAGTACATAAAACACAGTGAAGATGAATGCTGAGGGACTCATGAGACTGGCTTTATTAATTCATGATGAGAGAGCTCTTCGGGTGCCTTCAATGGGCAGCAGGCAAAGAGTTGGCAGGAAGGTATCACCACAGTGACTCTAGCAAATTCAATGGCAGGTGGGAAGGGATGGAAAACCAACAAAGGTCAACCATGTTGCTTTCTCCTGAGGTTACAGGGAATGTTTTACTTTTAACAAACTGCTCTTATATACTATCAACTTTATAAAATAATTTTTGCTCCCACATTTAGAACTGGGTTGTGTGTGTGTGTGTGTGTGTGTGTTTATTGCACAGGCATGTGTCTGGTATTAGTCTATGTGAGGGAATGGGGTGGGAAGTTGGTTGAATCTCTAGGATTAAGTTAGAACCTGACAGAGGGACTTTCAGTCAAGATGGAGGTGTAGGTGAATGCAGTACTCACCACCTCCCACAAACACAACAAAATTTCAGCTAAACTACAGAACAACCATCATTCAGAACCACCTGAAACTGAGCTGAATAGAAATACTACAACTATAGAATTAAAGAAGAAACCACATCAAGATTGGTAGGAGGAGTGGCAACATAAAATGGGCTGCTCCCACACCCACATGTGAGAGAAAAATTGGGAGGGATATCTTGGCTGTGGAGATCCCACCTGAGGAGCAAGAGGCTTCAGCGTGACACCGGGCTCCCAGCCTAGGGTACCAGTGCCCAGAAGAGAAGTCCCCATAACTTCTGGCTGTAAAAAACAGCAGGGATTGAGGCTGAGGAAGACGGAAGCTTCTGGAGTCCCAGGAAGTTCCTCTTAAAGAGCCCATCAAGGATTTACTTGAACCCATTCCCTTTGAGCTCCAGCATGGGTGCAGCAGCTGGGGCAGCAGCTTGAATGGCACCAGAGACACATAGGGAGAAACTGAATTGCCCATCATCAGGGCAAGAGCTGTGGAGCAGCTCTCTCCAAGGCAGAAGTGCTGGCAGAGGCAACTGTTCCTTTGATGAGGCCTCCCCCCAAACAGCTGGCAGGCAGATGCCATATCTGAGACTCCATCAACCTGGCTCACACTGTTTGCTTCACCCTGGTGATTCCCTGAGGCCCTATCCCACCCAATTATCAGGTTTACCCAAGCTGTTTCCAGTGGCTTGGGTCATACAAATGGCTTGTCTTGGCCCATGCTTCAGATTTTCATATATTTTATCAACCAAGCAGCAACTGGCCTCAGTGTGCTTCATACCTCTCACTAAGTGTCCCCAGGCCTGCACTAGCAGCAGCCAACCTTGATTCACAACTTGGCTTTACCTGGGCACCTGTAAGCCTAGCACACATAGAAAACATCAGCAGATTGCTTTGTAGCTTATGACAGGTGGCTCCAGGAAGAACACAGGTGGTGGCTGATCTTGGCTTGCATCAAGAGCCTGTTCACCCAGTGGACAGCTTCAGACCACAACATAGTACCTCTTTCCAACTACCTCCACAAGCAAAAAACTCAAGAAGTGGACTTACTGAACACTGGAGCCCTGCTGAAGTAAGTCCTACACTGTGGGGAGGACACCTGCACAGCTGATCCTCCATGGTGGTCAGAGGTTAGAGGTGAATGGTTATAGCCAGTCCTTCCAGCTGAGCAGCCTGGAGGTTAATCCCTCCCATTGATATGCCAACAGAAATTAAGGTTCAATTATTAAGTGAAGGGTATAGAGCCCACATGGGTGGCACACACTGAGTACCTAGCTTAGGTGATACAGGGGTGTAAACATCCCACATCGAGGGTAGAGGTACACCTGGAGTGCCCAGCTTGGGGGATCAGGGAGACTATGCCACTGGATCCTACAGGACACCTACTACATTAGGGCACTTTACCAAGCTTGGGAGGTGTAGCAGCTCTGCCTAATGCAAAGAAACAAACACAGGAAGTCTGCCAAAATGCAGAGACAAAGAAACATGGTTCAAATGAAAGAACAGATCAAAACTCCAGAGAAAGAACTAAACAAAATGGAGATAAGCAACCTACTAGATGCAGAGCTCAAAACACTGGCTCTAAGGATGTTAAATGAACTTAGTGAGAACCTAAGTTCATTTAAAACAGATTTAAAAAGAACCAGTCAGAAATGAAGGATACAGTAATTGAAATAAAGAATAATTTATAGAGGGAGAGAGGGGACATGGAGCATGATGTCGGATAGGGGTGAGGTTTGGGCCAGTTGTGCCCCTGTGGGGCTGCAACTGCAATCGGGGGATGGGTGAAAAAGGTGAATGAACTAAGAAGTAAAAATTGGTAGTTACAGAATAGTCGTGGGGATGTAAAGTATGCACAGGGAGTATAGTCAATACTAGTCTAATAACTATGCATGGTATCAGCTAGGTGAGAGGTTTATTAGCTGATCATTTATTAAGTTATATAATGTCTAATCACTGGGGTGTACACCTGAAACTAATATAATATTGTATGTCAAATGTAATTTAAAATAAAACAATGATTTAAAAAAGTTAGAACCTGACAAAACAAGTTGGCTGGTAGAAAAAAATCATACTGTGACTCAGAAGATGTTTCTGGTGAAGTTGGGCATGGCAGTCTTTGTTGTCCTCAGTTTTCTCACAAGTGCCATCAAGGCACTGAAGCAACCACTATGATTTGCTATTATGACTTGACTGCTGAAAGGTTTGACTGCTGCTGGTTGCTTCCCAAGTCCCATTAGTCTGTAATGTGTACACGCAAAAGGGGAAGTGGTTCACTATTTATGAGTATCAAGCACCTAAGGAATTCTTCCTTCTGGAAGAACTTTAAAGTAAGTAAAGGTGTTTGAATGAAACTTTTCTTCCTTCTTCCTGTAGGTGTTTGACAATCCCTTCTGGACATTCTTTTTGTTTTGTTTTGTTTTGTTTTTCCTGTTGTTTGTTCAACAAGAAAATTGTTGTCATGTATCCAGAAATAGTGTGTAGATACCTGAGTACTGCTTATGATTTTTCTCCTCCTTCATACACCACATCACCTCTTTCTCTCCACCTTAATTTTTGGATGAAAAACCAATTCTACTCACATCTACAATGATGAGATACAGTAGAAAAAAATAGTACACTGCCAGTATGATATATGAGGGAGGTCAACTAATGTTTCTAGGCCTGAATTAATTATTAATTGGTACCTATTTGCACCGAAGTGGCTAAATACTTGGGCTTGGCTGCTACCTCAATTTCGGTCTGTAGTAATTATTGGGCTCTTCAGCAACTATCTGAAGAGCCTAAAACCCCAGTGCACATTCAAGAAATAAGTTATAAAAACATCTCTTTTATTATAAATTATTGTATTTGTTTTTAAAATGGACATGTCTTAAAACATTACTATTTAAAGGACGTGCAACTGTTCCTTGTTGCAAACACTGAATACCATGCATGCAAGAGCATACTACCCTCCTTCCACAAAGGAGTGACACTGCTGATCATAAGGACTGTCTAAATTGTACTGTAAAACAACAACATATAATATTAATGACTATGAACCGAGTGACCTAATGGAATTTGATCTCCTCAACAATCTTTTTTCTAATTTTTTAAAAAAATTTATTTATTTACTTTTACACAGAAGGGAAAGAAGGGAGAAAGAGAAGGAGAGAAACATCAACGTGTGGTTGCCTCTTGCACACCCTCTACTGGGGACCTGGCCTGCAGCCCAGGCATGTGCACCCTGACTGAGAATCAAACCAGTGACCCTTTGATTCACAGGCTGGTGCTCAATCCACTGAGCCACACCAGCCAGGGTCCCAAACAATCTCGAACAGTTTATTATTTTAACAAAATGTGAAAATGGATTTAAAAAGAAGTTATAAAAATGGAGAGCCAGGAATTGAAATAATTATAGAATTGCAACCTGGAGAAAGAATGAGTGCGGTCAGAAAAACAAGCTACTACTCCCACAAATACAAATGCTTAATTCAGCTTCCCATTTTATATTGTGTGAGTACATCCAGCAACTAACACATGCAATATTACAATCTACAAAAAGCCTCAGGTCCTGAGCTAAACATAGGAAGCAAGCCACTCAGTGCTATGTCACTTGGCAGCATCAGAGACATGAACACCTGTTGCTGCCATTTCCCCCCGAAGCTTCTAAGAAACTGCAAATCTTTATTTGCAGAAGATCCAAGCCCACGGTTTTAGAACTCTCTTTGGCAAACCTCTGGCAGTGCTCGCCACTAACCTCCTCATTGCTATTCCAGATAAGGGGGAAAAACTGAGCATAAGATCTTCCTCATAGCGGGATGCTTTTTTTTCTTTCAGGAGTTGCACTCTCAATAGGTCACCCTCAATAGGTCCTTCGTTTAACTTTCTCCATTCATCACCCCCACCAATTCAACTTAATATGTAAATCTTGGAGAGAATGGGGGAGGGGGTGAGTCATAGGAAGATAGTTCCATCAGGACAGATGGACAAGGGGTGTTATAAACTCTCAAGATTTAATCCCTGTGGAGGGAACATCTGCAGGAAAGAAAATCCAGCTGCTGCCCAGGCCAGCTACATTTATATCTGCTTCTTGTACACTGAAAGCTTACGAGTTTTGAGAAGACATTGCCTACGTTACTATAAGGCCTGAGCAGTATTTTAAAATAGTGCTTGGAGTGATTTAATGTCTAAAGTGACTTTTTGGCAAAAAGACCTTTGCCACAGTGCTACATTTAAGAGTGTTTCTTTTAAACAGGCATTTTAAAAATGGCCCATTGCTGTACTTTGGCAATGTGCCTGGAAAAAGCTGATTCTGTGATTGGGTATTTTAAAGAAAAATCTTTAAAATGTAAATTACAATCGCTTTCCTTCATAAACCCTTCTGATCCTGTTGCTTTGCATGTCCCTGAAACATGCCTGGGGGCCCTCTACGTGGGCCTGGAGGCAGCCCCAATTCCAGGGCAAAAGGAGACACAGCACAATTGCAGTGTGTATTCCTCTTCTGACATTGCTGGCCTCAACCAAGCTATAAACTCCAGCTCGTAGGGTTTAGAGCAGTGAAGTTGACGCTACTGAACATTTTATCTGTTAAAAAAAAGATGATGGGGAAACCCTCAAAATTTTATTGTTCCAATTTGAGAAGTGTGCCACAAAAGGAAGAATTAAAATTCAAGTTTGTCATTTCCTCAAATCTGTCTGTGGAAGTCACTAAGTTTAATGTCTCTTGCCCAGAATGACTGGAACCAAACTAGAGAAATGAACTGTTTTCTATTTTCTTCTTAGGTTTTAAATTCTTTGGGCAAGAAGGAGTAAAGGAAATATTGGAGTCATGTGGTCATAAGTGATTCAATGACATTTTAATATATGTAAATTATGTTCAAATCACCCCTGCAATGGACTCATAATTAGCCCGTTCAATTCCTACACTAAGGCTTTAAGCTTTTCAGAACTTTTTAGATCTTAGATTTCACTATAGAACAAGTTATCATATACTGACAAATTATAACATGCCTATTTTCCCTGTGTTCCTTTCTTCCTCTATTATTTTTTCAGTCTTCTTTCCATGTGCCTCTCAAAAGATGCCAAGTGACGGCCAGTGAATGTGGCAATAAAAAGAAAAAAACAGAGTTTATCTGCCATTTTTCAATACTTGTTACAGTAAAAGTGCAATGGTATACAGTATATTTATTTTAGCTGAGGAGTTTAGGGGGTCAGAGCACATACTGCTTTGTTATCTTGTTTCCACAAACTGAGATATCAGATGAGAATGTTAATATATCCGAGAAGATGTGGGCCAGTACTGATCATAAAGAAAGATGCTGGTACAGCAACACCAAGAAAGGTCTATTGCTGACAAGCAACCTGGTGAAGAGATTCACCATGATTGGCCCCAACATAGCTGGAGTTGTGTCTCTTTTACCAGCACTTTCAGGCTGATGTTATCATCATAGTTCATTCCTCCATAAATGCTATGGGTCCTTTTTAAAAAAATTAAAATGAAAGTTCATTTTGTTTTAACCAAGCCATGGAATCCCTGGAGCTTTATGCTGATATTAACAATCCAGGTTGAGTATCATTGTCAGCAGATTGGTTCTATAATGAATAAATAAAAATAACAACAACAATAATAACAACAGTAACTATAACTGATATCTGCATAGCACATTCATTTGGACCAAGCACTATTTGAGCCCCTTACATTTATTCAGTCATTTAATTGTCACAACTGCCTTATGAGATACTGTATTTTTCGGAGTATAAGATGCATCCCCCCTCATTTGGGATGAATAATGGTTGCTAATGCTGCTGTTGAGTTCTGTTTACATATTCATTGGTAAAATATTATGTTATTTATGTTATTAAATATTTTACCACATTTTTAACTTCAAAATTTTTTCCCTATTTTCCACCTCTAAAACCTAGGTGTGTCTTATGGTCTGAAAATACGGGTATTATTATTATTATTCCCGTTGTATAGATGAGAAAACCGGGGCTTAGAAAAGAGAAGTAACTTGCCCAAGGACACACCGCTAGTAAGTGGTGTAGAGCTGGAATTCAAAGCAAGATCCATCTGGATCCAAAGCCTGAGCTCTTTAATCACCCCTTTCTAATGCCCAACATAGGAGACTACAGATTCTGTTTGAAAAGGAGAAGGGAAGATAGTTTCAATGGCATATTCAGTATTACTGAAATTCCAAATTAACATAAAAGAGGTCATGAACATTTAATTTTATTCTGTAGAATTTGTGATAGAGACAGAGGAAGTTAATTGGTTAGAGGATGCAGAAAGAAGGGCTTCCAAGAAACCCAATTATTTCCCAAGTTGAGCACACACTTCTCACGGGTGGATTCCCATCAACCAAGTTCATGGAAGACAATGTTTAAAATTAAAAAATACACAAGGTTTGGTGACTTACAACTCAATTTTGACAATTTCTCAGATTGATTGAACCCATACTACCAAACACACCAAAGACTGATGAATCAAAGCTGACTGCCAGTGTACCAATTTACAGTGATAAATATAATTCACAAAATGACAGGTCCTCACATAATCACCCCATGGGTAAATAACACGGGAAGCAAATAACTCATAACTTGCTTAATAAACATGGAATCAATGTCAATTCAAGTTGTAAGATTTGAATATTTAATAATGGCATCATGTTAAAATACATCTCTATAAATAGGATATTAAAGTAGTACATTACAACAATAGGTAACAGTTATTGAAGGATTACCATATACCAGGCACTATGATAAATATATAAATTACCTTCTTTCATTCTCACAAAAGCCCTATGTGGTAAGTACTATTATTAAAATTTCCATGTTATTGACAGACAATGGGGCTTTGAAAGGTATAGCTACTTGTCCAAGGTCATAAAGCTGGGGAGTGGTAGGCATGAGATATAAATCACTCTGATTATGGGACCTTACTCATAACCACATAGCTTTGTTGCTTCTGTGGTACTCCAGAGGCATATAAGGCAGTCTCCCTCCTGGGCAGAGTGGGCTGATCAGTGCTACGATCTTTCTCTGTGACTTTCTTCTTTTCATCTGCTTTCATAACCCATGGACCCCGAAGCCCACTGCCTGATTGAAACATTCTTTCCTCAACATGTTAACATTGTCATCAGTCTACTACCTGTTCTTTTTTTTTTCTCCCTAGCATCCATTAAATCCATCTGTCTCATCTCAGTGTTGCTCTCTTTTCTGAAATTTAAAAAATAAAGTTCAAAGAAGTAAAACAATCACTCATATTCCCACCAAGTATTATCAACAATAATTAACTTTTGCAATTTGCTTCCAGTCTTTTTTCTACATTTATGCTTTACCAAATTATACAAATAATATGAGACTACATTATTCTTTTCTGATTCAGTCTTTCAAAGACAATTTGCATAGCTCTGTTTTCATTCTTAACTTGTTGATTCCCTAGCTTAACTCTTAAGGGGCAATTCATTTTCAATATTTTCACATTCTTAGGGAGGCCTTTCTAAGGTTTTTCCATGTACCAACTACACATTACGACATAGTGAGATTGGTATAAACAAAAAAGTAAGGCTCTGACTGGTATCATCCATCCAGTGGATTGGGTATCATATTGGAAACCAAAAGGTTGCTGGTTTGATTTCCAGTCTGGGCACTTCCCTGGGTTGTTGGCCAGGTCTTCAGTTGCGGGTGTGTGAGAAGCAACCAACCAATGTTTCTCTCCTTCTCTTTCTCCCTTCCTTCCCTTCTCTCTAAAAATAAATAAATAAAATATTTTTTCAAAGAAAAAGGTAAGTCTGACCATATTAACATTAGAGCTCAAGACTGTGTACTCTGTCTAGCCTGCCTAATTCTCTTCATTGTCAAAAAATCCATCTCAGCATAAAAGACTGTAAAAATTGGTATTGTGCAGGGGTCAATGACCACATAATCTTTCCCTAACAAAGCAAAAGGATTTGTATATTGATAAGAACATTAAAGTTTTAACATAAACAATGAACGACCCAGTGACTTTGACAAAATGGAGACATCGCTTTGAAAAAGAGATACCCTGGAAACACAAAAGTAGGATACTAAGAAGGCATAGTTTGGAAAATCATAGACACAATTCGCGGTATCTGATAACCATGACATTTACTATGTGTTTATTTCAAAACAAAAAATTAAAGGGGGCATTGGTTTAGTATAGGTTTAAAGAAAGATGCAGCCCAGAACTGTTTTTAAAGGTTATCTGTGGAAAGGATACGACCACAAAATTAATGGAAAATAGGAAGCCTCCTAGAAGAGAAAAAAATGTGGTGTGTGTGGCAGATATCAACAAGTGAGCACAGTAAACAAGAGTCAAATTCATATTTTCTATCAAATCAAAAAAGCAATTTTCAATCTGTGATACATTAAACTTTGAGGGTTATAACTATAGTTATTTTTATAGTTTATCTACTCCAAGTATATCTTTCTAATAATATATAGCAGAAAACTGAGGAGTTATTATAAATTAAATTATTGCTATTCCTGATCAAATACTGCCTCCAAGAATGCCTTAACATAGATTATAGGATCAATCAAATACCTGGCTCCCCACCTGGTCATCCCAGTGATGACAAAAAATATTCTTTCTGCCTCCGACCTTCACAGAACTTTTCTCAGGTACCATTTGACCCACCCCTACACTATACGTAGATCTTCAGACTGCCCATTTAAGGCAATCAATTGTATGATACCCACATTCTTCCGGGTTTTCAACTGGAGTAGCCAAATGTACTATACCGGTCATTGCTATCAGTGGAAAACCACTAAATGAAGAACCTCTCCTTTAAATGAAGCTACTGATGTCAGGAACCCTTCACTATTTTTCATTTCTCTGTGTTATCAAATCTTTCTGGGTTATTGAAGCTGGAAGCCCCAGGATCCTTCAGATCCACCTCCATCTTTCTGTCTCTCTGCCCATACTGTCTGGCTATATTATCCCTTTCCAGTCACAGTCATTTTCCTTAGTCCTTGCAGTGACAAACCACAGGTGAGAATACTGGACCTGTGTATCTCTAATGTCTTATGACCTGAGACATTTCTGTTGCAATCACAGTCCATGCAGTTGCTCTCATCCTCTTACAGCCATGAGTGTACTCAAAAATCAGTGCAGAAAGTAGACAGCCACATCCTTTCTTTACTAATGCATGGACCATCAGCCATTCCAAGAACTGAGATCACATTCTCCTGGTCTCAACTTGTCTTTCTCCACTTCTCTCTTGATTTCCAACCCTCTTCATCTACTTCTCACTTGCATTTCAAATCTCAACTAACTCCTGTGACATAGGCTTCTGCTCCTCTCTATGCCTTCCTGCCTGCCCAGATATCTGGACTTCAAATTCTTGACCTGAAATCATGACCTCACAGTGCTCACTTCCCCTTCCCAGGCCGGAACTTTGAATCCTAATTCCAGCCCACTTGGTGGGCCCCCGACTTCACCAACATCTTCCAGTTGGGCCTGACACCAAGAACTTTGATTTCAGAAAACAAAAACCTGACAGGTAAATAGTAACATGTTTCCTCTTCTCAATTCTGCTTATTTTCATTTATTGTTTATATCGAAAATCTTTGGTATTAGAAATACATATTTAAATCTGCAAGGGACCTTAGAAATCATGTAACTCATTAATTCCTAGACATTTTGGTCTCTAAACCTGTGATATATCAGAATCTCCTGGGGGGCTTGATAGACATACATACTCTTAGGCCCTACCACAGACCTATAAATTTAGACTGTCTAGGCACTGGTCTGAAGAATCTACATTTTAACAAGCTCCCAAGGCAAGTCTGATGCAGAGCTAGGTCTGGGCATACTGATCATCAAAGCCTGCCATTTCAGAGATGAGGAAACTGAGAGAGCAACAACTAAAACCAAAGTCTCCTGAGTCCAAGTCTTCTACTTTTTGTGATACTGTTTTCGAGCCTGCTAGGAGAGGTGTTTTGGAACTATCTTATGTAAGAGCTACTTATAAATCCATTAACAATAAAAAAGCTTGTTTTTTTAAAGAACACAGTGGCTTATCTGTTCAACTCTCTTAAAAACCCCACTTTTAAAAGGGTTGCACACTTTTGAAGACAGACATCTCATATTGACACACATTAACTGCTGTAGATTTATGATTTATCCCTCCTAAAAAAGCTACATGGTTCAAAAGCAGGAGAGGCTGTTGAATTTCAGCAGTGCATTGGAACATGAAAAAATACTGGGATGACTACTTGGGCTCTCCAAACTACTTGTTACCCCTTCTTTATGAAAACTATAAAATGAGAACCAAAGAGTCAAAAGCAAAATGGAAAAGAAGCACCAACAAAGAAAGAACTAATAGGCCCTAGACCTTCAGACAACCACCCTCTTTTATTAAACTCTTATATAACTTACATGTAACCATTAGAATAGAGTCACACAAAGAATTTTTTCCATTGGAGATAAATATGTAGGAAACAAGTTTAATAATGGACTATTAGCAATTGCAATTAATTGGAAGTGGTGTGATTATTAAATAATATAAATGACTGAGAATTTCAGATAGCATTCAAACACTTTTTGCTCTGGGTGAGATGAACATAATAAAGTCTATTACAGCATTATCGTGATTTCCCATTAGTAAAAGTGTAAAAGGTAGCTTCGAACTTAGTTATCTGTAGTAGCCAAAGACATGCAAAACAAAATCAATGGGAAATACCAGGCTGTCTTCCTGATCCAGGACTGCCTGGTGCCTCTGAGAGCTTGCTTTGAATATAATAACAGAATAAGGCCCATGGGTAATTCAAGAAAGAGCATGTGGGACATGAAGAGTTGTCACAAAGATGTGACAAAGGCACTGGGCTCATATTAGTGATCAGAGAGGACATTGAAAGTATTTGGATATAACTTTAGCTAATCTAATTTTAATGAGGGCTGGGTATCACTTGCATGGCAGTTGCCTACAAAACCACAGGGCCTTAAAGTCTAGAAGTCTGTATCAAGACGTTTTTGTTGTCTTCTCTACTTCTCAATCCATTTGTATTTTGTTTACCTACAAAGAGAGAACAATTACACAAATTCCAATTTAATGAAAAAGAATCAACAGCCTACTTATCTCCGCTGAACTCCCATTGTATGTTGTACCTATGATACTAAATTGTATCATAGTGACATGTGATGACAGCTTATACTTACAAAGCCATCTTCCCAGCAAAAGTGCTCTGGGGACTGTATGTCTCATCCATCTTAAGTTTAGCACCTAGATAGGTTCTGGGTAAATAGGAGGCTCTCAGTGTCTGTTTGCGTTGAGTAAATGAATGGATGAGATATCAACAGATGTTGACTACACAACATGAACAGTTCACACTGTGTTACAGTGAATGATGAAAAGTGAAAAAAAATTAGTCAATCCATCAGTTGGCTTGTCTCCATGACACCAAATTAACAATCTGTTTGTTTGTTTTTTTTTTGTCCCTCCAAAAACCAAGATGTTTCAGTTTACACAACTAAACATGAACTGAAGGACATAAAACACCTCAGATTACTGCACAACCCTTGGGAAATTCACACATGTTCTGCCTTTGGTTTTATCCCTTAGGAAATGGTCTGCAATTTGGCTTTGTGTTTTGAAAACATCTTTCTTATCAAAGGAAACCACATGGATTTTATTAATAGTATCTCATTAATCTTCAAAAGATAGCTGTAAGGCAATAGCAAATTTTACTGATGAGGAAACAATTACAAAGGAGACTAGGTGACTTGCTTAAAGTTATTAAATTAATTACTGACTCAGCTGGCATTTGACACTGTTGAGATCCCCCTTCCTAAACTGCTTTCCCTTTATGTTCATGACACTAAACTATTCTCACTCTTTGCTTTTTCTTAGGAATTTAAGCTTCTTTACCAAAGAATGACTGTAATGTTAAATCTATCATTGCAAATTGTCTTCAATAATGTATCTGTATGTGTACAGCTATGCTTACATACTTTTAAAAAATATTTTATTTATTTTCAGAAAGAGGGAAAGGGAGGGAGAAAGAGAGGGAGAGAAACATCAATGTGTGGTTGCCTCTCATGCTCCCCCTACTGGGGACCTGGCCTGCAACCCAGGAATGTGCCCTCACCAGGAATCAAACCAGTAACCTTTCAGTTTCCAGGATGATGCCCAATCCACTGAGCCACGTCAGTCAGGGTGGCTTAAATACTTTTTGAAGTTCTTTTTCATATACAGAGACAGCTTAACATAGTAATGAAGAACATGAACTCTGAATCTACAATACATCCTTTCAAATTTTGGCTCTGCTCTATGCTAGATGTGTGACCTTAGGCTAGTCACTTAATCTTTTGTACCTTGGATATTCTACCTGTAAAATTGGGAAAATAATAGTACCTAATCCCAAAAAGTTGTTGTGAGGATTACATGATAAAATATATATGAAATGCTTAGAATAGTTCCTGACATATAAATAGTCAATCAATATTAACTACTGTATGATTAATAACACTATTTTACATACACATTTCCATGTAGCTACATCATGTTCTGGTGTGTTACCATATCACAGTTTGCTTACCCAATTTCATCTTGTATGATTCGGGGTTAATTTATAGGAAACTGGAAAATCACAGAAAATATAAAAATAGGGGGTAGATCATATCCATTATTTTCATTATTCAATGGTGTTTATTCAGACTCCTTCACTGGGTCAATTCCTCCCTCTCCTACCACATCGTGGCTCCTTTTTCCCCAAGGCACCTTATAATTTTTTAATGGGACCCAAGTAGGATGCATGACGAACTAAGAAAGCCCACATTTAAGTGAAATAATACAGTGCTATATCATAATACACCTAGCAATGTCTACATGATGCCTTTGTATAAATGTCATATTGATAGATGAAATAAGATGGTTGTGGGGACCATATGGAAGAACATGCTGGAGAAGTTAGCCCCCATCTACATGGGCCAGGCTAGGAAGGGACCTAGACTCCATGCTAGAGAGTTGGGTTTTTTTAATCCTCACCCAAGGATATGTTAATTGATTTGAGAGAGAGAGAGAGAGAGAGAGAAAGAGATGAATGTAAGAGAGAAACATTGATTGGTTGCTTACTATATGCACCCCAACAAGGAATTGAACCCATGACTTTTTGGTATATGGGATGATGCTCCAACCAACTGAGTCACTCAGCCAGGGATCCATGCTAGAGAATTTAGATTTGATTGTAAGCTATGGAAAATGACTAAATTTTTCTGAGTTATGAAAGTGGGAAAGAAAAGAAAAAGAAATGCTACTTAGAAGCTGGAAAAGCTGTTTACAGCTTAGTAACTATTTAACAGTAAAGTTCATTTCACCTTAACCTTAAGATATAATTTAATATATTAAACTTGAAACTGCCCCTGCCCTATTTCAGAACCTCCCTTTCTTACTCATCCTTCCACATGGAGACTTTTTTAAAAGATATGTTTGCTTTTTTACTTTGTTTTAGTATCAGATCCTGTTTTTCTAGAGGGTTCAGCTATAACTCATTTTAAATGCCTTTCTGTCTTATAACATTTAAGAAAAAACAATTGGTGTCCAAGATTGCTCTGTCTGAAAGACAGGTAGTAGTTGGTGGCCAGGTTCCAGGTGGTCAGTTTCAACTCTGAAAGCATTCCGTATGAGAACATATAAGTACCTACCAACTTGCTTTTGTCACACTGAAACTGCAATCTCAGTGACAGCCTCCCTTTAGAAATGTGGTTCTTAGCCTGGGAATGAAGCAAGTTCTATTGCTAGTGGTCCAGAAGGAGATCAATGGGCAACATTACCACCTTGATCAAAGCCCTTGCAGTCTGGTTGAGCTATTGTTATCCCAAAGGAAAAGAGAACAATGAAATTGAGTACCTCAATAAAATTTCCAAAAAGGAGGCTCCAAAAGAGTTGCGTTTTATTATCATTATAGTTTAGCCACAGTGAACAGCAACTCATCAGGGACCTTTCCCCAAAATGGCTTATTTTAAATATTTACTTTATTTTTCTCATATCTCAAACCCTGTGGAATTACAATGCTGTCATCGACGTATTAAAAATTATTGTAGAAAGGATGTTCCTGGTAAGAAAGATGTTGTATGTCTTCCTCCAATTACAGCTTTACATTTTGTTTCTTTTTAATTCTGTATTTTTTATTTTTTTCCCTCTGAATCAATCCTACTGCAGCTACAAACAGCTCTCTATATTCTTTCCTGACTGCCTTGCTGATGAAGAGTTCTCTGGTAATACAGGCTACAAGGAAATGTCTCTCAGTATCATTTTCTTTCACTTCAAAAGTAAATCCACTGGTATGCCTCATCCACAAAAAGGTAATGGAAATAGTTTCCTGACGTAGTCAAACTTGATGCAGGAAGAGTGAAAGGCCAGGCCAGATGGCAACGGTCACAGCTGGCTGGCGATACTGCCAGGATCACAGAGTCTAGAGCTGAGCCAGGTGTCACAGCTCAAAATGAGGCAACAAGGGACTCCATGAAATAACTTTAAGGCCAGGCTGACAGAAGACCAATACAGCACTTTTGACAAACTGAGAAAATAACTTGCACCACTATCATTACTAGCTGACTTCTTCGTAAAGGTGAAAACTCCAGATTGTTTGGCAGAAGTGATACAATGGGGTCGAGTTCTCTTCTGAAACCCTTGGACAAAGCTGATGAAATAGAAATTGGGTGTAAGCATGCCCTGGGAGGGTGGCAAGGAGCAAGCTGGAAGTGAGAGAACTGGATAAGGCTAGGGAAATGCAACAGCGAAAAGCTCCCTTACCTGGTTAGCCTCTAATCCCACGTACAGTGAGTGCTGCTCAGAGCCAGAAAGAGAATCTCACATGATTCTTGTTCGGAAGGACCTTCCTGCCTGGTGTGAAATCCAACCTCTACTCTGCCCTTAATAGCTCATTTAGAGTCTTTGGGAGCTTTAATCTTCCTGATACTTCTGAGGACAGAAATGCATAATTCCTTTTGGGTCAGAAGCACTATCATTTGTAAAGACCTCCGCAAGTCATACAATCCAGGGATTCATTATCACAGAGCTCATTCCCAAAGTAGCAATTGCTCCGAGAGGAGACAGCCTTAAATACTACCACAGCGATCCTACTTATTGAAGACCCCAGATATTCCCTTCCATCTTCTCAGTGGGAGGAGACAGACTATTAGCCATAAGCCCCTGGCCCAGCACCAAAGCAACATCATGGCTGATTAGCCTGCAAGCTCACATTTTCTGCTAAGGGCTGGGATCTTCACTGTAATTACCAGCACTTGTTAAATTTTATCTCTGTGTAAAGTATAATGAAACGGTGGCTATCTATCTGAGGAGCACTTGTTAAGAGTAATCAAGCTTGCAACTGTGATAGAAATGCAAACTTGAGGTTAACATTTAGTGAACAGAAGAAAAAAGAAGAGCCTAGCAGAGCAAGCCAGTTACCTTTGGAAGCACTCAGCACTCCACTTATTTTAACACATAGAAACACTCTACCCCTCAGTATGTCTCTTCACATTTTCTATCCCACATGCCCCCCTTCCTATCTTCTCTTTGTCCCTCTTATTCTTTTCATTTGCCCTATTTCCTCTTCTCTATCTTCTCCTAATACTTTACTGTAAATGGAAATCTTGACCAGACTCAGAGCCATCTCTGTTTAAATATGGCTGCCAGATAGACTGTACATGTCAATTCCACATCGAATACAAATGAATTTTGGATCATCCACTCTATCAGATTACCTATGCCTCTGCTTCTCTCCCTTCCATTAGCACTGATAATCAACAAGTGACCACAGAATTCCAGACTGGATGGATACCTATTATATAGATATTCCGTGCCCAATTTCCATGGTAAAGGAGATCTGTCACAAGAATACGTGTTATGTCTATGCAAACAGGATGCCAAAACATTCAAATCAGACAGCAAAAACACAGGTTAGCAAAGGCCAGCCATGAGAGTTTGTCAGGCTGGCAGAATCTGGCAGGTGTCAATTAGTCAGTAGGCAGGGTGTTGACAGAGAGGCCTGCACAACCACAGTAGACATTGGGCCAACAATAAAGTGTCCAAGCTATAAGTGTCCTAGAACTCAGCTTTGTCAGAAGCACCCAAGCAGATAGAGACTAAATAGAGAACCAGGGATCCTAGACCTGAAGGTTCTGAGACCAAGGCAACCAAGGTACAACCACCCCTTCTGGATCTGAACTTCTGGGCAGCATTTCTATGAGCTATTTAGCAGCCACTACCATGCACAACAACATAGGCTACATTTAAGGAAGTGTTAAGCAATTCTAGACCACAGCATAGTTTGCAAAGCTTTTTGGGGTCCTTGAAAGTAAGATGAAAGGTTGTTTTTCACAAGGCCTAGAAAGATAAGCCAGCAAATCTCAGGTATCCTGGGGCAGGTTACCTAGCTTTCAAGTTCTTATTAACAAAATGAAGCAAAGTAGGTGAAAGGATGACTAATGTTGATGCACTTCATTGCCTTGCTTTTCTTTTTACTTCTTAATGTTGACCTGCAACTGAACACGAGGCCTTTTATTTTTTTATTTATTGATTTTAGAGAGAGAGGAATGAAGAGAGATATAAATAGAAACATCAATTTGTTGCTCCATCCATTTATGAATTCATTGTTTGATTCTTGTATGTGCCCTGACCACGGATTGAACCTGCAACCTTGGTGTAATGGGATGATGCTCTAACCCACTGAACTACCTGGCCAGGGTTAACAAGAGGCCTTGTAAACACAAAGACACTTCATTATTTTCATCTAGCTTGCAGAAGGCCCCTTTGGGCTGAGAGGTAATGCCATAATTCTGCAGCACAGCCTAAAGCCGGGCAGATAACTGAAGAGGGCTTTAAGAGGAGACGCTGACCAGTGAGACTTCTTTATTTTGCTCCTTCTTTTACTCTGATGCATCTTTCAGAGTAAAATGAGTACCAATACATAGCCCACAGGCAAAGAGATACTATTTTCAGCACACTACTGCTCTCCACCATTAGCATGGATAATCAAATGTGGACTGTGAGAATTTGGATCCTTGGGAAACAAAACTCAGTTTTATAAACACTTTTCTAAGGCTTGTTTTAAGGGAGAAAAAAAAACCTGATACTAGATTCTGTGACACTTACCAACATTAGGGTTTTTAGGACACACTAAATAGCATTGCAAGTCAGAGCAGATTGAATTCATTAATGGAATTGGACCGCCTCTCTAAACATCAGAGCAACTTTTTCGTAACAAGAAACCTTACTTCCTCCACTTAGTTGAGCTGGAAAATTAATGTAGTGTGCTTCTGAAGAAACACATAATGAACATGATGAATTTTCATCATCTTGCTGGAAAGTGATTCTTTATGTTCTTATTCCAAATTTACAGCAAGTAAATTTAACATTCCCAAGCTGCTGAACCTTCTTAAGACCTCACTATCAATTTGTGGGCGCTTTAACTGATTCTGACCTGGAATTGATTAGTGCTTTCTGAAAAATGCACGTGTAGCAAATTGCTGGCACTTCAAGATAAATCAAGTTATTTGGGGAAGTTACACTTTAACTATTTACATTTCGTCCAAAGGAAAAAATAACAGCCTTTACCTGAATACCCTGCAGAGAGGCAGGGAGTCAAACTGGCTCTCTGACTTTCACAGGAAATTTCTATTCAGGGAGTTAAAAATCTCCAGTGATAACTTCTACCCCATGCTGACCAAATCCTGAGTTGAGCTGATTTCAAAGTCACCCATTGTTCTTTGGTCAAAAGTCATAGCCCACAAATGGCATCCCAGTGAGCACAGGCTTTCTAACCAGGTATGAGTCTCTCTTCTTCCTTTTGTAGGGGAAATGGGGGGCAGTCTCACAATGTTGTTTGTCAGAGACAGGGTAGATTTTAATATCTCAAAGCCAGTTCCAGCCTGTTTGTGAGATGTGATATTAAGAAGTAGACTCCAGAATCAGGTAAACTGCGTTCAAACCATAGCTCTATCATTTTTTATGGGTGACAAGCTATGTGGCTATGGGCAAGTTGTGTGACTGCTCTGAGTCTCAGCTTCTCACCTGTAAAAAGGAGATGACAGTCCCTACCTCACAAGATTTATTTTGAGGACTAAGTGTGATAGAGACAGGCAGATATAAATACGGATAGCGATAGATAGCTTGGTACTATATCAGGCATTAGTAAGCACTCAACAGATGATATCTAAAATTAAATGCCTATTTTGTGCCAGGTACTGGTTTTTGCACTTACTGCTCACATGCTGGTGCTAAGTGCAGGGCATCAAAAGGAAAGATGGGATTCTGAATATAAGAGTTGCCAATGCCTCTGAAAGATAGCAATGTAATAAGATGATATGATGTCTGATCAACTATTTGAAACTGATATCACATCAGTAAACACTAGCCCCAGATTAATTTCTTGAAAGGCAAGGCAAGTTGACATTCTCAGGAAATTAAAATTCAACACGTGCTTTCTGCAAACAGTACTACAGTCAATGAAAATCAATATGTTTCACCCTGTCTATATGGCAGTCAGTTGCTCCAATAATATAGTAATAGCTATTCATGCACGGTATAATATAAAATCTATAGATCAATAAACCTTTTGATTTATAAAAAGTTACCACAAATCCCCAGGGACAAAAGATCTAGAAAAGATAAATGACTCTCATCAAAATACTTTAAACATAATCCTGTCAAAATTAAGAATACACATTTTATTGAAAAGAAAAAATACACATTTTATCAAAGTATGTGTGAAAACCCAATAGGATTTGTAAACACAATCAAGCATCTATCTTCACTAATAAAAAGTTCAAAGTCAAACATTTTATAACTGCATATATAGTGCATCTGGTAAGTAGACAAAAACATAGGAATCACCACGGGTCTCTCTACCTGTAGTGGTTATTGAACTCCTTTCTCAGGTTTGATGGACAATAACTTGAAGCTTAATACTGTTTATAGCAATAGAAAATAGTAATCACAAAGCAGCAGTTGCCCAGCAGAATTCAATTTCTATAGGATTTCCTACAGTCTTAAGGTCATTTGATCCCTGGTCCATGACACTACCGGAGCCTCGTAAAATTACATCCAGGAAGAACAGATTGGAGCCTCTAACATTTACCACTATCAAAAGAATGAGGAATCTGATATGATTGTGTATAATTAATATGATATTGGAATGTGTACATATTTTTTCTCACTCACTAGCAATAGCCATCTAGTTAGCTTCTGAGAGTGATTGTATGAAACAAAGAACAGAGAGTGGTAGGTGCCTAAAGGGTTCCAGGCTGTTGTTGCCAAGTGCTGGTACCACTGCTTAGTAACTCCCATCCTATCTTTCCTATCCATCCTAAATCTGCTGATCTGCTCTCTGGTCCCACCTCTGTCACTAACTGTATAACCTCAGGAAGTGGCTTCAATCTTCTGGGCCTCTGCTCGCATCTGTAAAATGTGGAACTGGAATGAGATGATTTATCCTTCTGTGCATTTCATGACTCATTTCCAATACCCTCGGTCGCTCTCTGTTTTAGTCCTGTAATTGACAAGACTTGGAATGAAGAAGACAGAATAGGCTCACTCACAAAGAGGCCTTCATTCAATAAAGCAGTGATTTAGGCTTTCATTAACATTTTCCTAGACACGGTGTTAGCCCCTGGGGATTAAAGATGAATATAACTCTGCCCTCAAAGAGTTGTTATGAGAGATATACATAAGGTACAGAAGTATCTGTAGTAATCCAAGGCAAATGCCATTAGTTTCCTGGTTAAGGAGATGTAGCAACCAGAGGAAGGGCATGATAGAAATATAGAGGGAAAGCTCTGCTCCTGGGCTCTAACCAAGACCTAGATTGTGGGCAGAAGCAAAACTTGAGTTTAGGGGACTGTTGAGATCTTTGAAGAGGGTGCCAATGGATTCAGTTGTGGGGTTTGGTGTTTGCTCACTGTTACAAATTCTCAAATACTTTGTGTGACCAATCCGCTCTTCTCAGGTGGAATTTAGCCTCATTGTTACCCCGCTGGCTTAAGAGCTGCACCCCCTCCACCTATTCAAGAGTTTTCTCTCTTTTTGCCCTCTTGTCTCCACCTCATGCCCTGGCCACTTCTCAGCCCTGTGAACCTCCATTGCTAGAGAAAAATATAGTGAAGGTCCTATGCTGCTTTTTGGCAAGTTAACACCGACTATAAATGCAAAACTCCTTAGATATTCAAAAAAACAAACATGTGTCTATGATGATAATGAAGGACGTCACCAGGGAAGGCCAACTGACCAAGCAGCCAAAATGAGGCTTCACAGTGGAGGTTTAAGTTTGACAAATGTACTATGGCCCAAAACTTGATCCTCAGCTCTGCCCATTAAAAAGTTTGATTTTGACACTGTCCCACAGTTCATGTGAGTGATGCTAAGAAAGTTCCCAAGAAACCAGCATATGCAACCAGAATGCCTAAGTATTTATTTGCAATATGAATTATTACTACTAGGATGGCTAGATTCTCACATTCTATAGCCATACTCTCCATAGACGAGCTACACAAAAAGATAAGTCACAGGCATACCTCGGTGAAATTGCGGGTTCAGTTCCAGATAATGCCAATAAAGAGAGTATTGCAATAAAGTAAGTAGTAGTCTTATTGCTGGTGGAAGGTCCTGCACTCAATTTGTAAAAAGAAATGCAACTTCTATAAAGCACAATAAAACAAAGTGCAATAAAACAAAGGTATGCCTGTATAATCAGAACGTTGATTAGTGAGCCTGGAATCCTTACCAGGTGAGTTAGTTAAATCATGTAAATATTCAGAGACAACAGGTCTTTGTAACAAATAATATCCACAATGAAGATAAACTTGCCAAAGAAACCTGCCCTTAGACAGAACTGGACAGGCTTCGCAAAATGGCCTCAGTTACTCTTTTCAGCCACTGTTCTCATTGCTGAATCACTTCTTTAACAATGGTAATGCCTTCTAGTGACACCTCTCTGCTTTGTTATCAGAGGACAACCTACTTCCAGGGTCTTCAGGAAACACCTGTCCCTTCCAGGAACAGCCAACTGAGACCAAGTTGTCTGATTATGTCTGCAATACTTTCAATGACATCTTGCTGTTTCTCCATCAAATTAGGATGATCCCATATCCTTCCCAGAGTTGTTCCAGGGGGAAAATGAGATAAATGAAAAAAATGCTTTTAAAGTCCTACTGTGCACAAATGATCATTTTGCTATCCTTCAACTTTACAGAAAAAAAGTGATAAACAAGAGCAGACAGCACTTACTGGAAGAAGTTGCAAAAGGAAAAAATATATCAGTCAGCTAAAAACATGGGGAACTCCTGCTTAACCACTGTTTTCACTTAAGTTCCCCACAATTATTACTTATTTCCAAAACAGTGCTGATGCAAGATGTACAATGAAATGAAGTCAGTCAGTGCAGATTCTTCCCCAGCTAGGGCTGGGAGAATGCTAGGGTGCACAATTAGTTGTTAATTGATAAATGAGGAGACAATTGTCTGGATGAGACAGAAGTGGAGATCAGCCAAAAATAATAATAAAAGAAGATATACTAGCTGATTTATGAGAGAGAAAGAGGAAGAGGAAGAAGAGGGGGAGAGAGAATGAGAAGGAATCTGAAAGCCCCAAGAAATAAGTGCATACAGAAAAGAGGTCCCAGACATCAGCAAGCACCACAGGCAAAGAAAGAACTTTTTCCCCTCCCACCGACCCCTTGGAACACTTCTCTCCCTGGGAAGAGGAGGCAATTACTTCCTTGGGAGATTGATTACACTCACACAGGCCATACTAAGAGTTGACCTCAGATTATATTCATCATATTTCACTTCAAACTCTCATTTTTTGATTGTCACATGTGTCATTCTCTGAGTTGGACGGTGGACAGGAAATGGTATGTTATTGTCAGAGATGAAATATACTTATCTTTCAAAAGGACATGTTTTCTGCTAGATATTTCTTTACTTCAAAAATGTTCATTTAAAAAATCCCTTTGGTAGTAGAAAAACCACAGGTAAATAAAGACTAAACCAGGCACCTATTATACCCCTACTGCCTACTGGTACATTCAAAGGCATATCTGTAATTAGGCTGTCAGATATAACATCATATGTACATATGATAATAGATTTTATGAAGTTGAAAAGTAGGCCTTAAAGGTCAAGTAGAGAAATCCTCCCTCTAATCTTTGAACTATTGTGTAAAAGGTAATGAGAACAAGGGGCTATTTCTTCTGAAGAAAGATCTGAGGCCAAAACACACAGTATAGGTAGTCCCATGAAAGGAATGGGAGTTAAAAAGGTAAAAGCAGGGAGGGCCAAGGGAATGACGGAAAGTGCACATGGGGCAGGCTCTCAACAAAGGCAGCAACTTCTTTGTCTATCCTAAGTGACTGAATTGCCATGCACACGAGGGCTCCAGTTCATGAGTGCTTTAACCCTGTCTCCAAATCTGATGATCTTCGAGCATCACTCCCATCACTTCGTGAATAATAGAGATCTTCCCTCCACAGAGTCCTCCTGACTTGGGTCCTTTCAAAGCAAGCCAAGACAGCCCCCTCCGTCCCAATATGGAGTCCAGGACAGTAAAAGGAATGGCCATTCTGCTGGTGCAGGGGTTAGGGGTTGAGGGAGAAAGAGAAGTGACCCGATGTTGCAGCTACCCTGGAGACCTATCCTTTAAGGCACATGGGCCACCTAGCACTCAACTGGGTAATTAATCCCAGACACCACAGGATGACCACGTCATTTGAGCAGTAACAGCCATTCATGCAGGTGAATGCTGACTTTTACCTATCAGAAACAAACATACAGCCATTTAGCCTCCTAACAGAAGGGAACTCGGCTTCATCCATGTTTGTGTGTCTCCTAACCCAGAGTCTAGTTACCTGGAACATAGAAGTTGTTCCACAATGACTTTTTCTGTTATTTTACCCAGATACAGCACAGAGACAAAAACATCAGTTTTGGAATCAGGGAATATGTATTCTAATCCTCTTCCACCACAAAAAAGCTCTGAATCTTTAGGCCTGTCTTTCCCCTTCTCTGGCCTCAGGTCCCCAAGCAGGTACCCAATGGCTTGTTCCCTCACTTCATTCAGATCTCCTCTCAAATACTCCCTCCTTGGAGAGGCTTGCCTCACCACCCTATCTAAACTATCACCACCCCCTCAGTCCTCTTCAACTCTACTCTGCTTTACCTTTTCTTGATAGCACTTACATCTGATTTTAAATTGACTTATTTATTTCTTTGTTTGCTGCCTCCTGGCTCTCCACTCCCTGCCCCGACAATGGAATTTAAGTTCCATTAAGGCAGGATATTTTCTTTGTCACTGCATCTTTTTTACTGTTGCTTCCTTAGCCTCAGAGCACAGTGCCTACCTAGCACACAGTATGTGTATAATTAGTATCTTCTGAGCTAAAAACATAGTAGATGCTCAATAAATGTGTGTAGAATGAGATGGTGAAAGTAGTGAAATGAATGAGCACAAGGTTCTTACCAGAGCTGAAAGTCTATGGACCATGGCACCGACATGTTCTGATATGGATCTGGCATTCCGGCAGGCCTCTCCATATCTGCTCCCAAGTGCCAGCTAAAGACAGACTTCAAGCATTTTCTCCCCTAGGTTCCTAAAGAGCTCTGGCTTTTCAGCATGTCTCTAAGATGGACACCAGAGGGCAGTATACCCACACCTACTTCTTCCCTCCAGTAGAGGGCCAGAGATAGGGGGAATCCATGTTCAGGATAAATGGCAGTCAGTACTCAGGTGTCAAATTGGCATGTCAGGACCGGCGCCTAACTGGCCCCTGATGTGAGAAGCTGCAGACTTCGAGACAAAGACTTCAGTAAAGACTTCATTCAAAATTTGTAATGTGGAAGTCAAATGTGAACAACAGACCCAAAACTATCTGCTCTTGCCAAAGCCAGGACAGACTCCATGGCTGGCTGCCAGAAGTATCGTGGGTTGCTCTACACACACTAGGGGAAGGAGCTATGTTTCCTTGTAACAAAAGGCCATTATGCAAAGGGCTGCCAAACACAATTTTCCTTTTGATGTATTCTCCTTAACTAAAGTAATGTAATAAAATGATAATGATAATCTTTTGGTTTATGATCATCCCAAGTTAGCACCATCCCCCAAAATAAACACCCACCTTGGCATCAAAGTAAGCTGACAGTACAAACTGATTATTTGCCTCTCCAAGAAATTTATCATTGTGACTTGCCTAAAATGCATTTTAATTAAAATCCTGTACCCATTATAAATCGGGGGAATTTTTAAAAGAGTACAATTAAATCCAAACACTGAATCCCCCTGCTATAATATTAAAGGTGAACATGAAAATATATAAAGCAAAGCTTGTTACAGTTAACATGTATGCACATATGCACATAACTTCTATTCAGAAATTTACGGGCTTAATGAGAAGCCAAAACCATTCAATATGTAAATTTCTACAGTGATGGCATGTTCTATACTACTTTTGAAATCTCAGCTACTATGATGCTGATATTTCATTTTAACCATACCCTTCTTGTGAAATATAAGTTTTGATGCTCTTAATAAATATACTCCAAGTCATATCTAAACAGATCTTCCTCATATTTCCCCCCTACTTCACCAAATGCAGAACATACTAACACTGCCTCCTGGGTGACATTCTCTTATAGACTCCAATCTTACAAACAACCTCTCAGGCCACAACTGCAGTGTGCTCCCAATACTGACTTAGGTAGTTTTTGTGGAAAACTAACAATTTCTAGCTTCAGAAGGAGACCCCTGCCTTGGATCCCTGAGAGGCGTTTGTACGATATTTCTTCCATAAACCTGCATAGCCTCTATGTAAGCTTTTGATGAATTAAAGTGTTCATTTGGAACCAGATAAGCTTAGCAGGCTTGTCCCTGCAAGTTCCTGTTAATAAAGTTGAGAGTGTTTCAACCCTCAGGAGGTGAAAAACAAGAGCTAGTCCATCTTGTGCTGTCAGAGGTGATCATTTTCAGTTGGCCCCCTGATAGTGCCAGCAAATGTATCCCTTTTAGCATCAGCTAAACCAAGCAAATATAGGAGGCTTCCTGTCCATCTGCACACGAGACGGCAGAATGAAAGAAAAAATAAACAGCTCTAAACTTATCTAAATAACTCCACAAAAAAATTCGAAAAAGCAAAGCCTCTGAGGCAATTCATTTTCCTTTGAACAAGACATGCAGAAAACTGGTTCCACTCAGTATTTTTATCCCAACTGCCCTAGATTCACTTCACCTGGACAGGGTGTGGATACCAGTAAGCAATGCTTGGTGTCTGCTCCATTTTTAACTTCTTATCATTTCTACAGGGGCTTTAGTTTTTAATCAAGAGAACAGGAAGTAAGCTGAAAGCAATAAAACAGAACAGAGCACAGCCTGTGAATTCCAGGGGGAAAAGCTTAAGTACTTGAAAATGGCCCTGAGCACAAAGGTTTGTGAGAAAGTTGCTAAGAAGGAATTGAAGGACCAGATAGAGAAATACGGCTTATTGAAAATATATGAACTCTACTGCAGGCTCAGTCCCCTTTGTAACCTTGAAGGCACTAACTGGGGGTGGGAGGAGAGTGCACCACATGTGCCTCTGAATTTCCCTATTTCTCTACTCCTTCTTCCCAGTGCTTCTCTAGCTTTCTCCCATTCTTTTTCCTCCTGCTGCCTCCACTCATTGTCTGTTTCTTCACCCTGGAGAAGAGCAAAAGAACAGTAGTTGAATTGGAGTTGTAAACCTTGCCTCCACAATGGCCTTAGGCATCCCAGAGCCTAAGTGTAGCCTGCTCTCAGCAGCATCCCCATTGTAAATATTCCTCCTTGTGATAAAAGTTTGGCTACTAAGTGGCTGAAGATCCGAATGGTTTCCCAGTCACATCTGAGGAAGATTTAAAAACGTATTTAGTAAGTATCAAGTACAGCAGTGCCCCCTAAGCCACAGGGGATATATTCCCAAACCCCCAGGGGATGCTTGAAACCACAGATAGTGCGAAAACACAATGTACAGGGCCCAGCGCAAATAACACCCCTTTTTTATTACAAAGTCTTTTATTACAAAATCCTAAGCATGCAATTCTGTAACATAATGATATCACACTCGAGCACACCATATGACATTTTAGGTGAAAATGTTCAAATTAAAACTGCAAATTATTACACCCATACAATTCCCTACCAACCACACTCAAGCAGGCCTTACTTCTGCCGGATACTGTACACTATGGTTTTTTATCCCCTATACATACAAAGCTTTTCACTTAAAAGGAAGGGAGGTTGGGAGGGATGGGTGGGTGGGCTGGAATGGGAGTAAAAGATTGAAACTATACTGAATAATCTAAAATAAAATTAAAAAAAAAAAGAAGAAGAAGCACTTTGTGGCTTCTCTTGACACATCCAAATTTCCAGCATTGCTACTCTTGCACTTTGGGGCCATTATTAAGTAAAGTACAGGTTACTTAAACACAAGCACTGTGATCACATGACAATCCATCTGATAACTGAGATGGTGGCTAAGTAACTGATGGCAATGGGGCAGCTACAGAATGGAGACTCGGGACAAAGGGAGGATTCACATCCTGGAGGGGACAGAGCAGAACATGTGAGATTTCATCATTCTACTCAGAATGGCACACAACTGAAAACTTATGAATTGTTTACTTCTGGAATTTTCCATGTAATATTTTTGGACCATAGTTGACCATGGGTAACTGAAATCCCAGAATGCAAAACCATGGCTAAGGGAGGACTACTGTGGAAAAACAGATTCTAAGAGGCAGACACAATGTCCCTGTATTGGCTGCAATAGTATATTTTGTGTTCCTCCATCTGAGACGATCACAATATATTGAAAATGTCTATTTACTATTTGTCTTCCCCACTGGACTGTGAACCCCCAGAGGGTAGGAAAAATGTCTCTATCATCTTTGTGTCTCAGTATTTACTTGAGAACCTGACACATGCTGGTGGGGGGCATTTCATAGGTATTTGTTTAACTGAACCGATCTCTGCATCAACAGTCAACAAAACAGTGGCTTAAGCCTAAAATATGCCAACTGAGAAGAATCTGGTGTGTACATCATAAAATGTTTCAAAAAATAGTAGTTAATATACATATGCCTATTCCAACTAGAAAACAGCTGATATAAACAAAAGAAGAAAGGAACATTTTAAAAGCTGCTGTATTTTTCAGGAACAATGTGTCTTGGAAAGACTATCCTTTTTCCGCCTGTCAATGACCATGCCCTTTCCTCGTGGTAATTCACACAATGTGGTCATAGCTATGAAAAACTACAAAGGCAGAGAGCCTACTTATGCTTTGCTGGGATTAGATATTAAATAGATGGATAAGGATCACACATGGTCCCAATTCCAAATTCATGCTGCAATGTCTGGTCAAGGTGGGGTGAGACAAAAGAAAAATTTCCAGCTTCTATTCTGAACAACTTGGCTTAGGTCTGATAAGATAGATTGTCATGAAAACTATCCAGTGAAGTGTAATTTTTCATTCAACTCTTCAAAAGAAAAAAAAAAACAGGAAAACAATTTATTATCTTGTGGATATATGTAAATACTAAGAGACTTAAAATCTGTTTCAAGAGGCCATTACAAATAATATAATTATCTTGAAGCTTTTGAAATACATATTAAGGGCTAGAATACAATTCTACCCCCTTGAACTGCTATGATAAGAAAAAGGGTGGGGCAGCCCTCTCACAAGCATCTCAGATAAACAATCATCATCTGTGTAGCAGTGTATGGACTCAAGTACATTCCATGGAGCAAAAGTCTTCATGGGCAGTGACTACAGCCACGTTTCATAGTTTAATATCTCAGTAATTTAGATCCTCCTTGAAACTTAAAAGGCAGTAAGAGCCACTTTCTAGACCCATCAACCAAAATTTTATTTCCATATGCTAAAGTATGAAGTACAAAATCAACCCTAAGCTGATACGTTTTAAAAGTACTACAGTTTAAAAATATTACTTTCCACCACATCTGACAAATCCTTAAGTGAGCCTGAAGAGAAATGGACTGATAAGTTAGACCTTAGCTATAGTAATACCAAGAAAGGAGTAAACTGGGAGAAGACAAATGGTTTTCAGTTAAAGCATGGTGATCAGGAAGTGGGTTATCTGAGACTCAGAACAGAAACTACTTAAAAGACAGCCTTCTCAAAGTCTGGAACAGTCTCTATTCCTGTAGATCAGTTAAGTGCTTTTTTAGATGGGGTTTCTCTAACATCCACTGTCTCAACGACTTGGAGAATCACCAATCAAATAAGGATGTTTGAGGATACATCTTTCCAAACTAACCAAGTGGTACAATTTATAAACTGTCAGAAATAACTTTCTTTTTTGTTCAGTTTTCTAGAAATCATAACAATTTTTAGCTTTACTTTCACAGTTAAACTAACTCAATTTCATCACCACTGTTTTCTAAGTGACCACACACGAGGCCTCCTTAAAACTCCCCCTAGTAAGCAGCCCAGCCCTATCTAGGCTCAGGACAATCTCCAAAGCGAGAGAAGCTCCTGGAAAGCATGGTGTACAGCATGAAGTCTCCCTAGGCTGCCAGTCCTGTTCTGACTTTTTACCCCAGTTGCAATAAGTAGGCCTTTGGTAACTCCTTGTGATTTATATACCTTGGTCAGTTCCAGCAATCCTGCGCCTGTCTTGACACTATCTTGTCTGACTCAGTTCCTGTCTGGTTTCCTGGCCAGAACTCTAGTTCTGGATTGCCTTGCTGCTGCTCCTTAGGGTCCTGCCCCTGAGCCTTGGATTAGAAATCCAATTTTTTAACTATAGTCAGATGGGCTCAGCTGCAATCAGATGTCCCAATTAGGCAAATGTCTACCTTCCCATCTATACTTTTAGCTAAGAACAAAGGGTTTATTACATTTATCTTTATTCCATAGAACAGAGCACAATGCCCAGTATATAGAAAGAGGATTTAATAAGTAGGATTTATAAAGGATTTAGAGAGGACTTAATAAGTAGATCTCTACCATATTTACTACAATGGACCTGGTGGTGTGTCCACAAAGCTAACCCTCTCCCTATAACCTGCACCTGAAATTTTCTTTAATCACCAGTCCCAGTTCCCTGAGTCTCATTAAAAGTGAAGGGGCAAGTGTCTTAGTTTTTGTATCTAAAGTGCATAAATGATTGTTAAATGTAATTTATCCTATTCTTCTTAAGCCTTCTCTCAATCCTCCCAAAGCTATTAAGAAAAAATACCCTCTTTCTAAAAAAAAAAAGTAAGTTGCCTGACATCTCAAGTTGACAAATCTTTTCTCAGTGGGGTAAGTTTGCCAAAATGTCAAGAAATCCCTTTTTGTTTCTTTCGTGCAAGTGCAGAAAGGTCAATTTTAAATTCAACTGGAGCTCATTAACACATTAAGATTTTATACTTCATTTTCGGTTTATCTAGCTAAAATAACAGAGCAAACCAGCTCTCCTTCTTTGAAAGATCAGTGTAAATAATTAAAAAGAGATGCTGGTCAGGCAGACAGTCCGGTGAAGGTGTTCAAAGAAGGGGAGAACCTGTTCTATCTGTCTTCGGGCCAGTTGGCTTAGATGGGCCCGTGTGGTAGTTGCCCACATGGTAGGTGCCCACATGATGAACGGGGACCTTCAGTCAGACACTACCTACCCCTTTTCTATGCTTCAGTACTCAACATGTCTACTTTAATTGGTGCTGGCAAGGGAGAAAGGAACAGGCTCACTCCTGCTACAAGCCACCACCAAGACTGCTATTTGTTGTGCATGGGCATTGGGCCCCCATGGGACACAGGATGACATGCTTGTTTTAGAGAGCATAGCTGATCCATCCACCTTGCTTATCGACCTTTTATGAATAGAGCACAGTAACCAGCAGACTCACTATGCCTTGTGCATGGATGAATTTTGTAAATAGCCCAGTTCAAATGTTGCTTTTGTTACTGGTGTTGCTATAAGAATGATAAATATCTTGTTTAGAACAAAACTAAAACACAAAAATCCACCTTAAACATGCATTCCTTTGAACACCATCCTTTGCCTGCTATTTTCTTTTAGAAGGCAAATGGTCCATGGAAGAGAAAGCCTTGAAGTCCTCTAAACCTGGGTAGGAGTGAGTTTATCTGAAGCTATCCACACTGGGACAGGGCTACAGTGACATGCAGAAGGGGAAAGGGTACAATAGAAGCTGGCAGATATTTTCATTTCGCCTCAGGCTGACACGTGTTAAAATGTATGGGATACAAGCAACACTGTCCTTGTAAAGTGTAGAGCCCATTGCAAAATGACAATTTGGGATCTATTATTTAAAAATTACTAAGAATTTCAAGTGGGCAATAGCAGAGCATTGAACCAAGTTCTGGACCATTTTGACTGCAGGGCCCTGTGTGACTGCATAGGTTGTACATTCCTGAAGCCAGACCTGGGAAATCATGTTCATTCCTGGGAAATCAAGTCAGAATAGGAATTCTACTGACTGTGAGCTCCACAAATGCAAGACTTATGTCACATTCATCTTTATAAGTCTGCTAAATGGCACCAAGTGGCTTCTGGGCGTGTTGTTTATTTTCTATGTCTGAAATTCCTTTTCTGGAATTCCCTGTCTGTTCGTTACATGCCAAGTCTTCACTGAGCTTTAAAGCTTCAGTTTATGTCCTCTGTCTCCCTGAAGCTCTCCTTGATAACTTTTCTCTCACCCTGTGCAAGGCCAGCATAGTTGTCTCTGATAAAATTGTGACTCATCTCCCATTTGGGAATGTATGTTACACCTAAGGAGGGGCTTCAGATAGCTGTAGCCTGTCTAGAGCCTAAAAGGTCAAAAGTCTGAGACTAAGAAGGAAGGGCAGTCTTGGAATAGCACTTTACCCAGTTCCCTAAGAGGATAGGCTCCCTTGCTTTTGAGAAACATGAATGAATGGAGAGAAGCTTCTGTTTATGTGTCATGAGCCACCTAGAATGGCAGAACCCTTCTGAACACAGATAGCCGATTGACCTTGCATTTTCTTTGACCTGTGGTACCTCCAACCCCTTCTTCCTTTGGCCTCTTAAAGGTAATTGCCTTGGAGAAACTGAGGTAGTACAAAAACAAAGCAAAACAAAGCAAAAACAAAAACCAGAGTCAAATTTAATATTTGGAACTGATAAAAACGATTCTGTTTTCATGTGGATTGAAAGGCTATTTTGGATTCACCTGACCTCCTCCACCAACTGTCCATTCCCAAGAGCCAAAGAACTTTACTGAATGGACCTCAGAAATGTTCATTTCCTCAACACAAAGGACATGTAATATTTTATAAATACCAAGCCAGCCCAGACATTACAGATTACAAATCAGGGTATTCATATTTCTGTGAACTTGAGCAAAGCACTTCAAGTCCCACTCAGTTTGATTTCACCCACTGCACTATACAAATCAAGCATGCACAATTCTGAAATATGGTTACTATGGTGTCTGGAGACAGGCAGTAAATTTATGGGTATTGTCAATCTAGCCTTTTGGGGTTCATTTTGTTCTGATATCTCTTTGGGTGGTCATTTATTTTTTAAAAAAGAAAAAGAAACAAAAGGAAAATCACATGCTATTAATGGCCTTGCAAATAACAACATAGACTATGGGTTCAAAATGCAGAAGTGGAAAATTCCTTAAGTGCATTCTGGAAAGACTGTCTGTAGGGAGCCATTAGAGCTGTGTACTGTAGGAAGGTCCAATTTGTTAATGAAACAAGGCTAGCAGTCTTCTTAGGATTTAATTAAATTAAAGACATCATCAAAGAAGACCATCAACATCTGGGAGGAGAGCTCCCAAATACAGTTGAAGTTCCACCTCTTTCCCTAGGGGAAGTATTAAATGGCCATTTAATGGAAAAGCTGAGGCTTTTGTTTAAGTACATCTGTGTGTCCATCTAAAGATGCAGACCATCAGTGAGATTCACTTCATATAGTCTAAGCTACAATAATGCCATCAACTGTTTTCATTTGAAGTCCACTCATGTATGATATCTTCCCATACAAGTAACTAACTGAATAAACCAGAATCTCCCCAGTAAATGAACTATGAGATCTAACACTAGTAATGAAGAGTAGTAGAAAGGCGGAACTGATCGACGAATTCTGAAACTTTCTTGTAAGGAATACCTCACAAGGAAAAATAGTACCAACAGAGTTCATCAAGGGAGTTTCTTTTCATTCAAAGAGAAAGGTCTACCACCAAGAGCTTTTCATCTGATACAGCCATAAAAATTAGATATATAGGTGGTCCAAGTCTTTAACTAGACCATGCAGAGATGCTCTTTGAAATACCTTTTCTACTTTTCGTCAGGATCAATTGAGAATATTCTAAGAAATGGAACCACTACTTGCTTTCCCACTTTGGAAAATGGTGCCTCACAGGTCTAATTTTTCATCAAGACATTTTTATTAACATGTGTTTATACATACATCTTTCTGCTTAGGAATCCAGTAAGTTCATGTAAAGTCTGCTACAATTTTATATAATCATGCAGTAAAAAACACTTCTTTCCCTCCCTCAAGGGAAAGAAATAGCAAGTGTGTTTTTTTAAAAACTGACAGCAAAACTGGCATTACCTTACCAAAACTTTGGTAACTTTAACTAAATCTAAGTCACCTCTTTAAGCTTTCATTTAAATGGATTTTAATTAAATGGTCAGGAACACTAAAATGCAGCACAACATGTATTAGCATATCTCCGTTAAACAAAGAACACTTAGAGATACACTTCGTCAAAGCTATAAAGATTCTTTATACCTCAGGCACTCAGATGAACTTCACTAATAGGTCTCTTAAGCTTTTTCATTTTATGTGTTGTCTTCATGAAGTCTATATCCTAAATTTAATTGCACATGACTGAATTAACCATCCAGGCGCGCGCGCGCGTGTGTGTGTGTGTGTGTGTGTGTGTTGGGCCAGGGAAGGGAGTTAGTGAGAGAATGCAACTAAGAAACAGAAAATGGGCCTAGAGGGGGGAAAAAAAGCCCTTGCTGACATCTTCATTTCCACTGCCCATTCCCAGCACACTCAATCATAAACTCTAACACTCTTAATAATAAACCCTAAGGCTTATAACCCATTACCAAATGTAAGGGTTAATACAAAGATAAAATGCAGATGAACAACTAACTTGCTGAAGGTCTGGATACAAGCAGCATTTCATGAGATCATGTATTTAATATCTTAAATATACTACAGTTATGCACCACATAATGACATTGTGGTCAACAATGCACCACATATGCAACAGTGGTCCTGTAAGATTATAATACATCTGAAAAATTCCTATTACCTAGTGACATCATAGCAGTCATAACATTGTCATAGGGCCAAGGCTGCAAAAACCAACAAGGCTGTGGTTGAAATGGCAAACATATTGAACCCAGGTGTAAATGCCTATGGAACAGGGGACCTCCCAGTGGTGGTTCCTGAGGAAGGACTAATGAGGACTCATTAGAACTGGAACAGGAATGCATAGCTGAAGAAGAGGTGAAAGAAAACTGCCAGAGGAAAAAAAAAAAAGAAGAAGAACCCCCCAAGGAAATTCACAGTGAAGCCTTTTGCAGAAGTTTTTTCAGACCTCAACAAGCTCCTTAAAAAGCTTGAAAATGTGGACCCCCCACAGTGAAATGATTTCAATGATAGAGAGGAATGTTCATGGTGCATTATGTGTTTATAAGCAAACCTATGATGAAAAGACAAACCAAGCAAACCAACACGAAAATATTTCTGAAAAGACTGACACCTCCTCAAGAAGAGTCCCAAGGTCTTTGGAGAGGTGTTCCAGAAGAAGGGGTTGTTATAATAGGAGAGCACAGCTCCAGGTTTGTTATTGCTCCGAAGACTTTCTAATGGAACAAGATGGGATGTGGAGTACACTGATACTGATGTTCCTGACCCTGTGTAGGCCTAGGCTGGAGTACATGTTTGTGTCTTAGCTTTATGTCCAAAAGTTTGGAAAGTAAAAAATAAAATAATAAATTTTCAGATAGAAAAAGGCTTATAGAATAAGGATATAAAATATTTGTATTACAGCTATACAATGTGTTTGTAGCTACATACTATTATAAAAGAGTTGAAAAATAAAAATAAAAAATTAAAGTTCATAATATAAAAGGTTACAGTTAGCTAAGGTTAATTTGTTATTGAAGAAAGGAATAAATTGTTTTATAAATATTGTGTAGCCTAAATGCATAGTGTTTATAAAGTCTACAGTATTGTACAACAATGTCTGAGGCCTTCACATTCACTCACTGCTCACTTACTGATTCAACCAGAGCCACTTCCAGTCCTGTAAGCTCCATTCATAGTCAGCACCCTATACAGGTGTACCATTTTTTATTTTTCATATCATATTGTAACTATACCTTTTTTATGTTTATATATGTTTTACTGTACCTTTTCTATGTTTATATACAAAGTTTGTCTGGAAAAAGTCCAGCGATTGTTAATAGAATGAGAACAGTTTGCACCACATCAATGTAACCTGGCAGCTAAGGAGAGTGGACTGGAATGTGCATGTGTGAAGAAGAATGACAACTTAGCTATACTAGTCAGTGGGGGCGGTAGATTCCATTGAGTGAGCATGTGTGCTGTGTGATCATGACATTCCAAATGACCAAGCAAGTAGAGCAAAGAATCTGCATCAAATTTTCCATTAAGCTTGAATATTCCTCCATGGAAACTATTTGGATGATTCAGAAGTCTGCAGCAATGGGCAACTGGTAATTGGCAGCTTCATCATGACAACGTGCCTGCTCATGCTTCATGTCTTGTGCAGAGCTTTTTTTTGAGAAACATCAAATCACCCAGGTGACTCAGCTCCCCAACAGCCCAGATTGGTGCCCTGTGACTTCTGACTTTTCCCAAAACTAAAATCACCTTTGGAAGGAAAGAGATTTCAGACCATCAGTGAGATTCAGGAAAATACAACAGGGCAGCTAATGGCACCAACAAAGGATTTGCAGAGTGTTTTGAAAAGTGGAAGAGACCCTGGGAGAACTGTGTGAGGTCCCAAGGTGCCTACTTTGAAGGGGACTGAGGCATCATTGTCCTATGTACAATGCTTCTTGTATCTTGTAGCTTCTTCAATAAATGTCTCTATTTTTCATAGTGTATGGCTGGATACCTTCTGGACAGAATTTGTATGTTTAGATTCACAGATACTATTGTTACAATTGCGTATTCAGTACAGTAACTATACATGTTTGTACCCTAGGAGCAAAAAGCTATACCATATAGCCTGGTGTACAGTAGGGCTATACCATGTAGGTTTGTGTAAGTGCGCTCTATGATATTCCCACAACAACAAAATCATCTAAAGATGCATTTTTCAGAATATACCTCATTGTTAAGTGATACATGACTGTATATAAAATGAGCACTTTGCTAAATTTGAAAGTATTGAGAGAGAGAGAGAGAGAGAGAGAGAGAGAGAGAGAGAGAGAGGGAATCTATCACTGAGAGAGAAGTCAAGGAATTCTACTTAGTATATACACTCACACATACCCTCCTTGGTTCATAAAAAGTTAATAGTATTTTAGAAGGTTGTGTTGTAGTCAAAACAACAAAATATATTAAAAGCTAACTCTGTGACTCAGTTCTGCCTGCAAATAGTCTTATATGAACTCTTTGTTTCTTAAGATTGTGCTTAATAATTTTTTTCTTATAGGCAAACTAATAACAGTGCTTATCCCCTGCCTGCAGATTTGCAAAACTGTTCCAAAGCCCATGCACATATATTCTCTCATCCGTCATTCCAGCTCTTCCTGATTCTATAGGAAAGCTTAATGGCAAGGACCCTGGACTGAAATCTTTCCAAAGGCTTGATTACTAGTCTATAAAATGGTGATCATGAACCTGCCCTACCCTCTGTCTCACAGGACTATTTTGAGAAGCAGGTAACATATGTAAAACTGTTCTGAAAACTTCTCAACAATAACACTTTATCAATATGAACAATCTTTACATTACACACTAGTGACTGATCAATCATTCAGAAATCTTTCTATGTTTCCCATCTAATGAGAATTCTTGGCAGAGAATAGGGAAAGTGTCCAGGTTCACTGGGAAACATCTGTCTGGATCAGCAGAGGGAGAGAATAAGCAGACGAATTGGAGTTGTGTAAAAGATGCAAGGTCACAACAGGAAAAAATGCACAGAGTAAAATATGACTCCAGCAGGGCTCAGCCAAAACAAAATACTAAATTAACTTGATAACCAAAGTCGATATAATCTGTTTTAATTCTACAACCAAGAATTTAGACCAATTGACATTTCCAAGTTCCCTACCATGCTCAAAAATTGTCCCATTCTAGGTTTCTAGGTCATCTGAGAAAGCAAATCTGGTTCATGGACCTTTTCTGACCCTGCGGGGTGAACAATAGCCACTTAGAACGCCATCCTTAAGTTTTACTGGATTGGCCTTAAATGTACCATAGAGTGGTACCTTCTTCTCCAAAGACATACTCAAATGGACAAAATCCTTGATGGTTTCATCTGTCTCAAATGAGAAACAAATATGATTCATGAAGCCTGGAGTGACCTAGTCTTACACTTAAATCTGGAGATAACATTGAGGGGAAAATATCCAAAAGTCAATGCCAAACATGTCCCAGCATATACACCTGCTTCAGGTTCATTGTCCCAGAACTATAATTTACCCTATATGTACTGTCCAAACACAAAGTTTTCTCAAAGTCCAGATATTGTTTTCCTATTTATAGTGCTCTGTTTTGGAAATGAAACAGTATTTTTAATGTGGATATCATTTACAGTTACTAAAGTATTTACTTAAAATAATAAAGTTAGTCCAGTATCCTAGGGTTTTTCTAAATTATTCTTTATATGACTTTGGAAAATATATAAAAATTACCCATCCAATATCTAGGTTAAAAGTCCAAGAAAATAATTTCTTTCCCTTCAAACAGACAAATAAATCAAAACGAGGACTGGAATGGGAATGGCTCCACTGTCTCTGGAGTTTTCATAAATATGTCCTTAAAATATATCTCTAAAACTTGCTTTGCTTTGGAAACTACCCACTTTTCAAAGGACAAAAGAATCTTTCACATTTTTTGATCGCCTTTGGAGGCAACAAAGCAACAGCCAAGTCCTAAATTGATGGATGAGCATATGAACTAATCTGGCTGCAAATCAGAATGGCCTGGGGAGCTTATTAAAGGAAAGGGAAAAAACAAACTGACAACAACAATAGCAACAATAACAGCGACAACAGTAACAACAACAACAACAACAACATATCAAGCCCCACGCCTTTACCTCCAAGGACAGGACCAAGGAATCCGTATTTTTAACTAGTTCCAAAACATCTACACCAGTTCATCCCATCTATAGTTACCAACTCCACTCTCTTCTGAGGATTCTCCTATCTCCAGCCCTGACATTTCCCTTGAACTCCAGACAAGCCCTCTGGGTGTCTCAGGGGCGCCACAAACGCACTAGGGCCAAAATGCCA
>CM052552.1:20128586-20181137 GCA_028533065.1 Trachops cirrhosus
CTAACTTGCCCCCAATCTTGTAACTTAATCTTTCTTTAAAAATAATTTTTAAAAACTGATCATCAAAAAATCTATTCTAAACGTTCACCATCATGCATTTGCCATTTTTCTTCATACTACACACACTGTTTTTTAAAAAATGTGGCCCATAGAAAGTATTTGTCTTTAGTTACAAAAATCTAATAGCCTTATTATGTATTACCATTAGATACCAAATGATGTCCATTTAAAATAGGCCCTAATTAGAGTATCAATAAAGTATCAGGAGATACAATTTCTGCCATCAGCTTTTCAGAGAGATGTTTATTCACCAAGTTACATAGAAGCAGGCATATCTGGGTCAAAATTGGCCCCGGAGTTGTGCTGAGTATATGAGAATAGAATTTAAGCTGCAGCTTTTGTTTGCAATATCTGATCTATTATTTAGTTTTGCAAATCAAAGGGAAATATAAAGAGGACAAAAATCAAACATACACAGGAAATTGTGTTTGTGTCACAAACTGGGCCATCAACAGGGCTTCATCTTGCTCCACTCCCTACCCCCCACTATCCTTTGCCCCCATCTCACACTAGGAAAGAAATAAAAGTGGGTCACCTTTCTTGGAGCTCCCTCTCCCAGAATGCCTCAGGAAAGAAAGTGAACCAATAAAAGAGAGATGAGGCAGTCTAAGACTTTGGGATAGTGAAATATAAGGTCAAGTTCTCAGTCAAAGTTAGACCTGGATAAGAGACAGCTTATCTTTTAATGTGGTCACCAGTAAACTCCACCTACCGTGCCTCACCATACACAGTTCCCTACACTCAATACAATATAAGAATGACCGTACAATTGGAAAAAGTGCAAGCTTTAAAATCAGCCATACCAAGTTTGGAATCTCAGCTTTGCTATTAATACTTATGAATTTGAGCAAGTTGCTTAATTGCTCTGAGTCTCAGTTTCTTCCTTTATGAAGAAAGAATAGCATTAACAGTGTCTTCTACGGTGGTTGAGAGCAGCTAATGAGAAATCACATATAAAGTACATGGCACATAGCAAGGTCTGTATAAATGCTAGTTTTTGTCTTACTCATCATCATTATCATTAAGTGCCTGGATAAATCACTTTATATTTCTATTTAAAAAGTGTATTATTTTGTATTATTTTAAAATATTAGGTTGAACCATACCAAATAGCCATCTTTATATTTAAAAAGTCAAACCAACAATTTTATGGTGCAACCTGAATTTTAAGAAGGGTATCCTGGGAAAAAGTACGCTATGTTTAATAATACTTCTATGCAGCAAAGGCACAACCTGATCCTCTGAAATTAAATAAAGTGAATGCCTGTGCACCTGAAAAATGAATATCTGGGGCTAAGTGCAGGACACATGGAAAGCAACTTTGTTAACAGTACTGGCGAAGGGCTGAAGGCCAATGTATTACAATTCCATTGGCATAACTTGGCTACACTAGCATGAAGCAATCATGAAAGGACCAAGAGAAGAGGGAGGACATCCAGTCTGCATAAAACAAAATTAAACATATGCCTGGGGCCACAGGGTTGTCCTTACAAGAAGGGTAGAGAGCTTAATGAAAACCATGCGCTAAAGACAAGGAGAAATTTAACACACTCTGCCTTTCCTTCTTAGTCTCAAATGACAGTTCGATTTTTCAAAGTAACCCATATGTTTTGGGAAAAGGAAAGGGGGAAGGGTCATCCAATCCCAAACTACAAATCAAAGCTTAGAATGCTTTCTAAATAGAAAAATTACTATACAGAATTTGGGATAAAAAATTGAATACAAGAACACTGAGGCCAGTGGGGAGATATGTCTGGTCCTTATATATTGTACTAATATATTGTACTATAATAAGTAGAAAAACCCAGATTCACTTATGGTTGGAAGCACTATAGTGTAATGGAAAGAGACTGCAGCTTTGCAAGCAGACAAATCTTCATTCCAATTCCAGTTTCGCCACTTACTAGCTGTGAACTATGGGCAAGGCTTCACCCCATCAAAGGATTGTTCTCAGACTGAAATGCCATAATATATTTAAAGTGCTCTCTGGAAAAGGTGGGATGAGAGGGAGTCCAGAGGGTGGGGCTATATACAAGAGACACACACCAGAACAAAAAATAAACACAACTAAAAATAAAGAGTGGAAAAAGGTATTTTGGGCAAATGGAAAGGAAAAAAAGCTAGGGTAACAATACTTGTATCTGAAAAAAATAACCTTTAAAACACAGGCTATACAGTAAGAGACAAAGGACATGACATAACGATAAAAGGAACAATACGATAAAGAGAAATAACCCTTGTAAATATTTATGCACCCATCAGAGAAGCACCTAAATATGTACAGCAAACCTTGATGGGCATAAAGGGAGAGACTGACAGTAATACAGTCATAGCAGGGAATTTTAACACCCCACTGACATCAATGGATAGGTCTTCCAGACAGAAAATCAAAAAGGAAACAGTAGCCTTAAATAACACACTAGATAAGATGGATTTAATTGATATCTTCAGAGCATATCACTCCAAAGCAGCAGAATACACATACTTTTCAAGTGCAGATGGAACATTTTCCAGGGTAGACCACATGTTGGTACACAAAACAAGTCTCAATAAATTTAAGAGGATTAAAATCATATCAAGCATCTTCTATGACCATAACAGTATGAAGCTAGAAATAAATTTTAAAAAAATCCTGAAAAACACACAAAGATATGCAGGCTAAATAACATGTTACTAAACAATGAATGGGTTAAAAATGAGGTCAAGTAAGAAATCAAAAGATACCATGAAACAAATGAAAATAAGAACACAACAACCCAAAGTCTATGGGAAACAACAAAAGCAGTCTTAAAAAAATTCACACAGTTACATGCCTACCTCAAGAAACAAGAAGGATCTCAAATAAATAATCTAACTTTGCACATAAAGGAACTTGAAGATGAACAAACAAAACCCAAGGTGAGTAGAAAAAAGGGAATCATAAAGATGAGAGGAGAAATAAATGAAATATGGTCTAAAAAATATACAAAAGATCAATGAAAAGAAGAGCTGGTACTTTGAAAACATAAACAGGATTCACAAACCTTTAACCAGACTCACCAAGAAAAGAGAGAGAGGACCCAAATAAATAAAATCAGAAATGAAAGAGGATAAGTGACAACACACACCAAAGAAATGCAAAGGATCGTAAGAAAATATTATGAACATGAATATTATAAATGTCACCACCTACAGATCTTATCGTATTCCTACACATCCACACACAAGATGAATAACGCACAAAATGAAACTTCATATACAGTAAAAAAAATAATTCTTGGCTTTAGGTATTTCCAAATCCAAATATAGGACATGTATTTAGATGGAGATATCTAAATGCATTAGAAAAAATTGGTTTTTAAGTGTATCTTTCAGTTTATTCACTTTTTCCTATTCCCACCCTTTTTATCTTAAGTTCAGTGTGGTCAATGATGTAAAGATGAGGCAGAAGATGGAGAAAAACTGCAAGCATGTGTGAGTAAGGCTGGAAACTGATCCAAAATGAGGGCCAAGTAGAAAACATCAACTATATAGAGTGTGAAAGAGGTATATGAGGAGAGCTAAGGTGGTGGGAAGGACCAACAAGTTCACAAATGACTCAAGGAAATAATTGGCCAACCCATAATTATACTCACACAATTTTATGAGCCTCCATCTACAAACTTTCTAGGAAGTTCACTTACGATAAAGTTAGTTACATTGGATCTCCTTCCAATTGGATCTCCTTCCTTCGTCATTTGTTAACTTTGTAACTTGTGAAGTTAAATGGATAGCTTGCCAGGATATCCAGAGGTTTATTTGCATAAGAGAGGAGAAAGTTCCAGCATGTGTTAGACCCTAGGTAGATAGTACCAACCAGGGGAAAAATGGAGGGGACATAATACGAAGGCCCTAAGACACACTCATAGTCCATCCCTGGCTAGTCCAGGTGTAGTGGGTTGCCACTTCCCAGCTTTCTGGCCTTAGTTGATCCTTGTGATCCAAATGTACAGTCTCTGGTAAAACGAATGCAAATGTTGTTACTGCTGGCCACCGAACATCTTCTTACTTGGAGTCAACATTGAGGGCCTTGTATTAGTGACATGCATATTTCCATTAGGACCTGAGAATATTTTTATTCTATAAGCCTTTATTTTCACATATTTAAACTCACCTATACAGTTTTCTCTGTCATCTCTACCACTGGTAATGAAGCTTCCAAAAACAAAGTGTGGTGTGGGAGCCCATACTCTTCATTAATGAGGTTATTACTACACTGTCTATGACCAGGGCAAATGTGTGTGAATTGGGATGCAAGAGTATACACAGGATAACAGAAAGAAGAGACAGTAAGCATTGTATTTGTAACCTTAATCTCAGTTTCTGACCCTTTTTGTTCTGTTTTAAACATGTCATCCATAGCTGTGGGTCTTACTCATTTTCACCTGTCACCCAGAGGCACAAGCTAAATTTCATTACCTCAGGAACAACTGTACTCCATTGCCTTACCTTGTTGCTTAACAGATGATCACTCAAATATGGCTAATCTGAAAAGCATGCCTCAAAATCAATTAAGGATTCATTTGATTCCATTTGTAAAATAAAAATCTTTTTATTTTAAACTATCTAAATGTTGCTATAATATGTAATTAGTTTAGGATTTGTGAACTTATCATCCTAACCAAATCACAAGAAAGTGAGAGACAGACCACAGTGAGTACATAGTAGAGGTTCAACCAGAATCGGTACACTTGTTTAGTTGTAAAGTACTGATTTGGAAGAAAGAGGGGCTAGAAACTCTCCTATCTGAAAAGTTTCACGTCTAAAAGCAATTTGTTGCCCTGGCCAGGTAGCCCAGTTGGTTATAGCATCATCCCTATATGCCAAAGTTGTGTGTTTCATCCCTGGTCAGGGCACATATAAGAATCAACCAATGTATAATAGTATAAATAATAAAATGCAATTAAAACATGAAAAAAGAAACAATCAATGAATGCATAAAAAAATGGAACAACAAATTGATGTTTCTCTCCCCCTCCTGCCCTTCCTCCCTCCCTCCCTCCCTCCCTCTCTCTCTCTCTCTCTCTTCCCCTCTCAATCAATAAATAATATTTATATTTTTAAATAAATAAAAATAAAAGCTATTTGTGGACAGGATAAAGATCTAATGAGAATGAGGTGGTTCTATACCAAATGTCCTTACATCTTGCTAGAGTGGTAAGGCAGGGGGAGTAATTGAAAGAAACCTGGGCTGGGAGTTAGAGGACCTGGATTAGAACCAGTCATTGCAGGTTCGGAGTCTCTGTTTCTTCTTCTAAACAGAACAGACTAGATGCTTTCTTAAGGTTCCTACTCCTTAACATTCTAGTCATCTCTGTGAATAGGGTGACAATACATCCTGAGTAACCTGCTACATTCCCAGTTATACCTTGTAGATCAACTGTTGATTATTTTTAGTACTTTCTTTCACTCTCAGGACCATCCCTTTTTTGAACAATAATTTCAATGGTCACTCTATCTGTGAATCATTTAAAAATGTAAGCTTTGTACTTTGGTACATAGTTCTAGCAAATTACATATCTCTAGCTAACAGTTAAAATTATAAAGCCTCATTCTGGAGGGAAGGAAGGGAGGGAGGGAGGGAAGGAGGGAAGGAGAAAGGAAGTGAGGAAGACAGGATAAAACCAGTGAGGTAAGAAGAAACAAGTTCGAGTAAAAGGAACATAAAATTGAATTTCACCTGTTTGGCTAAAGAAATATAAAAACTCTCCTAACTGAAATTAGTGAGGGTTTTTTTCTGTTTGTTTCAGAATAATTACACAGGATATTCTTTTATATAATTCAACTCTCACGAGACAATTTTAACTATTACATATCTAGAGACAGTTATTTCTAATCTGCTTAATGGGTACTAATGTTGCTGCATAAATGTGACTCACTCCCTGTTATCATCAAACATCATTTACATATAGTATAGATGAAAGCACATAAGTTAAAATGAGAGAAAAAGGTATAATTCTAAAAACTGATCATTTCGAAGTCACAAAAATCAACATAGCTTCTCATGTAGGCTAAAGTCTGCCCTCAAGTATCCACAAACAATTCCCACTTGATTAATCACAGAGTTTAGAATGGTAGTTTAAAGTTGTCTTGAGAATTTCAGGCCTAAATAACTTCTTTAATTTTCAATGTACTTGAAGAAAATGCTTCATCAAGTAACAAGATCTAGTGAAAATGTGTATTTTACATAAAAGTTTTCATTGAAAACCAAATAAGGAAAAGAGTTTTTGTTGGAAATAGTAACTAAAGATTCCAATCTCCCTTTTCTGGATTAAAAAAAGGTTACAGCAAGCTACTGTAAAGACCCAAAGTGGTGTCATTTTCCAAAATTGCAACAAATAAAATCTTATCGAACTTTCATTGGAATCTAAGTATTTCCATTGTGTTTTTAAGCTAGAAATACATATGAGTATGTGTAATGGACTTCATGAAACCAAAATATTTAGATATTTCTGGTGAAGAGGCACCTGACAGACAAACCTAATCTCAAAACTACATCATTCTATCCAGAAGAATCCACTTTTTTTTTTATTTCTAAGCCATCAGACAAATAAAATGCTGTTAATATTTTAACTGAAATGAACAGTTGACTCAGGCTATGTTTACAGATATACAGATGTGTTTGGAAAGCAGCGCCATGGCTTCCATAAGCCCTACAAAAAGTTGAGAATGGGGGTGGACATGGGGGTCAAGGAGATAAAGAGAGACCTCAGTCCAGAACTTCCTAGGTTGACTTTGAACTGATTTCACTTTCTGGAACCTGACTCAGGTTTTAGTAGACCATTTCTCATATAACTGGACTCTTGCCCACTTGGTTTGTATGCGCCTGATAGTTCTGTCTCTACCCCCACCCCCATTAACGAAAAAGAAAAAACTGAACTACTGCTTCTGAATATTTGAATCTCCACTTTTTAAAAAAAACAAACAATCCTTCTTTGGGAAACCAAAGAGAAAACAGCTCAGGGTGGCTACTATTTGCAATAAACTCAAGGTGTGTCCTGGCTTCCTGTGAGCCTCGCTCTGACTCAGTGAGCTCATATTCTTTGACTAGGAATTACACATGGGACAATCCAGGAAACAATCCTGCCCAATGCTCAGACTCTGGGTCTCTGGATAGATGTTAATCTACCTCTCTAAGTTTCAATGCCTTTGTCAAAGGCACCTGGTTAAAAGTTAGCTCCAGCTACAAGCTAGGCTATTTCTTACCCCACCCTGAGATTCAGTGAAATGCAGGAAGACTCTCCTGAGAAGGGTTCTATGCTGAACGTTTTACCTGAGAAACTCTCTTTCAGAGAATTCACTTATCAACTTAAATGGCAGAGGTAGGAGTTCCTTGACAGCATTTTTTACTTTATAAAATTTGCCCCATGGGCCAAATCTATTTAAGTTTACGATTTTCCCATTTTTGGCCTAGCTAGCATCTACTCATTCTGCCTCCTAATACCAGCCCTATAAAAGAGAGATTTCGGCTCTGAAGGATCTTCTTGTAATTGTTTCACAATGCCTCTATTAGGGCAAAGAATGTTCAAAACACAAGAGCTGTCGTAGCTCCTTAGCTAAAATAAATATCCACATCTTACTCATAAAGTTGATCACCATTCCGATAACACTGGCTGTAGCAAAGATCAATACACCTAATTACCCTGTCCTATGTACTCTGAGGACTAACCTCTGGGGAAAGTATTATTGGTGGAAACACTATATGCAGCATTAAGTATTAATGACACTCTCAGGTTTTCTGAAAGGAGAAGTAAAGTCAGGAAATTAAAAAAAAAAAAGACTTTGATTCTCTGGCCAGCATTAGAAAACCAACCTGCCTGTGAATGTCAATATCATGTCAATAATTCTGACGCAGAATAAAAGAAGTGTGGTGCATAACCTCCCATTAAATGTAAGAACCCCATGTGATATTCCTGATGAGTTTGCATTAGTGAGGGTTTGCAGCTAGTGTTGCAGGGAACACACATCAACAGACAGCCTGTAGGACATGTCAATGTTTCTTCTTTCCACATTGCTCACGAGAATATCCTGAGAAAGCAACTTGAAACTTAATGTAGACCAAGATCTGGGCACTTGGTAGAAATGGTTGAGCAGCATTAAGATGCCGCTATAGAATGCCCAGGTGTCTCAAGCATGGATGGCCTGTGCCATTTAAAAGCAACTCCTGAGCTGCAGGATGGTATTCAATCATACAAATTTCAGAAACATAAAGGACCCTAATACGGCCTTATGTCGAGGAATGCTGAGGAAACATCTGCAGAATGGCATCTTGCAAGTCGTTATGGCAAACAATGAGGCTTGGAGCATGGAGAACAGACAGCTGTGCTTTTAGAGGACATTTTTGGATGTAGAGGTCACTGGAGAAATATGTCAGTTGGCGTGGTGAGTTACCCCATGCTAAGAGAAACCAGATCAAATTTTTGGCTGGTTACCCAGGACACTCCAGGATACCTCCTCTATAATATGATTTTCAGCCCACATCCTCCTTCAGTAAAGGGATTATTTGTTTACTCAGTTTTCCCTTTTCTTCTGAAGCATTCATACTTTGTAGGGCTCCTTGTCAGAAACAGTTTCCCACCCTGGAATGAAATATGCTGATGTGGTTTCCTAAACTGAGGCTTGTCTGCTCACTGGGAGAGACAAAAAGTTTCAATTAAGGACAGAACGTAAGCCTTGTTTGAGATGCTGCATTCTGTCAAAACCCAAGCAAGCCAGGGCAAAGACACAGAGTAAAGCAGGGTAATGTTTTTCGAACAGATTCTTAATTTTATCAGAGTCCCAGTTGTTAGGGATTAAGAGATTTACAAAATTCTGGCTTAACTCTCTTGTTTAACCAAATAGTTCTAGGAATGAGAAAAAAATGAGGAGCCCAGAGAAGGGAGGTGGCTTTCTCCAAGCCACCCAGCTTGGCATTAGATTTTAAGTCTCCAAATATCTGAGGTCAAAGAAAATAAGTGATGGCAGTAAGTTTTTAATAATCTATCTTCTGCCTCCAAACTTTGACAGTTTGATAAAAACAATGAAATAAACCAACTAATATACCAAATAATTATATGGTAACTAGAAATTGCTACAAGCCATGGGAAAGAGAATAATAATAGCAAGATCTGATCTACATGGGGCTTTGATTGAATAGAAGAGATCTTAAAACATTAAATGAGCAGTGAACAAGCAGTAAACAAGGGAACAGCTTCATATTTGCAATACTATAAACCCATAAGTAAGGCACAAACCATGCATAACAGTGTTATTATAAGGGCAATATAGCTGACTTGGAAGTATATGGGAAATTAGAAAATGGTGAGAACTGTGTGGACTGCAACTGTCAAGGAGAATACAGGAGCTGGGGCTTGAAGGGAGGCTCAATGAATGGAGTCTTACATTGTAAGATGAGGAAACAGTATGAGCAAAAATTCAGAGGTGGGAACAAGGTATGCATTGTGAAAGCATATTTAGGAGAGATAGCCTTGATGTATACACTTCCTGGGACTAAGGTAAGGTTGGAGAGGTAATAACAGTGGGGACTAGTTTCTGGCAGGTCTGAAAAAGCAGAAGATTTTATGTGCTGTGAGTTAAGCATTAGGGAGACATTTTATGTTTCTCAGTAGGAAATAATAGCTCTCTCCTGAAAGTTTATAAAGTGCTAGTACTCTGCTAACCTCCTTACGTGGATTACATCACTAAGTCTTCACGACAAGCCCTAGGAGGTAGCACTAGAACCAGCATTACCCTTATGTTCAAATGAGGAAAGTGAGGATCAGAAATATTAAGCAACTTGACTAGGGTACACAGCAAATAAAAGGAGAAATCAGGATTGTAACCCAGATATGTCTGATCACGTTTCCCATAAACACTGTTCTTAAATATCATGCTCTATGTGAAAGTAATTTTTTAAAAAATAAATCTGAGCCCTGGCTGGTGTGGCTCAGTGGATTGAGTGCAGGCCTGCACACCAAAGGGTCATAGGTTCAATTCCCAGTTGGGGTACATGCCTGGATTTCAGGCCAGGTCCACAGAAGGGGTCACGCGAGAGGCAACCATACATTGATGTTCCTCTCCCTCACTTTCTCCCTCCTTTCCCCCCTCTCTAAAAATAAATTAATTAAATTTTTAAAATAACTGTATTAAATAAATAAATAGATAAATAAGTACATCTGTCATCATTGTGAAACAGAGAAGTTTAAGAAGCAAGGATACTAGTTAAGAATAACCTCAATAATCCAGATACAAGGAGGAAAGCTCCCAAGAATCAGTGGGAAAAGTAAGAATAGCGAAAGAACGAATTCTAAAGCCAATGGTGATATACTAGATGTATAGGGGAAATCCAAAGATCACTTGGAGAGAAGAAATGACACTAGCAAAAGGTCAGGGAGGGGTGGGAAAAGTAACTACTTTGCAGGGAGATGGTACAAAGGTGAAATTAAGTTTCAGATATGTTGACTTTGTGGGGACAATGAGAAATGTAACATTAATGCCATGAACCTGAAGATATACCTTTGCTTTATTTATGGGTGCGCCTAATGAAACCTGCAAACCCATTCCCCCAAAACTGTACACATGTGCATGTATGAACTTTTGCATCACACTTCAGAGGGCTAGTGACATCCTAAAATCCACACACAGCACTTTTGGTACAAAGAAAAAGCAATAAATGGAGGGTGGAGATGTACATATCGAGCAGTCTCATTCATAGTGGGTATCACATGAAATTCTCATTGCTTCTATGATCCTGCCCTGCCTTGTTCCCACCTTCCTTTCTGATTGCTATTTTTCCATTTCTTTGTTTGGCTCTGACCCTTTTCCCTGTGCAGTAAGACTGGGTGTTAACTAAAAATCTAGAATATTCTTGGTCCCTTTTTTCCTTCTTATAGGTTCACTTGGTCGAGTTTTATGGAGATTTTGTTTAGTGTTAAATTAAATAATACACGTAATTTGAATAGCATAGGCCCTGGCATTTGAAAAGCTCTTAGTAAATTGTAGCAATGATAATAACCTGACGGCAACAGATTGAACTTTATGAGAACTCCACCATCGGGGAAAGAGAAGAAAGAAGTTGACTGAATGACACAAAGAACAGGCTGCCAAAGTGGTTTTGAGAAGCTCAAGAAGAGTATATCACAGGAGGAGGGAAAAGATGGTTGGTGGTATAATGTGCCTCAACAAGAAGGTGGAGAATACTGTTAAATTTTATTTGAATTGTCTGAAGTTAAAATCAGGACAGAAGATCCTTCTTACTCCAGGTCAAAACAACCATTCCCAAGGTGCACAGTGGTGATTAATCTCCTCTCCAATAAGGTGCCTTATGCTGACACAAGAACACAAGTTTATTGTTGTGTAGTTGCTATAGTTTATAAGTTTAACCTGTCATCGTTAGAAAACTTGGAAAATAAGCCCTCCAGAAATATTCCAAAGAGCTTGGAATATAGTTTTCATGCTGAAAATTCAGAAGCCAAGCATCTCTCCAAAGCCAATTCTGCCCTAATCAGGTCCCATGCATTCACAACTACTGAGGCAAGAATGTCACGCAAATATGCCTCTGGCAGCTTTTAAATGAAACAGCATCCTCTTATCAGTTCCCAGCCTGGTCTCTCCCAATGGTACTGAATATGCTTCTCAACATACAAATAAATGTCATGCTCTCACATTTGCAAACAGTTAATCAGGTCTCTTGAAAAACTGGCATGATTTCTTCAAGTTTCAAGTGTAAGATAAGAACTTAGTTTCCTAAGCTAAGCTTCATGGACCATATACCAAGATAGGTATATCTCTCTGAGAAAGTTCTACATCTTCTTGTTTATAGTTTGTCTTTTTACAAAACAAATATGGCTACTTCTAAGGATCTATTAGATGAAACTGGTGGTCTACTGGTTGTCTTTAAGAATGCAGGGTGAAGTTCTACCAGATTTACTCCTCAATCACTTATTAGAAGTCAGCAGGACCCTTGGGGAAGGAATGCTTATTCCCCCCCCCACCCCAGCAACTGGGTATTATCACTGGAAAATATGTTTGTGGAGGAGGGAGGAGGTGGTGAGTATTTGAACCATTTCTGTAAATAAACAACTCAGTGAGTATGATGCATAATTCCTAAAATTTGCATCTGCAAATTTGCATTTCAGATTTCTCAAAAAATTATAATGCAAGTTAGCAGTATTTTATGTCTGCTTCCCCCCTCCTATGATCATCTCCAATTTTAGCCATGATTCACTAAATATTTTTCCCAATTGGAAATTATAAAATGATATCCTAGCTCATTGTTTCATTTTATATGGAACTTCACTGGGTTTTCAGACATTTACACTGTCAGCTCTCCTTCCCTTACTGTAAAATCTTTTTTATTGACAATTCAATCATGTCAACTTTGGAACAGGAGAGGCACTGATTTGATCAGCTATCATTGGATTTACAATATATAAATGACAGCACCATATCTGGCCCTCGTCTAAAGCAGCTGCCTTTTATCGATTTATATTCCACTAGCAAGGAAGAAAAATTGCAGCACAATGTAGTGGTATGGTCCAAGATCAATACCAATTTTTTTCTTAATGACACAAAGGCCAAGATAAGGACAGTATAAGTCAAAGCTAGATAGATCAAATTTGTCCGATATCCCTTTCAATTACTGAAGAACATGCACAGGGATGTATAACATTAAAGCAAAGGAGAATATTATTCCAAGTGGTTTAAAATTACAACATCAAACAAGACTGAGTAGCATTCTCAGATAGGATATAGAATTGAAATGAGCTGAGAATGGAGGACTACCCCCAACCTTGGTCTGAAAGCAGCTGGGAGTCTCCAGAATTAGTCTAACTGCTAGAATTCACAGCACTGTTTCAGCTGTGTAATCCAAGGGATGGGGATTTAAACCAGAACTCCATCACCAAACACACAGAATTGCATCGATGTTGATATCAAACAACAGGTAACGAACAGTGAAATAGACTGGTTGCACCTCGGAATGTAATATGTGTTAGAGAAAACTAAAAAGCAAATTACTCTGCCCTGACTGGGTGGTTCAGTTGGTCAGTTGGTCAGAGCATCATTCCATACACCAAAAAGGTTGCAGGTTTGGTGTCTGGTCAGCACACATACCTAGGTTGTGAGTTCAATCCCCAATGGGGGTGGGTACAGGAGGCAACTGATCCATGTTTCTCTCTCACATCTCTCTCTCTCTCATCAATTAAAAAAAATATATATCATCCAGTAAAGATTTGAAAAAAAGCAAATTACCCTACAACCTAACAAGCTGAATAGAGTGTGGTTAGGCCACATAAACTCTGGCAAAGCTGTACAGTTATAGCTATCTCCACTATGGCAATAATAGGCTGCCCAGCCCTGTGGGAATCTGGGAAAATTCCTTATTTCAGCAAAAATGGAGCTGGGGACAGGTCAAAGCAGTTCATTCTGAAACTGGTGCACCACAACTGCAAACCCACATATGGCAAATTACGATAAAAATCAGTTTGGAATGCTGGACTGAAGACTGCCTTGGTGATTTTCTCTACTGACAATTTTTTTAAAACTGCTCCCAACACTAACAGAAGCTAGGACTTCTCCTCATTAAACTATGTCCCTATTCTGCTTACGTATCTTCCTGACAGTCACATCCCTTCTACTGTGTGTGTCCTCTCAAAATAACACAAACATGATTAAGCACCTTCAACGGCAACTGTTTTTATTTTTGCCACAGAGTATAAACTCAATACAGATTAGTTAAATTATAGATAAACTGGAGGTGTTCAGGAGAAGCATGATGAAATCTTGGGAGGGCTTTTGTGAAATACGTTGTGAAGGAATTCAAGTTATCTGCTCAGTAGTATAATAGATGATGTTTGAATTCCTTCCAGTCCTGAGCTTCTTTATTTCCAACTAATAATAGCTCAAATGCCCTATTACTAGAAAAAAAAAAAGAGTGGAAAGAGCATGGGTTCTTGGAATCAAAGTGACTTGGGTTTCTAGACTGGGCCCTGCAACCTACTAGCAGTGTGATCTTGGGCAAGTTATTTAGCCTCTCTGTCTAAGAGTGGCAGGTTCAGTAACAGTGTGCTATATATGCATCATATTCCACTTGATCTTCCATTTTAAAGATAGAAAAACTGGTGCAGTGAGCTTAAGTAAACTTGCTCAAGATCATACACAGTTGTAGAGCCTAGATTCAAAAACCATGATGTATATAGCTCAAAAGACAATGGAGAGGGGATTGACTGTGGGAGACAGGGGTGGGATGGGTGGAGGGGGGCAAAAGGGAAAAAATTGGGACAACTGTAACAGAATAAACAACAACAAAAATAAAGTAGGAAAAAAAAGCAGAAATAGTATCATATGAATGACATGTAATTGACCCCCCAAAATTAATAAAACTTCCAGAAAGAAAAAACCTCTACTCTTATCACTACTTCTGTCATACTGCAGTCCTTCCAGTCCAATCTAAGCCTGAGCTATTTTCTTCACTGTCTCTCTGATCACTGAGAAATCAAGTTCGGGCCTCACTGCTAATCACAACAGAAATGTACAATCCCATATACAATGTAAGCAGTCAATGACAACTTAGACATCTGCACAAGGAATGCTTAGAAATTAAACACAGAAACCTTGTTTCTTTAAGCCATTTTTGTTACCAATATCAGCATAATGATATATCTAACTGAAAAGAAATGTGTCCCAATTCTAAAGACAAAAATGGAAGTTGTAACAAGAATGTAAAGAGCAGCATAAGACGCATACCTATACAGTGAATTTTGATGTGATTTTCAAGCTGTGTTGCTAATGCACTGTTCTTACAAATTAGTGCAATATTATGGATTATGACACCAGATGATGCAGTTTAGCTATGAATTACAGAAGCAGGCAGTTCAACCTAGTGTGAATTAATCAGAAATACAATGCCTTGTTTTCCACAAAATGTCATGCCAGGATTTGAGTATTTGAGTGGCAGTAAAATCAGGGCCACCAGATGGGTGGTGGGCCTAGCAGGTAGACCATCTAATAGATAGCACTATTAGGAGGTCAGGAAGCTAAAGAGGCGAGACAGAAGTAGGAACAGGCAGTGGAGTCGTGTTTGGGTGGAGCCACTGGAGTAAGTACATACAAGAAATCATTAATTAGGGCGCCTAGCTTGAACATGATACTCTCTCATACTTTCTCTCACAGAAAGAATATATCAGCTGTCCTCAGCTAGCAGCAAGGAAGGTAATGACATCCAGCTGACAAGGCCTTTTGAAGGTACCGTGCAGCTGCAAAGAGCTGACCGGAAGGCAACTGAACAACTACTTAGCTGGTAGGTGGAAGACAGTACAGGAATGAGATTCAGAACTCTGACACTAGGATCTAAAACTGACTGTGTTCAAAGATATGACTGGGAGAACATACTCCAGGGAGTTAGTCCAACCACCACCACATAGTGAGATCTCAACACACTTCTTTTAGTCCTGCAAACAAGGCTGTGCCTAAGAACCAAAGGACAAAAGTGTTCATGTGTATACAAAGAGATCTTTCTTGCCACACAACTATTTATAAGTATTTTCAACAGAATCATTTTAACACCAATGATAACCTCAAAATAGCTTATTTTGTAAATATAAATGCATACAAACTATCACCAGTTAGGAAGATGTGTACTCCACTGACTAATTAAGTTTCTCACTTTGTAAGCAGGAAAAAAATATTTCATAAAGATTATAGCCACTTATAGTCATGCTCTACATAACATTTCCAGTCAGTGATGGACCACATGTATAATGGTGGTCTCGTCAGATTATAATGAAGCTAAAAATTTCTAATGCCTAGTGACATCATAGCTGTCATAACATCATAGGATAATGCATTATTCACATGTTTGTAGTGATGCTGATGTAACAAACGTACTGCACTGCCAGTTGTATAAAAGTATAGCACATAAAATACAGTAGCAGGCTATACCATCTAGGTTTGTGTAAATATATTCTATGATGTTCACACAACAAAGAAATCAACTAATGGTGCATTTCTTAGAACATATCTCCATCATTAAGTGCCAATGACTGTATTCATATTTTACTTCTGTATAATCCTGGCCTGTTCTTAAGTGGCCCAAACAAATGAAGAGCAACAATGTCACAATCTTTATGTAGTCAATTGTATCTACCATTTGGAATGTTAACACATAGAGCATTTTGTTCAAATTGTAGTGGAATGGACAGTTTCCTTATCTCTCTGCTGAAGCATTTCCGTCCTTTTGTCTTAAATTATATACTTGAAATGGGCAACTGGGGGTACAGATTCACAAATACTTTAGAGTCAGAAGGCCTAAGGACAAGACCTAGTTCTACTACTTACTGGCTAAAAAATTCTCTGTGCTTCAGCTCCCCACCTATAGAACAAAGGTAATACTATTTACCCCTCCTAATATAGGTATTATTCATATTTACATCCATCACGAACCTGAAAACTGTGCCAGACAAATAGTGAGCAGATGCCAAAGAAATATTTAACTTTTTTTTGATCCTGGAATTTTGTGTTTGCCGAGTTCTCTTTAAAAAAATAAATATTATACCCCTGGCCAAGTGGCTCGGTTGGTTGGACCATCATCCCATACACCAAAAGGTTGTGGGTTTAATCCCCATTTAGGGCACATACAGGAGGCAACCAACTGATGTTTCTCCCTGACATCTCTCACTTTCTCTCTCCCTGCCCCACTCCCTTTCTCCCTCCCTCCCCTCCTCACATTAATAAATATATCCTCAGGTGAGGATTAAAAATAATAGCAATAATAAAGTCAATATAATATTATAATATTAAAGATTTCACTGATACTCAAATCATTTTGTTGAAACAGATTTCTTTGGCCTCATTTAAGCTTCATCTTTAATTGGCATCACTTGACCCAGTAAGCAAGTAACTACAGATACTATGCATTTTTTGCCTTTCTAAAGGACTGCATAAGTAACACATGCCACACATCAAAACATTTTCAAAAATTAACCTAATTACCATAGGATATAAATAAGATCCAGTGTCTAATAGTACAAAATGTCCAGGATATGATTCAAAATTTCTTGGTAGACAAAGAACTAAAAAACAAAACATAAATCTCAACTCACATGAGCATAATCAATAGTTTCTACCTGAGATGACACAGATAATAGAGTTATTGGATGAAGAGTTTAAATCAGCTATTATAAAAATTATTCAACAAATTAGAGCAAACACTTTTGAAAGGAATGGAAAAACAGGATGTTCCTGCAAAGAAACAGAAGTTATAAATGAGGAATCAAATCAAAATCAAAATTTTAGATGTGACCAACACAATAACGAAAATAAAACTTACTAGATCAGCTCAATGGCAAAATGGGTATGACAGAGGAGGGTTCAGTGAACTTAAAAATAAAGCAATAGAAATTCTCCAACATGAATAAAAGACAGGAAAAAGACTGGAAAAAGGAAATGAACAGAACTTTAGAGATATGGTGAATAATATAAAAAACGTCTAATATTTGTGTCACCAGAGTCCTCCAGAAGAGGAGGAAAAATATGGAACACAAAAACATACTTAAAGAAGTAAAAGCTAAAGTCTCTGAAATTTGGAAAAATACATAAATTTACAGATTAAAGAAGTTCACCAAACTTCAAACTGGGTAAACTCAAAGAAATCCACACACAGTCACATAATCAAACTGTTGAAGTCTAAAGAAAAAAGGAAAAACCTTGAAAATGGCTAGAGAAAACTAACAAATTGCTTACAGGGGAACAACAACACTTTCAATGACTGTGGGTTGCTCATGAGGAAAAAATTGAGAGAAGGAAGCAGCAGCACATGTTTAATGTGGTGAAAGAAAAGAACTATCAACCCAGAATTGTGTAGCAAATACAATTATCTTACTGATATGATGATGAAATAAAAGTATTCTCAGGTGATAAAAACTAAGAGAATTTATAGCCACAGAACTGTACAAAAGGAAAATAATACCAGAAGGAAAATTGGAAAATGAGGACTGAACAAAGAGAACCAGAAAAATTAAATATACAGGTAAATGAAGTAAACTATTCTTCTACTCTTGAGGTTTTTTAAAAATACACTTAACACTCAAATAAAATATCACAACAATGTCAATTGGCATTTCCATTTTATTTGGATGAGACAACTATAACATAAATAGGGATAGAAAAGGGATCTACATGGTAGAGGATTGCTGCATTCAGGTTAAAATGAAAAACATAGACTGTAAGGCCATGACAAGTGACGCATGCATGTTGTAATCCCTAGGAAAACCACTAACGAAATCTACACAAAGAGATACAGTAGAAAAGTAAATTACAATGAAATTAAAAATGTTCAAATAACCTAAAGGAAATTGGAAAGGAGAAAAATGAGAAACATAAGGAAAAGTAAACAGAAAACACTAAAATGATAGATTTAGATCCAAACATATCAATAATGATGTTAAATTATAAATGGTCTAAAAATGCAACTGAAATGAAGATTGAAAACTATAAGCTGCCTACAAGACATCCATTTCATATATAATTATATAAGTACATTACACATAAGAAACTGAAGAGTGATGATAGCAAACATGGCAGGGTAAGAACTTCGGAACATTATCTTTTCCATAAATACAATTAAAAAACTAACAAAACTATGAGAATCAGAACTTTGGAAATAAACCAAAGGCTTGCAGAAACTCAGGGAGCATTTACTTTTTGAAAAGAACTGAATCTTTTAAAATATATTTTGTTCATTATGCTATTTTAATTGTCCCAATTTTCCACCTTTTCCCCCCTCCACCTGGTACCACCATCACCTCCAGCAATCCCCCTCCCCTTAGTTCATGCGATGGATAATACATATGTTCTTTGGCTTCTCCATTTCCTATACTGTTCTTAACACCCCCCTGTCTATACTGTGCCTACCAATTTGTACTTCTTAATTCCTGCAACTTTTCCCCCATTCATCCCCTTTGCCCCTCCCAACTAATCACCCTCAAAATGAGCTCCATATCTATCATTCTGTTTCTGTTCTGCTTTTTTGCTTAGTTTGTTTTTTAGATTCAATTGTTGATAGTTGTGGATTTACTGCCATTTTAATGCCCATAGTTGGGACCTTCTTTTTCTTGAATAAGTCCCTTTAACATTTCATACAATAATGGCTTGATGATAATGAACTCCTTTAGATTTACCTTGTCTAGGAAGCACTTTATCTGCCCTCTTAGCCTGCAAAGTTTCTTTTGAGAAATCAGCTGACAGTCTTACAGGAACTCCTTTGGAGGTAACTCTCTGCTTTTCTCTTCCTGCTTTTAAGATTCTCTCTTTATCTTTAACCCTTTGCACTTTAATTATGATGTGTCTTGGTGTGGTCCTCTTTGGGTCCAACTTGTTTAGGACTCTCTGTGCTTCCTGAACTTCTAGGTCTATTTCTTTGGCCACATTAGGGAAGTTTTCTTTCATTATTTTTCCAATACATTTTCAATATCTTGTTCTTCCTCTTCTCCTTCTGGCATCCCTATGATTCAAATGTTGGTACATTTGAAGTTGCCCCATAGGCTACTTAATCTGTCCTTGTTTTTTGGATTCTTTTTCTCTTCTTGCTGTTCTGATTGAATATTGTTTTTATTCCTTATGTTCCAAATCATTGATTTGAGTCTCAGCTTCATCCCCTCCACTGTTGGTTCCCTGTAAAGTTTTCTTCATTTCACTTAGTGTAACCTTAGTTCTGCCTAGATATTTTTATGCTGTTGAAGTACCCAATGAGTTCCTTGAGCACCCTCATAACCAGTGTTTTGAACTCTGCATGTCATAGATTGCTTATCTACATTTTGTTTAGGTTTTTTTTTCCCTCTAGTTCTATTTTGTTCTTTCATTTGGGCCATATTTCTTTGTCATCTCATTTTGGCAGTCTCCCTATGTTTGTTTCTATGTATTAGTAGAATTCCTTTCACTCCATCTTAGTTGTGTGGCCTAGTGTAGAAAAGTGCACCAGTAAGTTGGATGGGGCAGAGCCTTAAATAATCACTAGGGTCGGGCAACCTTGTGAACCAAGTTCATGGAGTGTCCAATATGGTGTCACTGCTCTGTGGCACTGTGTGAGGGAAGGCCCAGAAAGGGGACAATGCCACTACCTGGCCTCTGGAGTTTTGTCCAAGAGGAAGCTCTCTCCTGGCACTTGTCCTGACTGCAGACACTTCATTTTCTCCCCATATGACACTGGTGCCCTTCAAGTTGCTGCCCCAGTGCTGGAGCTCAGAGGGAGTAAGTCTACATAAGCTTTAAGTCCATTGTGGGCCCCGTAAGAAGAGACTCCTGAGATCCCACAGTTTCTTCTACCACCCCAACTCCCACCGCCTTTTACAGCCAGAAGTTATAGGGATATATCTTCCTTGCAGTGGAACACTGGGCTGGGTGGTCTGGTGTGGGCCTGGGGTCCCTTGCTCCCAAGGTATCCCTCCTGATTTTTATCTACCACACGTGGGTGTAGGACTGCCCATTCCATGCCTTCATACCTCCACCTCTCCTACCCATCTAGATGAATGTGACTTCTTTAATTCCTTTGTTGTTGTACTTCCATATAGCTTGATTTTCTAATGATTCTGGGTGATATTTGTTTTTTAGTCTAGTTGTACTTTTTCTTGTGGTTGTGTGAAGATGTGAGATGTTTTTACCTATGCCTCCATTTTGACTGGAAGTCAGGACTGAACCTTGATGAGAACAGTGAACTTTGTGGCAATTTAACGTGTTCTACATCTACTCATATCTCTTGCTCTCCAGCTCTGCAGTAGCCTTTAAAAATAATAGCTGTATTCCTAAAGGAGCTGAATGGAACTTGAGATCTTTCAAACCCCATTCCCAAAGAAGCATTCTGATTTGACCTGTCTGGAGGTTCCTGAGAAGACTCAAATTACAAAGCTCTCTGTATTTGACCTGTTTTGAAGTGAGCTCTGTGTAGAGGCATTTTCCAGAGGGAGGGATGTCAAAGAAAATTACTGACAATTGTTTTAACTTTGTGACTGCCTGATGTGATAGATGACAGGTGCAGCAAAAAATAGACTAAATGAAAACCTTACAAGGAAGAAATGGAGAAGACATATCCATAGGGGCTTTGAAAATATTAGATATATTCCTAGGAATACAGATGGTTGTGCACATATGTGGGGCCATGTTCACGCTCAAGAAAGACCTGAGAATGCACTAAGATCTTACTTACAGTTTACCTTGATGCTTTGTGCAGGCAAGAAGTGATGGCTAAGGCAGAGTTGTTAACTGCCTGTCTGAGTATTGAAGGCATCCCCAAGCACATATACACAGAGCCCCAGCAAAGACTGCAAAATCTGTTGGTTCCAGGCATTTAAAAAAATCTCTGCCCCATCATTAGCTGATCGATAAGCTAAGAAAACAGAGACTTTAGTGGCTACACACAGCAAAGAATAAGACTTTACAGAAGTAACTCAGAAAACTCACTAAACAAATTTAATGAAAACAGATACAAACACTGGGGAAAGGGAAGAATCTGAATTCCAGAGCTACCATGTTTTATTATTTTAAATGCACAGTTTTTAAAAAAAAAAAAAACAACACAAGAAATTCAAAGAAATAAAAAAGTGTGGCCCATATACAAGTTAAAAAAAGCAATCAACAGAAACTTCCTGAGGACATACAGACATTGGAATAAATGGACAAAGACTTTGAATCAGCTATTTTAAATATGTTCAAAGAATCAAGGTAATTACGTCTAAAGAACTAAAAGAAAGCAAGAGAATGGTCTCACACCATGAAGAGAATTTTAATGAACACATGGAAATTATAAAACAGAACTAAATAGAAATTCTGAAGTTAACGGGTAAAAAGATAGAATTTAAAATTCACTAGAAGGGGAAATGAGTGATTTGAAAAGGCAAAGAATCTGTGAACTTTAAGATACATCAATCGAGAGTATTCAGTTGGAAAACAGAAAAAAAAAGAAAAATGTATAGAGCCTCAGAGAGGGACACCAACATGCACATAGAAGGAACAACAAGAGAGAAAGGGGAAGAAAGACTACATGAAGAAATAATGGCCAAAATTTTTCCAAAATTAATGAAAATTATAAATCTATACTTTCAAAAAGCTTAAATTTTAAATAGGATAAACTCAAGGAGATCTACACCTGGACATATCATAATCAAACTTTCAAAAGACAGAGAGAACCTTGAAAGCAATAGGAAAGAACTGGGTCATGCACAAAAGTAATCAGTAAGATTAGCAGCTGATTTCTCATCAGAAACAATGGAGGCTAGAAGAAAGCAAATTAGCATAATCAAATTGCTGGGAAAAAAACATCAACTGAAAATTCAATATGGAAGGAAACTATATTTAGGTGTATAACCCATGGCCCACAAGCCATTATGTGGCTCAAGATGGCTATGAATGTGGACCAACACAAAATCATAAATTTACCTAAAACATTATGAAATTTTCTTGTGATTATGTGTCCCAATGTATTTAAGGTATGGTCCAAGACAATTCTTCTTCTTCCAGTGTGGCCCAGATGTTCTAAAAGTTTGGACACACCTGCTTAAATGAAGGAAAAATGGGAGAGTAACTGCTTAATGTCTATAGGGTTATCTGTTGGAGTGATGAAAATGTTTTTAAAGTAGATAGAGATGGTGGTTGTAAAACATGGTGATGTATAAGTATTCAAAGTCATGAAAAGCAGGGACCTAAATCAAAGATTATTCTATCCAGGAAAGCTATCATTCAGAATGGAAGGACAGATTATGTGCTTCCCACATAAGGTCAAGTTAAAAAAGTTCATCATCACCAAGCCCTTATTATATGAAATGTTAAAGAGACTTATCTAAGAAAAAGAAGATTAAAAACTATGAACAGTAAAATGACAACAAACTCACAACTATCAACAACTGAACATAAAAAAACTAAGCAAACAACTAGAGCAGGAACAGCATAATAGAAATCGATATCATATAGAGGGTTATGAGGTGGGGGGGGAAGAGAGAGAATGCAGGAAAAGGTACAGGGAATAAGAAACATAATTGGTCCAAAATATATAAAGAACTTACGTGAGTCCACTACAGGAAAACAAACAGCCTAATTAAAAAATGGGCAAAAGACCTGAACAGACACTTCTCCAAGGAGTACATACAAATGGCCCATAGACATATGAAAAGATGCTCAGCCTCACTAGCCATCAGAGAAAGGCAAATTAAAACCACAATGAGATACCATTTCACACGGGTCAGAATGGTCATCATAAACAAATCAACAAACAACAAGTACTGGTGAGGTTGCAGAGAAAAAGGAACCCTACTACACTGTTTGTGGGAATGCAGACTGGTGCAGCCACTGTGGGAAACAGTATGGAATTTCCTCAGAAAACTAAAAATGGAACTGCCTTTTGGCCCAGTGATTCCATTGCTGGGATTATACCCTAACTTAAAAGAACCAATGTACCCCAGTGTTCATAGCAGCACAATTTATAGTAGCCAAGTGCTGGAAGCAACCTAGGTGCCCATCAGTAAATGAATGGATCAAAAAACTATGGTACATTTACACAATGGAATACTATGTAGCAGAAAGAAAGAAGGAGCTACTATCCTTCGTGAAGCATGGATGGAACTGGAGAACATTATGCTAAATGAAATAATCCAGGCAGTGAAAAAGAAATACCATATGATCTCAACTATAAGTGGAACCTAATCAACAAAACAAACAAGCAAGCAAAATAGAACCACAGACATTGAAATAAAGAACAAACTGATAGTAACAAGAGTGGGGGGAGGGAGATAATGGGGAGGAAAAAGGGAGGGGTCATTAAGGAACATGTATAAAGGACCTATGGACAAAGCCAAAGGATGGTAGGATTGAGGGTGGGAGGTGGGGGTGGGTGGGGTGGGGGAAAGTGGTGGCAGTAAATGGAGTCAACTGTACATGAACAATAAAAAATAAAAATAAAAAGACATTATTAAAAGAGGAGCATAATTGGTAGGTACAAAATAGACAGGGGGAGATTAAGAATAGTATAGGAAATGGAGAAGCCAAAGAACTTATATGTACAACCCATGAACATGAACTAAGTGTGGGGATTGCTGACAGGAATAGGGGTACTGGGTAGAGATGGACAAAGGGGAAAAATGGGACAACTGTAATAGCATAATCAATAAAATGCACTGAATTAAAAATAAATAAATAAAGTAATGACGGTAATTGTAAAATAAGATGATGTATTCATTTTAGTGAATTATTCACTTTAAGATGGTTAATTTTGTGGTCTATGAATTTCACATCAATTTTTCTAAGGAAGGATAAATTAAACATAGTCCCAGATAAACAAAAACTAATAGAATTTGTCACTAGTAGAACTTCACAAGTAATATTAAGGGAAATTCTTCAGGCTAAAATGAAAGGATACTAGACAGTGACTCTAATCCACTATAAAAGAGAGTATAAACTGCATTTTTGTTTATAATTCTTTTTTCTCCTACCTTCTTTAAAAGTCAATTACATAAAGCAAAAATTGTAAATCTCTGTTTATGGAAACACAATGTATAAGGATATAATTGTGACAACAACAGCATAAAGGAGGGGAAGAAACGGATTAAAGTTTTTACATATTATTTCTAGTTGGTATTAATCATAAATTAAGAAGATAATAGTAATCCCAAGGACAAACACTAAGAAAACAACTAAAAAATATATAGCAGAAGAAATCACAAGGGAATTAAAATGGCACAGTAGAAAATATCTATTTAAAACATAAGAAGGCAGAAATGGAGGAATAGTGGAAAAAGATATAATGCATAGAAAACAAATAGCAAAATGGTAAATGTAAATCCTGCCTTAATAATTACATTAAAAGACAATTTATTAAATGCTACAGTTAAAAAGCAGAGATTGACAGAATACATAGAAAAAATTACCCAAGTATATTTTGTCTCCAAGAGATACACTTTAGATTCTGAGATTCCAATATGTTAAAATAAAAAGATGGAAAAACATATAGATACACCATAAAAACAGTAACCAAAAGAGAGGTGGATTGGCTATATTAATATTAGACAACAATTGTTACTAGAGACAAAGGACATTTCATAGTGTTAAAGTGTTAATTCATCAAGAAGATAAAACAATTACAATCGTATCTGAATCTAATAAAAGAGCTCCAACATATATGAACCAAAAACTGACAGAATTAAAGAAAGAAATAGACAATTCAACTATAATAGTTGGCAACTTTAATACCCCACTTTCAATAATGTATAGCACGACTAGACAGAAGATCAGCAAGAAACAGAAGACATGACAACACTATGAACCAACTAGGCCTAACATAATGGTCCTTCCCAAACCAGAATATACATTCTTCTCAACTGCCCATGGAACATTCTCCAGGATAGATTAAAAGGCCATAAAACAATTTAAAATAAATTCAAAAGACATGAAATGATACAAAGGATACTGTGACCATAATGAAATGAAATTAGAAACCAATAACACAAGGAAATTTTTGAAATTCACAAATATGTGAAAATTAAAAGATAGAAAATACACCAGGCAAACACTAATCAGAAGAAAACTGGTATGGCTATATGAAAATCAGAAAAATGTAGAATACTGAAAAAACAGAATTTTCAAGGATAGAGATATTACATAATCCACCAAGAAAGAACATGAGTCATAAATGTGCATGTGCCTAACACCAGAGCTTCAGAATACATGAAGGCTTAACATAATACAGATGTCAGTTCCCCCAAACTGTACACACAGACAAGCTAAATTGTAAAATCCCTGTGGAAATGCAAAAAACCCAAAATAACCAAAACAATTTTGAAAAAATAAAGAATAAAATTAGAGGAATCACAGCAATCAATTTTAAGTCTTAGTATAAAGCTCCAGTACTTCAGGCAGTAAACACTATAGCATTGCTATAGATCTATGAAAGACCAAAATTCCACAACTATATCCACACACTTACAACCAACTGAGTTTTGACAAAGGTTCAAAGGCAATTCAATGGAGCAAAGACAGTCTTTTAAACCATACTGTTGAAATACTTAGATACATTGATAGATTAATAATGAACCTCTCCCTAAAATCATGCATCATACAGAAATTAGCTCCAAATTTATTATAGATCTAAATGTAAATTCTAAAACCATATTTTTGGGAAAAAACCATGGGAGAACTTTTTTGACTTGGGGTTGGGCAAAACATTCTTTTACATGACACTGAAAGTCACCACAAGCAGAATCTATTACAGAAAAAAGAACATGATAAGTTGGAGTAATTTATTACAATTAAAACATTTGCCCAGAACAAAAAGACAAGCTACCAACTGAAGATCACATATTCCACAAATGACTTGTATCCACAGTACTTCAAGAGTTCTCATGTAACAGATATCCAAGGACATTATGCCGAGAGAAAAAAGACAATTTCAAAAAGTTACTGTATAATTTCATTCATAGATATTCTCAAAGTGACAAAATTATCGCAGCAAAAACAGACCAGGGGTGACTATGGGTTAGAGTTGAGGGAAGACTGTGACTAGTAAAGGATAACACAAGGGAATTTGTGGTGATAGAACATCTCTGTACCCCGACTTGCAAATCTATATATGTAATAAAATTTCATAGAACAATACATGAAAAAAGTACATGTAAAAATTAATCAAGTCCTACTTTGATCTGTACCTGAGTTAACAGAGTTCCGCTAATGTCAATTTCCTGGTTTTGACTTCTCTGTAGTGTTTTTGCAATTTATTCTGATTCTTAAACTATTTTAAAATAAAACATTATAAAATAATAATGTTATATAAAGTAAGCGTTAAAATAAAACACTCAGTAGTACAAAAACTAAAAAATCCAATTTCAGAATGGGCTAAATCTTTAATGGACGCTTCACTAAAGAGGATACACAGGTGGTCAATAAACACATGTAAAGATGCTCAACATTAGCCATGGGGGGGAATACAAATTAAAGCCACTGTTGAAATACTATTACATACCCGTTAAAATGGTTAGAATAAATATTGCTGACAATACCACATGCTGACAAGAATTTGAAGCAACAGCAATTCTCATCCTTTGCTGGTGAGAATCCAAAATGGTACTGCCACTCTGGAAAACCATTTGGCAGATTGTGATAAAGTTAAACATACACTTCTCATATAACACAGAAATCCTACTTCTAGGCATTTATCCCAGAGAAATGAAAACTTATGGAACATATGTTAACACAAAAACTTATACTTGGGCTTGTATAACATCCTTATTGTAATTTCTCCAAACTGGAAGCAACCCAAATACCTTAAACTCCAGAATGGAAGAACTGTAGTATATCCAAAACATGAATACTACTCAGCAATAAAAAGGAACACACAATCCATATGTGCAACCACTTGAATGAACCTCAGAGGCATTATACTGAGTGACAGAAGTCAGCCTGAAAGGTTGCAAAACTATACAATCTCACTTATATGACATTCTGCAAAAGGCAAAACTTGTAGTGACAAAGAACAGATCAGCATTGCCAGGAGTTAGGGCTGGGATACCACAAAGCGGTAGCACAAAGAAGATTTTTTGGGTAATGGATCTGATTGGTATTCACATTTCCATAGTGGTCACATGAATTTGTGCATGTGTTAATAATCAGAATGCTGTATACCAATCACCCTGGCTGGTGTGGCTCAGTGGATGGAGCACTGGTCTGCAAAACAAAGAGTTGCCAGTTCAATTCTCAGTCAGGTCACATGCCTGGGTTGCTGGTCAGGTCCCCAGTGGGGGGCACTGCAGAGGTAAGCACACATTAATGTTTCTCTCCCTCTCTTTTTCCTTCCCTTCCCCACTCTCTAAAAGTAAATAAATAAAATCTTTTTAAAAAAGAATGCTGTATGCCACAATGGACAGATTTATTGTATGTAAATTCATAAAACAATTGATAAAAACAAAATTGTATCAGCAATACCATAATTTCACATCTAGAGATTTCAAAATAAGTGTACATACATACATAGCACAAGGTACAGGCAAACTTTAAATGTTTACAAATATTAACTCATTCAATTTTCACAAGAACCCTATGAGATAAGTACTAGAATTTTCCCCATTTCACACTCAAGGAACATGGCACGCATCGAGGTTAAATGATTTTTCTAAACTGACAGGGCTAGGAAACAGTGAGGCTGGGATTAAAGCCAAGCTACAGTCTAAATCCAGAATCTCTGTTGTTAAACATGAAGCTTTAAATGCCCTAAACTATATGCTGTGAGTTCTGTAGAAGACACTCTCTCTTTATTAATAAAGCAATTTGAGGTACTTATTAACTGATATTTTTCTGAGGAAAGTCCTTACGATATTGAAAGAAAAATCCATGCACCCAATTAGTCAGAAAGAGACAGAAAGCAAAAGATCTACATGACATAATTTACACCTCACATTCCCACATATGGTACTGATTAACAAAGGTGGCTGGTTTCTTGCCATGAATTTTTTGTTCTCCTTGTAGAAACCCATATGATACTTGCTACTTAAATATAGACAAAAATGAACCTTTATTGTTCAGAAAACTGCCAAAGGCAATTTGGTTTCTTCTTAGAGTAGCTGAAGAAGAAAGGGATTTTTAACATTTGTTTGCTGGTATTAAAATTTATTTCTAAAGGCATGCAGGACAATGGTACCAAAAAAGATTATTAATTTATGTGGTCTTAGCTTGTGTTTGTTCCTGCTGCAGTGCATTTGACTACATTCAGAATAGTTAATGAAAGCTCACATGTGCCAAAGTGCTGAGCAAAGACAAAAAGGTACTAATACAAAATCCCTCCTTGAGGAAAAGAAAGAAAATAGATGTTACGGAGGACAATTCAAGTTTAATGATTGTTTTTGAAATAAAATTGACCAGAAAATTAATTGGGAAGTGCTGTTTAAATTGTACTGTCTCTGCAAGGTCCAATTTTACTTTTAAGGGAAAACAGAGCCAGATATATCATTTTGGGAGGAAAATGGATCCTGCAGGTTTTTAGACTTAGGATGTCTTTGGATCATTTCCTTCTTTTTTGTGTTCCAAATGTCCTAAAATGAAGGGATGATTTCATGAAGCAGACAGGGAATAGGCCTGACTAGCAGTTAAGTAATATACAAAGGCAAGAACATATATAAGGTTTGTCATTAAACAGTCCTGGACATATTCAGTGACTTTCCCCAAACCCACATTCACATACCACAGCCAGCTGTATGCTGTAAGGTCCACCATTTGAGAATCAAACTGCCTGTTTATACTTCAAATACATGACTCTGCCAGTGATTTGAAAGGGTGAGGGCAGAAGTGAACCATGGGCCAGGAAGGAGGAGGGAAGGTCTAATTAAAACTGGGAGAAGAGCATGATACATTGGCTCTTTATTCAACAAACAGGCACCGAGCACCTGCTAGGTGCTGGGCACTGCGCTAAAGGCAGGAGATACAGATATGGACAGGACCCAGCCACCACCTGCTCACAATCTGGTTTGGGAGATCCCAGAGCATTTGGGAAAATTCAAGTGGAGCCATGTGACTAAGAGTTTACAGGGCATACAACGATGTGGCATCATCAAGACTGAAACTAAAGGAGTATGCAGTGAACACATACTGAAAGGCTTTCCATTCTATGCCAAGGAGTTTTATATTTTATGTCTTTTGTTTAAACACAAATAATCTGTGTTTACTGTAGAATACTTCAAAAATACAGAAAAGCAAAATATCTTTCAAAATTGCCTATAATTCCACCACCCAAAGCTGCATGCTCTCTATGTATCTGTGTCTCTATCTCCCTCCTTCTAGATACAGTTTCTATCTCTCCATCTATTGAGATAATTGCATATGAAATCACAAACACATGTTCTTTTCCCATTTAATAATATATAATGAATATTTAGTCATGTCCTTAATTTTTCTTTAAGGACATCTTTTTAACAGCTGCATAGGGCTCATCATATTGTTATTTCACAATTTAACCAGTCCTTTATTGCTAGTCGCTTCTAATTTTTACAATTAAAGCAGGAGTTGCTTTTGAAATGCAATTGTGGTTACATTCCATGCAGCTGTTGTCCAGAAATGTGACAGTTGCAGGCTGCACAAGGGTAGAAATGGCAAAGAGAAGAGGAACAGGAAAAGGTCATCGAGTGATTGAAAAAAGAGAAAAACCAGGCAATATACAAAAAAAAAAAATAAACCCTGGAAGTTTCTAGTAGAGAGAATATTAAAAGGGAGGAAAGAATCTGTCTATGCTGTGGACCCAGAGAGTTAATTCATTCAACAAAATTTTATTAAGTGCCTACTCAGAATACATGAATAAACCTGGACTCTGAGTCGTAGCATTACATCACTGAGATTTCCCATGTGATTTCCTATGTATGATCATCAATCAATCAATGGTTCACTTGAGGCATCTGACCCTTGAAAAGAATCAACTGAGCGTGGTACTTAGACAATTACCTACATTTCCAAATTCTGTTTCCGTATTAAATTAAATCGCCAGGAAGCCAAGTGCCTGAACCAAATTATCTCAGGCTCCAAAGAAATGTCTAAACTGAATTATGATTTAATATTACACCCTCACCCTTACGTAAAAGGTCGATACCAGAATTATCCATTTCAACAGGGTTGTTGGCCCTTTGCAGAACTGTAGTTGAAGATGTCTACTATAAACTATTATCTCTCACATAAGGGCCTGTATAATAAATTTCAGGATAAAATTTGTCTGGGGAAAAGAAGTAGACATATTTTTTCTGCAGCAACAATAAAAACTATACAGACCAATGTATTTTCCTGTTTACTTTTTATTGCTAGGAAACAGACTATTGGATTGGCTTGTCCCAATACCTCATTACATCCACCCCTTCTGGTTCCTTTAGTTGGTCTCCTTGTTTTTTAAATTTCAGAGGTCTCATTGCTCAGTTTTATATATTACCTTAGATCTTTTTGAAGGTATATAGAATGAAAAAATCTTAAATAAATTTGGTCACTAAAAGGGTTTGGTAACAGTAGACCTACATGCTACCAAAAATTGTCTCTATGATTGTCACGATCTGATATAGGGGCTGTTAATAGTTAATAGTTTTGGTTGTAGAGTAATTAAAAAGTCTTCATGTGATTAATATCTTGAAATGTGCCATTCTAGTTTGTATTCACAATATATAAATGCACACTAGCAAGTGTTAATAATGTAGCATCTTAAGATGACTAACTTTATAAAATAATCTACAACTTCCAACTTTAAAGAAGAAAACCACAAGCCCTGGCCAGGTGGCTCAGTTGATTGGAGCATTGTGTCATACACCAAAGGGATGCAGGTTCCATTTCCAGTGAGGGCACATGCCTAGGCCGAGGGTTCAATCCCCATTCAGGGGACATACGAAAAGAAACTGATTGATGTTTCTCTTTTGTTCTCTCTCCCTTTCTCTCCCTCCCTCACTCACATCCTCCTTTTCTCTTAAAACCAATAAACACACCTTCAGTTGAGGATTAAAAAAACATTAAGAATACTAGGAGCTGTTCTTTTTTGTGCAAAAACAAATAAAGAATGGAATGAATCAAATCAAAATTGCATGGAAGTGTTTTTCTCTCTTCGGTCCCCATGATCTGGAGAGAGAAGACACAGTAAAACCTACTTACAACTCATCAATGGCTCTCCACTGAACTTCAGGATAAAGTCCAACTATTATGGTAAGATGTTCATGCTATCTTAAGTAAAAGAGGCAAATTACAGAACAATGTGGTCTAAATTTTAACATGCAAATGAGATAGACTAAAAATGTGCACTAAAATTGGTTGATAGGGTTAATTTTATTGAATTTATTGGGGTGACACTGGTTCACAGGGTCATACGGTTTCCAGTGCACACTTCTATGACACATCTGTACACTGCATTGTGTGCCCGCCACCCACAGTCAAACCATCTTCCATCACCATAGATTTGGCCCCCTCTACACTTCACTACACCTCCACCCCCTTCCCTCTGGTAATCAGCATACTGTTGTCTGTGTCTATGAGTTTCAGTTCTCTATCCCACATATGAGTGAAATCATATGGTTCTTAGCTTTTCCTGACTGACTTATTTTACTTAGTATTAATATTCTCAAGGTCCATCTGTGTTATCTTAATAAGAGTTAAAATCATTCTTTATTGATATATATATTCTTATTTTTAAATAAACATGTTGCTTATGCCTTCAAAAAAGAATAATCGTTTTTAAAACTTCAAATATTATATATTCCAGAAATCACAGACCCACTGGAGGCATGTTGGAGCTGGTAGAACACTATAAGGCAGGGGCATCAAACTCATTTTCACCGGGGGCCACATCAGTCTCGTGGTCACCTTCAAAGGGCTGAATCTAATTTTAGGACTGTATAAACTACTCCTTAACAGTTAAGTGAGAGCTCAGCACTGCCGCCAGGTAGAAACAAGGTACCAGAAACAAGGTGCTGGGCTGGATAAAACAAGGTGGAGGGCCGGATTCAGCCCTCGGGCCTTGTGTTTGCCACCTGAGATATAAGGTTATCTGGCCAGTCTCTCTTTAGATTGAATACACTTAGGTGGTGAGAAAACACATGATATTCACAAAGTGTCATAGCCAATCAATGGCAGAACCTAGAATAGATCCAGGGCTTCACCCAGCCCAGGGCTCTGGTGCCTTAGCTACCTCTCTGAGTGGAATAAGAATGACACTCTGTCAAAGGGCCACAGCAAGGACTTAGCCTTAAAGGCCAGGCTGGTCAATAATACTCGAAGATTCCTTCCAAGTTTAAAAGTCTATGAAATATAATCTAGCAATGCATCCTTCCCTTGGGTCAGAAGTCCTAGAATCAAACAAGAGAAACAAACAAAAAGTAGTATTTTAAGGCAAAATAATTTTTACAAAAGCACAGAATCATTTTTGGACCTCTGTGACTGGTACAGCTCTATAATTCAATATACTTTTTGTTAGTTTCAGATTTCAAAAGCTTGTTTATTTATAAATAACATTTCTATCTAAATGAATAGAATGTGGCAGATAAACAAAACAGAGATCTTTTGGTTGGCCTCCTGACTCCTGGCTCCAGAGGCTTATTAAAGTTTCTTTTTGGAGACTGACTTTTCTTCAGGGACTGGGAATTGGCCTGAGCTTCCAATGACCACCTCCTTCCTTTCTGTAAAGTAGTCTTTCTCTTTCAAAGCTTTGAGCCTCCAAGCTGCAGATTAGTCAGGTCACTTTGTTGTTAGTGTTTTCAAGTAAGGGGTTAGTGGTAAATCAAAGTATCATGGTAATTTTGGATAGTTGGCTCCCCATCTCTGGTCATAAGCCAAATTAGGGTGACTAAGAAATATCCTTCCTACTCTCCTGGCTAAACATGACGTCAGGTATAAAGTACAGACTTTTTGTTGCAGGATATGAAGTAGCTTCAGGACCATGCTCTTCCAAAAAAAAGAAATAATGATGAGGGCAATCAAAGCGATACTGTGTCCGGTCTACAGCAACTCCCAAGGATGGCTCAGACCAATAGTTTTTTAGAAGCCATCTTGGGCTAAGTCTATGTTGGGAGATAATTCTCCATGGTCTCTTACGTTTCTGCATAGCTTATGAACAAATACATCAAGTGCCTTTGTTGTAGAATAACTTTTGAAGGATATTCCTATAGCAAACAGCCTTGGAAGACAGAGATAGTGTCTCACTCCAATGGAAAGACCAGGTTTGCTTACAGCCTTGGGAGACTGAGATGGCTAGTTTCCAGTACAATCAAGATAATACCTTTCTCTGGAGCAAAGGGCTGCTGTGCCTACTGCCTGTTATTTGTGCTCCCTATGCTCAAGGTTCCTCTCTTGTAATGCAACCCACTGAGTGTGCAGATATCACCTGGACATCTTTACATCATCTTAGTACGGGTACTGGGGCTCAGAAGGGCAAGGCAAAAATACTGACACCCTGACTACAGCTACTCCTGCACCACCATTCATGAAACTGTGTCAGGCTAACCTGTTGGCTTGTAAGTCAGGGAAAAAGCCCAGACTTTTCACAGTACTTAACAATCTGCACCCCCTGACTGTCCCCCTCAAAATCCATGGAAGGAATTAGGATGAAAGTAAGAAACCTACAGACTAAAGGTTAAAGGATTGCTCGTGACTCAAAATAATCACTGTCACATTAAAACTGCAAGTGCTTTTTACAATTATTATTAACTACTTTACTTGAAATCAGGATCACAGGGTCACAAAAGCTCATCAGCGCCTGATTTGAAGCCATAGTGATAAAAGAACAGATTTAGAGTTAATGCAACATTACTTAATGGGCAGGTCTTGACAGAAGCTAAATTGCCTTATGAAGGACCTCCTTGGAAGAATGGAAAAGTCTAGTCACTGATCAGTTCTGTACCTGCAAGATTCTTGGTTTAACTCTCAGACTAAATGCCAGCAAGGCTTTTTTTTTTTTTTCTGACATTTTTTTCCAATTCATTTAGCATCACTGTTTGAAAAATAAAATATTCAGAAAAACTAATTTATTTGGGGGATTCTGGCTTTTTTTTCATTTATATTTCCAGCTCATTATAAACCATACAATATGCCAATGTACCCTTTTAGTGCAATTATATAGAAAAAAATATAATGCACCACTGGAACCCTTTATCTAGTAGTGGCCGTGTTCCAAAAACTAAGTGGGAAAGATGTTACTTCCATTTCAAAAAACAAACAGTGATTCTTAAATGCCTACAGAAGGCTGAATGGAGCTTTAGAATCACAAGATTATTGCTTTACTATTAAAAAATTCAGTAATTACATCTTAGCTGGGGGTTTACATTATTCAAAATGTCACTGTAATAGCCTGCTTCTCTCCATCCTAAAAAAAAAACATTTTCAGTTGTGAATATTTTTATCTATGCAACTAAAATGACTCATAATTTATTTGTTCATGAAATAGTAGGTTATTGTCATCTCCATTTTTAAAAATGAAAGGAGATGGAAGGAATATTTCTGCCTTCACCTCCATGTCTAGCAAATAAGTCAAGGTTCCCCATTGTCTTTGCCTCAAAGGATCCCAAAAGTACTTGTGGAAGCAGATGTTATGTGAAACTCATACTGAGTCCTTCGGTCATTTTGCTCCCTGATCACATTAACTTGACATTTGGAAATATGGTATTTGAAAGTTATTATCACACATAAATTTCTAAAATATTTCTGATCAAAAAGAGATCTGTAGTGTGTCAATGAAAAGAATGGTTTTATTAATTTTTACAAACAGAAAAAGACCTCATTATCCTACCCCCTATACATACTCCTGGTTGTTGGCCAAATTTATTCTTCAAATGTGGACTCAGAAGATTGCTGTAAGGTGTAGCAACTATTCTTGCTGCTGACCTAACTGTAATATAACTTTTACTAAAGTTAAAGTAGTGCTAAAGGGCATAATCCTGTGCAGTCCACTCCCCCATGTCCACTCACCTTCTGCAAAGAAAGCAGTAGAAAGTTTTTTTTTTAACCAGGTGGTCTTTAAGTCTCTTAGTGGGAGGCGGCAGAAGCAGTTCCAATGAGCTGATGGGCAAGATTATTGATCCAGTGGAAAGGGAGCTGACTTCAGCACACAGCTGATCTGATTCCCACATACAGTGGCAAAAGAGCAACTTTGCAGAACAAACATGCAGCAGGAGAAACAGGTAAGGAGAGCATAATGCTTAATTGCTTGCTCAGAATGGCTTTGTCTCTGAGTTGAGTTTCTTCAAACAAAATCCCCCACCCCCATTCCATGTCCATATACAAACACACCATCATTAGCATCAGCACCATCTGCTTTTCATTTCTGGAGACTGTGTTGGAAGGGCTTACTAGGAAAACAAACAAGGGAGGAAGCAGAAGTTTCAGAACCTGGTATACCAGTATTTTCATCCCATAGCCCCCCAACTATTTTTGGCTCCCCCTTGTGGGGAGAAGTTGCATTAAAGCACACCTTCAGGGTAGACCCAGGAGCCAAGCTTTGTCAGGAGGGTCTGGGAATTCTGGGACAATAAATTTATTTTAATTAAGTTAAAGTAATCAAGAGGATGCTTGGGTGAAGGGAAATGAATCATCAACACTTTTCGGGTGATTCTCAAGCTCATAACTAATACTGTTCCTTTGTTCCCCTATTTTCAAAATAGATAGCATTCGAGATATATCCACACAAAAGGCAGTCATGTGTATCTGCTGGGTAATGATGATTTGAAATGTGGGTCCAAATTCATACCTCCAAACACTAAAATAGAAGAAAAAATGAACTAGGTTTTAAGGGACTTAGACTCTAGTCCCAGCTCTATCACAATCTTACTGGATGACTTTTGGCAAGTGACTGAGCTGTTTCAGTCCCTATTTGTCCATAAATAGTAATAATAGCCTTCATAGACACTAAGCTATTGAGGGTTTCAAATCGGAGAGGACATCAAAGTATTAACAGCAGTTAGAGTACCTTGTATCTAGTATATGTAGATTTATAGGAAACATTGTATGACCTATAGAGCTCCCTCTAACTCAGTGAAGCTTTGCAGTTATTTGCTCTTCTACAAAAGCATGCAGTTCATAATAGTTAAGGTGAGGCTGAGGGGTGGGGAAGGGGCCACAGAGATGTCTTGAGTCAGGTAGATTTTGATCTCAACCTGAATCCACCTCTCATTCACTGTATGATCTTGAGAGCTTCAGTTTCCTAATCTCTAAAACAGTGTTAAAGATAGAAGCACCTGTCCCATCAAATAGTGAGGGATAAATGAGATAGTGTAGACAGACCACTTAGCAGATTTCTGGAATATCAGAAAACAACTGAAAAATGTTAACTATTATCATCATCATTGCCACTCTCTCTTTCTCCTTTGACAAAGATTTTGACATAAGCTTCCCAGTACCAGTGCATTATATGGACAGTAGATAGGTAAAAAGAGAAAGTTGGAGTTTTGTGGGGTTGGAGCAAGAAGTGGATGCAAAGGGCCACATTGTGAAATACCTAATAAAGGAATTTTTTTTAAAGGCAGAACTTTGTCCTCATCCTGATGATGCTTGCCATTGTGGGTCTCTTTTGGCAGAATTGGACATTGAGACCTCAGAGAAGAGCTGGCAATGACCTTCAGATATCTTTTTTGGTTCATAAATAAGTGTTTGAAATAGCCCATAAATATTATACATACATATTGCCCATTTTATCCAATAATATATTACTTTAACATCCTTTTATCAAACTTTTATGATAATTTCTTTTGCCAGCTTGGCATTACACTACCCTTAAAAGCATAAATATGCCTACACACATATCTGAAAATGCACACTCATTCAACAGACACTTCAGTGTATATTCCACGTCAGGCATCAGGCTCGGCATAGGGGTTAAAAAGATAAGAAGCAGCACTACTCTCAGGGAGTTCACACACCAGTAATGAGGCAGCTCATTCATCCAGAACAGGGGTACAAGAAAGGCAAGGTTAGAGAGAAAAGTAGTTAGTTATGTTTTGAATATGTTCAGTTTACAACACCTATTGGAGAGACAGCAGCATATAATGACAGAAGTTTAGGCTGAAGACGAACTCAAGTCCACAGCAGTAGTTACCTTGGACCTAGGAACTAGGACCTTAGGCTCTCTCAGAATTCTCTCTTTAGTTATATGTCACACTCCCTAGAGTTTGGGAGACTGTAGTTAGAAGTGACCCTAGGAAAATTCATAACTATTTATGAGTGTTCATCAAAATAAAACAGTAAAGCAGCACATTAAAAAAATATATCAATGATATTTGGTAAATGAGGACTAAGGGATGCTATCCAATTAACTTTCTTTTACCATTACCTGCTGACTGCAAACTTTCTAGGACCTTTTACTTCATAGTTTTAGTGAAATCTTTATAAATTCACTTTTTTATTATCAGGAAAATATTTAAAAATATTTTTCCTTATCTATCATCTGTCAACTGTTTTGGTTTTGAGTCCCTAGCTAACACTCCCTAATTTGCAACTGGGAGTAAGAGAGGATTTCTGTAATCATGATCCAAAATTCTTCAGATGATTGGGAAAATACATAGGTGCAAGTCTGCATTGGCTATAATTTTGATTAAGAGAATTCAGGCTCGGGGGAGGATTACAGTATATACCACAGCTAGAATGAAGTGAACAAAATATTGCCTAGCAAAAAACGTTTGCTTCACATATACATAACAGTTTGAAATTACTATACCAGGAGCCACTTCTGAAGTATTCCAAAAGTTTTACTCTCTTAAGTAGTTAAAAAGTTCCCTCAGGCAAACTTGTTTACCAATTAAGAGAATCTTGTTGCAGAATTTAGAATTAATGAGGTCTAACAGCTTTCTTTTAAAATAACTTCAAATACAGGCCAACTCTAACACATATGGAAATAATTCTCATCCCACCCCAATAATACATCAGACCTCAAAGGCATAACTTTTCTTTTGGGAGCTACTGAAAAATTCTTGCCAGAGATTCACTTTTTAATGGCACCATTCTGAAGTGAATGACAAATACTCTAATATTTACCACCTTTATACACAATATGGCTAACAAAAATACATATTTGTTTTCCCCACTAGCCTTTCCATATTTCTATCCCCAAACCTAAAGGGATGGTTTGGTTTTACAGCCATCATAAATTTATTACAGTGAACTTATGACCCAGTCTGGATGAGAACCAGAGTGATATTCAACATGAAAAGGCAGAATTCACTCTGTTCTGCAAAACTGCCTGGCTTTAAAATTCCTGAAAAATAGCCCCTTTTATTTTCTTTACATTATTCTGCTCTCTAAATACCACCAGAATGTTGTATTTTTATAGTTTAACTATCCCTAATAAATATATACTATATTATTCTTTGTGCCATGAGTTACAAATGAATAATTCTAAGATTTGATATCCTAAGATTCATTGTCATTCTATCATACAAAACTTCATCACCTAAACTAGCTTTGCTCATAGAACTTACTTTGAAGCTTCCATTAGCCAAACTTTTCTTTTTATCACATTTTTTATTGTTGTTCAAGTACAGTTGTCTCCATTTTCCCCTCACCACTTCCACCCATAGCCAAACTTCTCTGTATGAGATCTAATAGATAGCAGACTTTGTTTCGGCAGATGCCTTAAATGTTCTTTATTTTGAAATCTCTGGTATGTGACTCCTCCCAGTCACACAGCAAAGAAAGCCAAGAGTCCCTAGCTTCAGTGGATTTGTAGAATTAAATTAAATGTATACAAACATATAACACTTATGTGTTATGTGTTTGTAACACATACAAACATATAAGTATATGCGTATGAGACAAGATAAAGACAACAGACATCCAGCAAGGCAAAACCCATAATATGTTTCAAGATGAAATGATATAATTATATATGATACCACATACAAGGCATTTCTCCACAGTGTGCCATCTGCAGTAAAGAGTATTTTTATTTTTCTCAACAAGGGGGATATTTTATCTTCTCTTCAGAGTGGGTATACCTTTTTTAAAATTAAAAAAAAAAAACTCTTAAAAAGCTGACTCCTACTTGAGGATTTTTTTCCCTACCTTAATTTTCATTATCCAGGAAGGATATCTTGTGTGAATTATGCAATTCATATGCTTTCCATTTCAGGTACCACTGCGCATGCACTCACTAAAATCAGGAATCCAACCGCCTATATAATGGTTTTATAAATGGAAGAAGTTGGCTTAAATTGAAACAATTTTAGGAGACTTTTCCATTGCCTATTTTCCATGACAGTTCTCCAACTCAGGGCTTTCAAATCTGAAAGACCTTTTACAACAACAGTTAGCATAGGCACATTGTACAAACAAGACATTTTTCCTAAGTAACACTCAAAAATAAGAATGAACTGTTTTCCAAATTAGAATGAGTTAATCCTCAGGGCCGTTACGTTGCTCACTTACAGAGAAAAGCACAATGCCAAGTGCCTGACTTGTTGGACAAGAATCAGAATCAGGATTAACATTTTGAGCTTATTTCTCTGGTGTCTGCTTCTACTAATGTACAAAAGAAGTTGACCATGAGAAGGGAAATTTGTGTGAAAGTACCAGTCAGAAGAAGCAAAAAAAAAAAAAAAAGAACCCAGGTGCTTGCAGGCATGGGTTTCTGATTGTTTTTCCTGAAAAAATGGAGGCATAGATTAACAAAGAAAATCAATGTTGCCACTACAATAAAGGAAGAAAAGGGGTGTCATTTTAAATAGACAAAATGATAGACAAAGGATAGGGAAATAGTTTCTGTATTTCTTATACAAGGTCAGTCAGTATTAATAAAAATGAACGTGGAAAGAGATGCTGCCAATAATTATTACAGAAAATTATGACAACCAAAAATTCACAACTGGTTCAAACTCAAATATAAATCAGTCTATTGACAATTCATGGGCACAGATTATACACTTGTATGGGGGGTGAAGAAATATTGGATGGCGGTGAGAGAAAAGGCTGAAGTCAAGGAGGCATCACGGAATAAACAGTAGAATTTGTTACCTTAAAAAAATCCATCATAGCCTTGCTTCCTAAAATATTCTACAGTGTTCCCCCCATAGAGCACATAGATAGACAAGGGTAATGGACTAGAAGATAAACTAGGAGATACACAATCTTCACATAAACCAACTGAAGTGGCCATACCAAACAAAAAGCAGCATTGAAGCATGCATGCTGATAGACTGCAAGAATATCAATGCTGATCACATTTCCAGGGGAAACTGAAATCAATTGGAAATAGACAAGAAATCCAGCATTTCCAGTGACACTGATGAATTTTTTCATGAAAGTCATTAAAATTGTATGGTTTAAAGGCACATCCTTTCTTTATGGTATATAGTCCTTATAAGGGCTGTGCAGTTAAGTAACCAGCATGGTACACATCAGTGTTATGGTGGAAGGAGAGCTGATATGTTGCAGCACTTAGCATAATGACTGACACACTTTCTAAATATCTGTGGGAGGGATGCAAGGCAGAAGGATGTATAGAATATAGAGGTTTAGAGAAAAAGATTAGCAAAAAGCTAGCAAGTAAGGTTTAAGAGTAAAGTAACAACAGGGGAATTATTAAAGCTTAGATAAAATAATGAAAGGATTTAATGACTTTTAGGATATCATATGCATATACATGGCTGACCTCCATCCCTACTGAAGACAAAACAAAATGAAACATCATTTAAACGAGTTGGGTTAAAAATAAAGAAGACTTTTTGCCAAATACTTGAACAGATTACTAAGGGAAATTGAAGATATATTAAAATAAAATGTATTTTCACTTAACAAAGATAAACTAGGCTGAACAGCAGTCTAAATCAGTTCACTGAAGTTCCATATGGCTATGATAACTTTCTAATCAATGCCAGTAAGAACTCTAAAATTCATATACAAATTTTACAGAGACCATAGAAGGTATATGTTTTTCTAGTCACTGTACTTAACATCCTGTCCTGATCTATCAACATATAACAATAATATTCCCATAATTCACCATAACCTTCTAATAAGATTTAATACCATCATCCAGCTTGAGAGACAACCACTTCTATATTGTCTTTTTTTTTTTTTTTTTTTTTTTGGTAAGCTCCTCTCAACCACTTCCAAATCTTTTCCATCTGGCAAAAAATGTAACAGAAAAATCTCATTTCCTGTGGCCAGCCTGCTTGATCCTTCCTGGAGACGGGGCTTACTTAACTGTCACCTGATCCTTTGATCCAGTCCTCACCTGATCTCTCTACCCCCACTCACTCAACTGTAATTTCATCCACCCCTAATTTCGAAGAGCTCTGTGTTTACTCCTCTTACCACATTGAACATATTTCATCTTGGATTGTTATTGGGCTGTGTCTTCCCATTCCCACCAGACTAGAAGTCCCTTGAGGACAGAGATCATGGCTAACTCACCTTAGGATTCCTCTGACTCTGAGGAGACTGCCTAGGTAGTGATATTTAATGAGCTGAACTACAGTCATTTGCTGGGATTAAAGATACTGTTACCTACAGTTGTTCACTGACTGGAATTTACCTAGTTCTTGATATCTTTCATTTCCAGTCTGAATTATGTAAAATATTATAATGGGCGAAATCAATAACCTTCACTTTAAGCCCTGAGTTTAACACTTCAAACTCTAGGATGCCAAAATCCTGTTCACTGGATATGCTCATATTTATGTTATGATTTATGTGTTTTTAAAAAATAAATCTAGCTAAGCTTTTCTTTACAGCTCAAGATGGAAAAAAAGTTCAATCTTTACTGTTCAAGCCCAGCAAATTCACAGAATTCTCATTAGCTTCTCCACAGTCACTTGTAAAATGGTTTGAAGAGTGACGGTTCAAAACTTCACACAATTATCAGAAGCTCCACAGCTTAGGAAGTACTCTGAAGAATGAGAAGAGATCGCTGCTGCTGTCCAATTTTGAAGAGGGGTCAAGATCGATAGCTAACATCACCTTACTAGAACATGAAAGTGGTATTTACTACTGATAATCTTTAATATTGGGTTGGCCAAAAAGTTTGTTTGGATTTTTTTCCATAAGATAGCTCTAGTTGCGCTTAGTTGTCTTTAACTTCACTTGAAATAGTTTTGTTAGATTGTATTGTGACAGCTGTCACAGCAGCATGCATTAAAAAAAACTTATCAAAATTGGTGAATTTTTGTGTAGTCTTTTAAATATTGAAGATGGAAGAAAATCTGCAACATTTCCAGCATATTATGCTTTATTATTTTAAGAAAAGCAAAAACACAACTGAAACGCAAAAAGGATTTGTGCAGTGTATGGAGAAGGTGCTATGACTGATTGAACATGTCAAAAGTGGTTTCTGCAGTTTCGTGTTGGAGATTTCTTGTTGGATGATGCTCCACAGTCAGGTAGACCAGTTGAAGTTGATAGAGAGCAAACTGAGACATTAATTGAGAACAATCAACATTATACCACACAGGAGATAGGTGACATACTCAAAATATCCAAATCAATAAAGTTATTGGTGAAAATGAAAAATGTGTTATCTATTTTACAAAAAAAAAACCTAAATGGGCTTTTTTGGCTAACCCAACACAATAGCTGCCAACCGCAGACAAAAACTTCTGACATAAGTACAAAGAAATGCTAGCTGAGCCTCTGGGTTCAGAATCATGCAAGCTCCATTTAATATCTAGTACAATGATCATGTGAATTCAACTATGTATAAGATGTGCATATAGTGAGTTCATTCTTCCTCACCAATGGCAACTCCTCAGCTTAGGGACCCAAGAATGTCCTTTGGGTGAGAATAGTCTTCACCTAGTCAAGGTGAAATCAATTGTTTAGGACTATTGTTTAGAACAATTAGGACTAAAACAGTGATAATATTTAGGATTAAACCTGAACTTTCATTTGTCTAAATGAGCTCTTCCAAAATTCACCCCTCAAAGATTCTACTTCTCATCTATATTCACCTGTTCTCCAGAAAGATCTTTACCTGGTCCACAAGAATACCTGTTCAAAATGGATACTTCTGAAATGTGACTTTTAATTTGGCCAAGACTTTACAAATGTCCTTGCTAAATAAAATTCCATAATGCACACCATTCCAACTATAATATTAAAGAGTTTTTCTTTGCTTGTGCCTCCAAAACAGTGGATCACTTAATTCTTTAGATACTGCACTACTAGCCCACATTCCTGGTATATATACCAGGCAATATTTTCATCTTTCTACTTCACTTCCCTACTTCCCAGTACACTAGTTATTGTGCAACAGAAACCCCCCTGAAATCTCTCTGAGGGGAGCCTTGATGCTTCCAATTATTTTGCACTATTACACTAAAGTTTTTCTCCTCTACTGATACATTTCTAGTGACATTAATGTAAGTTCTACTTTCCCTTTCTGTTTTTCTCCTCCTCCCATATGTTGCTTCATTCTTACTTTCATGAAAATCCATGATGAAATCAACTATACATTTTTCTTTTCTGCTTATATCCCTGCTGATTGGTGTGTTTCTTCACTATTTCTACTGTAATCCAATTCTGAGTACTTTTCAGCAAATTTCAGTGTCATGCATCTCCCTAAAATTTCTAAATTTCTCATATCAATTGGCCTTAAAAGCATAGCTAGGAGAGAATTTGAGCATTAGGAATAACTTCTTGACCATGAGAGAGACTTAGATTTAAACATGGGAACAGACTACTGAGGGAAAAAGTTACAAAATGTGTACCTATAGAAATCTTTTCAAATAGAATGAAAAACTGTCACATATATGATTTAGGTGTTGAGATATCTAAGCAGAGAGATAAACTAAAATAGCTTATTTTTGCCCCTTCCAAATCTAAAATCCTACAGTAAACTCATCTAACTATATTTATTGAATTTTGCTAAGACAGCTTTAGGTTATTGTACAATGATGATAAAATTCATTAAGGCAAAATCAAGTCAAGATATTATACCAAATGAACCAAATTTTATTCATTTTGAGTTCTTCCGGGGAGCAGATGGAATTTGTAATTTAATAAGGCCTTTGAGAGGTGGACGGTTGAGATGGACACATCTTCCTGCCTTCTCTTAAAGCTGGTGCCGGGCTGCCTCCAGAAACAAAGACAGGAATATTTAGAAAATTTATTGAGTCTGAAGCATTGTTTAGCCAACTAAGTGCAATCAATGGCTATGGATATTAACTTTACTTTTGAGAACACATAGCTAAAATGGAATTCTTTGAAAATCCAGGCAAGATTTCCTCATTGTTTTGGAGATGAAATACATCATAAACTTTAAAAATCTTGGCAAGTAACTAATCACTTCCAATTAACTGCCAATTGGTTATGAAAGACTAGAAAATGGGAACTTTGCCAGCCAAGAGATAAGCAGCATGCTGAGATGAGGATCACGGAACTGGTGGGAGTTAGGCAGAGCCAAGAAAGAGGCAGGAGTGTGGTAGATGGGCTCAAAGTAGCCAGGTTTCCAATAACAGGACACAGGCTGATATTTTTCCCTTCAATGATGAGGCATGATAATGTATGCACAACATCAGTGCTTTGAAACACTGCTATTGCACTGTTCCACTGTGACCTATAACTTCTTCTGTCCCCACCTTATAGATCACTTCACGGGTAATGGTACAGAAATCAGCAAATCCAAAGGGCTAAGAAATTTAGGGGAAAGTCTTAAAAGAAGATACAGCATATCATTAATATGGGATGAATGCAACATGTACTTTTTTAAATCCTAAAAATAATTTCATTTGTTTTATTCCCTTTAATGCTAGTCACCTCCTCCTACTGTCTAGTGAGTAGTATGGAGTATAAGAAAAACCAAGGAAAATGGAGACTTGGAAATCAGACAGGAATTTGGATTCCAGCTCTAGCACTCCAGAACTATGTGACACTGAACAAGTTAGGTAACAATTCTCATTTCTCTCACTGGTACAATGGGTGTGATCAAACACCAATAATTACTGTGAAGAAGGTGTGCATGCAAAAACACATAGCACAGAAGAATATCATTAACAATAATAGTTCATTTCTTGTAGAATCTCCTTCTACCATCTATCTCTCTCTTCTAGCCTCCTCAGTTAGCCCTACTCTCCTGTTTCATTCATACTCTCCTTCTCCAGCCAGTTGTTATTTCACTATAATAGTTATTCTCTTTTCCAAGTGCAGCCTTTTGTGTGGCAAAGCCCTAGCAATTAGCAGAAATTACTGAGAGTGATCAAATGCCTGGTAAATTTATAGGACTAGAAAGACTTCCAGATGCTTAAGGGATTCAATATCAAAACATAACAGCACAGCTTTGGTAATCAATGCCCTACATCAAAAAACACTGAGCATCCAGAGGCACCGAACGTTATGTTAGACATTGGGGTTACAGAGATGAGCACTCAGCCCCTGTGCACAAAGAGTGCAAAATCTACTGGAGGAGACAAATATAACAACTAATAATTGTAGTTGAGTGGAAGAAGTACAGGAAGAAAGATATGTGGGAACACTTGTGTACTTTTGGTAGGAATATAAACTGGTGCAGCTACTAGGGAAAACAGTATGCAGGTGCCACAAAAAATTAAAAATAGCCCTGGCCAGGTAGCTCAGTTGGTTACAGTGTCATCTTCTGATATGCCATGGTTGCTGGGGTTTAATCCCTGGTCAGGGCACATACAAGAATCAACCAATGAATGCATAAATAAGCAGAACAACAAATCTCTCTCTCTCTCTCTCTCTCTCTCTCTCTCTCTCTCTCTCTAAAACCAGTAAATAAAACTTTTTAAAAATTAAAAATAAAACTGCTATATGATCTACCAATTTCAATTCTGTTTAATTCTGGGTATTTATCCAAGGAAAAATGAAAATTAACTTGGTTGATGCACCCCCATGTTAATTGCAGCACTATGTATAATAGCTAAGATATGGAAGCAACAAAAGTATCCATTGATAGATGAAAGGGTTAAGAAGATGTGACATTGAACTAGTTGACAATTCTCAGCCATAAAAAAAATGAAATACTAACATGGATACCCTGAGGGTATTATGCAAAGTGAAATAAGTCAGTTGGAGAAAGACAAATATCATATGGCCATACTTATATGTAGGATCTAAAAAAAAAACTAGCTCACACCAACATATAACAGATTATTGGTGGTTACCAGAGGCAGCGGTGGGCAAAATGGTTGAAGAGAGCCAAAAGATCCAAACTTCCAGTTATAAATAACTAATGGAGATGTAATGTATGGCATGGTGACCATACTTAACATTACTATACTAGGTTTTTGAAAGCTGCTAAGAGATTAGATCTTGAGTTCTCATCTTAAGAAAAAAATATGGTAATTATCTATGATGGCATACTGTATGAAAACTAGACTTATTGTGATTTATTTCCTAATATATAAAAATATCAAATCATTATGTTGTATGCCTGAGACAGTTATACCTCATTCAAGAGAGAGAGAGAGAGAGGGAGAGGGAGAGGGAGAGAGAGAACAGCTGGCAAGGAAGGTGGGGAAATACAAACTGCTGGACTGTACTGAAGTGGGGCTGGGGGTGGGAGTAGGATGGTAGTTAAGGACGATGTCATAGAAAAAACACTCCTTCCTCTCCTAGCTATGCTCTTACACAAGCTGCATCACCTTGGCCAAGTCAGTTCACCTCTTTGAGCCCCATTTTTCTAATCAAAACAAAGAAGGGATGGATTCAACAATCTTCACTAGTCCTTGAGGATTTAATGTTCTATAACATTTTGGCCAAGTAAAAAAGTGAGAGGAAAATAGCTTCAGATTCCATTTCTTCTCCCACCCCCTGCCCCAATTTCTTCTTCCCCATTCACTTTTCCTCACAGCTAGTTGGTCACTTCTAGTAGCTTGCTTTTGACTCTACTTTATCAAGGTGGTGCTGTGTTTATGGATTTGATATCATGACTACAAAAGGGTTTCTTTTGACAAAAAACAAAAACCCCTTGTATGAAAGGATCAGTTTCTTCATTGTTCCTTGTAAAATAAAATAATAGATTGAGTCCTGAGCAACAGTTTTACATTTTAATGCCAGGGATTCTTTTCTCACATGTCAAGACTTGAAAAACTGTTTTAGTAACTTAAAATTGACCCTCACAAAAATTCTACCTCTGTATTCATTTAACAAACATTTATTAAGGCTTTCTCTGCATCAGACATAGGCTGGGGGATATGGGAGATGCAGAAATGATTAAGACATGGGCCTGGTTGTCAGGGAGCTTATGATTTATTTAGTGGCTGTGGCACTGAGCCCAGTGCTATATAAAACATATTAGCAAGGCAATTTTGTTCTGTCACAACTGGAGTCATGAGTCCTCAACATATATATGTGGTTTTGACTAGAAGCTGTACATTCAGTAGGTGTCGAAAGCTGCATGTAAAAACTGAGCTGCATTTTTGAAAAAGCTCAACCCCATTAGTAATCAAAGAAATAGAAGTTAAAACAATGAGATTCTCCTAGCAAAATGGCAAAGATGTAAAAAGATACAATGCAATCAGAATGTGGTAGAATGGGCACTCTCATGCACTGTTAGTGTAAATGGTAAATAAAATACAGAGTGCACCCATAATAAATTATGGTATACCCACACATGTAAATTCTATTCAACCATTAAAATGTTTTCAAGAATATTTAATGATATTGTAAAATACTCATGGTTGAATATTAAGTGAAAATAGCAAGTACCAAATGGTATATAAACAATCACATTTTGGTAAAACAAGGTATTTTTCTTTGTAAATATGTAGGAAGAAAAGACTAAAACGAAATATGCTAGAATGTTAACAGTAATTATTACTGGGTGATGTGACTACAAGTAACTTCATTGTTCTTTTTAATGTTTCTCCAAATTTTGCAAATTGTCTGCAATGATACTTTCTAGTAATAAAAAGGTATTACAGTACATACAAAAAAGAATAAATACAAAAATGACAATAGAAATTTCCCTTGGATAGCTAGATTACAGTATGAGTTTTCTGTTCTTCATATTTTTAAAATTTTTCTAAAGTGAACATGAACTAATTTTATAGGGCTAAAAACTAAAATTCAATTAAGAAAAAGAGGACTGTCAGATGAATTAGCAAGAACTAACATGAATAAGCATATATTATTTAAATAAGTCAGTTCTAGACCCACAGAACTTTGCAATACTTTTAAGCTCTGTCTCCACTGATTTATGGTTGGGGGCAGGTCACTTGTGTGTGCATTAGGGAATAGATAATTACTGCATGTTTCAAAGAAATGCTGTGATGGTTATTGTGATAGCACTGGTGAAATGCACTGAACTCAGGAAAAAAGATATACAGTAAGTAGTAATGGATGTTTAATTATCTACTGCATAATGTTGCTGTTTAAATTGTCCTCAGCAATTTAACATGCTCTCATTTCTTCAATTATCATTTCTATGCAGATGACTCCCAGATACAGCTACCACTCTCCAGAACACATATCACTTGTTTTTCATAAATCACCCCTTTTCTATCATATTTTTTTAGTTTATTGGGGTGACATTGGTTAACAAATCCATACAGGTTTCAAATCTACAACTCAACAAAATATCATCTGCACACTGCACCCATTACCCAAACTAAATTCTCATTAACTGAAGAAAAGTCCCTTTCTGGCCCCATTTATCCCCCCTTTACCCACTTCCACCTCCCCCAAATGCCCTTCCCTCTGGCTATCACCATACTGCTGTCTGAGTCTATGTGTATTTTTTTCTTAATACATTTACCTTATTATCATCCAGCCCCATAGCCCCTCCCCTCTGACAGCTGCTAGTGTGTTCTATGTATCTATGCTGTTTCTATTTAGTTTGCTAAAGTATTTTGTTAATTATATTTATTCCACATATAAGTGAGATCATATGGTATTTGTCTTTCTCTAACTGGCTTATTTCACTTAGCATAATATTCTGCAGGTCTATCCATGCTGTCACAAAGGTTAGTATTTTCTTCTTTATCATGGTCGAATAGTACTCTATTGTGTAAATGTACCTCAGCTCTTTTATACACTCATCTATTTATGGGCACCTGGGCTGCTTCCAAATATTAGCTATTGTAAATAATGCTGTAATGAACATAGAGGTGCATATATACTTTCAAGTTAGTGTTTTAGGTTTCTTAGGGTATAATCCCAGCAGTGGGATTGGTGGGTCAAAAGGTAGTTCTGTTTTTCGTTTTTTTTTGTTTTTTTTTTAAAGAAACTCCATATTGTATTCCACAGTGGCTGCACCAGTCTGCATTCCCACCGAGAGTGTACTAGAGCTCCCTTTTCTCCACATCCTTGCCAGCACTTGCTGTTTGTTGATTTATTGATGATAGTCAGTCTGACAGGTGTGAGGTGATATCTCATTGTGGCTTTAATTTGCATTTCCCTGATGATTAATAACACTGAACATCTTTGTACATGCCTATTGGCCACCTGTATGTCCTCTTTGGAGAAGTGTCTATTCAGCTCCACTGAGCATCTTTATTTTTTAAATATATAATCTTTATTATATTTACCCCATTACCATTTAGTCCCCTCATATCCCCACCTTCTCCCAGCAATCACTACACTGTTGTCCATGTCCATGAATCCTTTTTCTTTTTTGCTCAATCCCTCCACCCATAACCTCCATCCCTCCATCACTTTACCTCCATTTTTTAATTGGATTGTTTGATTTCTTGGCATTGAGTTGTATACAGTATTTATATATTTTGAATATTAGCCCCTTATCAGATACATCATTGCCAAATATGTTCTCCCAATCAATGGGTTGCCTTTTCATTTTTTATGGTTTCTTTTGCCGTGCAAAAGCTTTTTAGCTTGATCTAGTTTCATTTGTTTATTTTTTTTCTTTGTTTCCTTTGCCCAAGGAAATGTGAGGTCTATCTGGAAAAAAATCCAGCCACTGTTAATATAACACGAACTATTTGTGCAACATTGATGTAACATGGCAGCCAAGGAGAGTGGACTGGAATACATATGTGTGAACAATGACGACTTCACTGTACTAGTCAGCGGAGGAGGCAGATGCTGTTGAATGAGCATGTGTACTGTGTGGCCATTGCATTCAAAATGACTGAGCAAGTAGAGCAATAAATGTGCATCCAATTTTGCATTAAGCTTGAACATTTCTTCATGGAAAATATTCAGAATATTCTGAAGGCCGCAGCTATGGGTAACTGATGATTGGCTATTTCATCATAACAATGTGCCCACTCATGCATCACATCTCGTGCAGTTTTTTGGCAAAACATCAAATCACCCAGGTGACTCAGCCCCACTACAGCCCAGATTTGGCACCCTGTGACTTTTAGCTTTTCTCAAAACTAAAGTCACCTTTGAAAGGGAAGAGATTTCAGACCATTGATGAGTCAGGAAAATAAGACAAAGCAGCTGATGGCAATTGGGAGAACTGTGTGAGGCCCTAACATGCTTACTTTGAAGGGAACTGAAGTGTCATTGTCTTATGTACAATGTTCCTTGTATCTTGTATCTTCTTCAGTACATGTCTCCATTTTTCATATTACAAGGCTGAATACCTTCTGGACAGACCTCATATAGGCCTTTCTCCTACAAGAAACATCTAAGATCTTACTGCTATTTTCTTCTAGGATTTTTATGGTTTGGAATCTAACATTGAAGTCTTTTATCAATTTTCATTTCATTGTTGTGTATCGTGTAACTTGGTGGTATAATTTCATTTTTTGCATGTATCTGTCCCACTTCCCCAACATCATTTATTGAGGAGACTGTCTTTACCCCAGTGTAGGTTCTTTTCTCCTTTGTCAAATATTAATTAAACAGTAAAGCATGAGTTTATTTCTAGGCTTTCTATTCTGTTGCATTGATCTGTATGCCTGTGTTTATACCAGTACTCTGCTGTTTTGATTACTATGGCCTGGTAGTACAGTTTGATATCAGGTTGTGTGATACCTCCAATTTTGTTCTTCTTTCTCAAGATCGCTGATACTATTTGAAGTGTTTTGTTGTTCCATATAAATGTTTGGAATATTTGTTCTACATCCATGAGCTCTGTCACTGATATTTTACTTGGAATTGCATTGAATTGATAGATTGATTTGTGTAGTTTCGATATTTAAATGATGCTAATCTTCTAATCTACGAACACAGTATATGCTTCCACGTATTTGTGTCTTCCTCAGTTTCTTTCTTCATTATCCTATGGTTTTCCAAGTACAGGTCTTTTACCTCCTTGGTTAAATTTATTCCTAAGTACTTTATTTTTTGTTGTAATAGTAAATGGAATTGTTTTCTTAATTTCTCTTTCTGATAGTTCATTATTGGTATACAAAAATGCCAATTTCTGAATATTAATTTTGAATTCTGCCACTTTATCAAATTCATTTATCAGTTCTAGTAGTTTTTGGGAGGAGTCTTTAGGTTTTTCTATATATAATAGCATGTCATCTGTGAAAAATGACAGTTTTATTATGTCCTTTCCATTTTAAATACCCTTTATTTCTTCTTCTCATGTGATTGATGTGGCTAGATCTTCCAGTACTATGTTGAATGAGAGTGGTAAAATCAGACAACCCTGTTGTGTTGCTGTTCTTAAGGCAAATCCTTTTTGGTTTTGCCCATTGAATATGATGTTGGTTATGGGTTTGCCTTTATTATGTTGATCCTTCTATTCCAACTTTGCTGAGTTTTTTTTATCATAAATGGGTTCTGGATTTTACCAAATGCTTTTTCTGCTTCTGTTCATATGATCATGTTATTTTTTCCTTTATTTTTTTTCTGTAACATATCACATCATTTGTTTTGCAAATATTGTACCAACTAACATCCTTCGATTAAATCCCACTTGATCATGATGTATGATCTTTTTTTTTTTAAAGTACACCCTTCCCTACTTTTTTAAGATTTTATTTATTTATCTTCAGAGGGGAAGGGAAGGAGAGAGGGAGAGAAATATCAATGTATGGTTGCTTCCTGTGCATTCCCTGCTGGGAACTGGCCTGCAACCCAGGCATGTGCCCTGACTGGGAATCGAACCGTGATCTCTTGGTTCACAGGCCCGCACTTAATCCACTAAGCTACACCAGCCAGGGC
>CM052552.1:20181637-20221361 GCA_028533065.1 Trachops cirrhosus
TTTTTAAGATTTTATTTATTTATCTTCAGAGGGGAAGGGAAGGAGAGAGGGAGAGAAATATCAATGTATGGTTGCTTCCTGTGCATTCCCTGCTGGGAACTGGCCTGCAACCCAGGCATGTGCCCTGACTGGGAATCGAACCGTGATCTCTTGGTTCACAGGCCCGCACTTAATCCACTAAGCTACACCAGCCAGGGCATGATGTATGATCTTTTTAATGTATTGTTGGATGCAGTTCACTGATATTTTGTTGAGAATTTTAGCATCTCTGTTCATCAGGGATATTGACCCATTTCTTTCTTTGTGTCTTTACCTGGTTTTGGAATTAGGATAATGTTGGCCTCCTAAAATAAGCTTGGATATCTTCCCTCCTCTTGAATTTTATGAAATAGTTTGAGAAGGAGAGGTGTTAGTTTTTCTTTGAATGTTTGGTATAATTTGACTGTGAAGCCATCTGGTCCAGGACCTTGGTTTGCTAGGAGTTTTTTTATTTACTGCTTCAATTTCATTAGTTGTAATTGGTCTATTCAGATTTTCTGATTCTTCCTTATTCAGTTTTGGAAGATTGTGTGTTTCTAGACATTTAACCATTTTTCCGAGGTCATTCAATCTGTTCACAGTCATTTCTTTTTTTTAAATATATTTTATTGATTATGCTATTACAGTTGTCCCATTTCCCCCCTCACTCCCCTCCACCCTGCACACCCCCTTCCACCCACATTCCCCTCCTTTAGTTCATGTCCATGTGTCATACTTATAAGTTCTTGGCTTCTACATTGTTCACAGTAATTTCTTATAATCCTCTGTATTTCTGTTGTGTCAGTTGTTACTTTCTGCTTTCATTTCTGATTTTATTTGTGTCCTCTTCTCTCCTTTTTTCTTGATGAGTCAGGTTAAAGGTCTGTCAATCATATTTACCTTTTTAAAGAACCAGCTTCAGGTTTCATTGATTTTTTTGTATATTTTTTTTTTAGCTTCCATGACATTTATTTCCTTCTCCTTATTCTGGGCTTTGTTTGATTTTCTTTTCCTAGTCCTTTTAGGTGTGGGTTTACATTGTGGTACTGGGATTAGATTCATCCCTAAGAAAGTGAAAACTAAAGGCTTCAGTCAGTGTCTTAATGAAAGGGACCTCATTTTGGAAGATGAAAACCAGAATGAGTCTCATTGGTAGGTTGCTGGGGGGAGGGTAGGATGTTCAATAGCTGTTTCCAGGTAACATTTTGCTTGATGGACTATATTTTGGAAAATAAGTCTTTTGGTCTAATAACTTCAGGAAACCCTATACGAGTGGGGACCCCCAAAAATGGAATTATTTTCTGGAGGGTGGGTCCCTGGTAGTACAGGCTTCTGCCATTAGGTGAGTGTTCTGGGAACCCATCTGTATCAGTGCACCAGCTGGTGTTGTTGTGAGAGACCATGTTCAGTTTCAGTGAATTTTTTTCCTGAAGACTCTTCCAATGCATTTGTCCATATCGTGATCAGTGATTTACAAGCACACCTGCCCACACCACACTGAGTGTTCAGCAGTTTTTGATCAAAAGCAGCATGATCTCCTGCCCTGCCCTCACTATTTAACTGCTTTCACCCTGAGTGACTTTTTTTGTTTCTCCAGATGAAGAAAGTCCTCAAAGGGAAACATTTAGTTGTTGTGGAAGAGATGAAACAATAAACGGCAGAAGCATTAAAAGGCAGCAAAATCAACAAGTTCAAAAATTGTTTTGAGCCCTGCCTAGTGTGGCTCAGTTGATCGAGTGCTGGCCTACAAACTATAAGATCACGGGTTCGATTCTCAGGGCACATGGCTTGGTTGCAGGCCAGGTCCCCAGTAGGGGGCGTATGAGAGGCAAGCACACATTGATGTTTGTCTCCCTCTCTTTCTCCCTCCCTTCCCCTCTCTAAAAATAAATTTCAAAAACTGTTTTGAGCAGTGGAAAAACTGCCTCGATAGGTGTATTGCATCAAATGGAGAGTACTTTGAACGTGACTGAAGTTTAGACATATAAGAATACACAATTTTTTATAAATAAATTCCAGGGTTTTTGCCCCCCCTCCGCATGTATACTATACATCTTCCAGATTAAATTCATATATTACTGAAATTAAGGTTCTATTTCACTAACCATTTCCCAAACTTTTTAACAATGCAACCTTACTCAGAAGCCCTCATCTTCCATTCCAGGCTTCATTCTCAGGACATTTCTCAACAATACAGGCCTTCTGCTCTCCCTGGCCGGCCTTCCTGGAAAGGATTTCTGTAGGCAGACATATTGGACCTGAGGGAACAATAATTTCAGACTGAAATTCCCTGTCTCACTGTCTTGCTAGGAATTCCCTCAGGAGGCCCAGGTGTGCATCTAGGAAAAAGAGAGCTATTATCAAGGAATTTAACTCTGCTGGGGAATCAAGGGCTCAGTTTGTGTATGTGGGGATGGAGATGGAGGGGAAAGTTCTGGCTGCTTCAGATAGTGATGAATGGCTTTAGTAAACAAAGTCTGCAGCTTTGGAGAGAGACAGTTTGAGTCTGTGCAGGTTTCAGGTTTCTGACAGAAAAAATTTCAAGAGAGGTTTACAGACACCCTCCCCACCCACCATACACATCTATGTTAAGAGTTTGAGTTTGCAAAACCCTGCTGGCCTAATATCTTCAGATCCTTGGCAATCCTGTGAATTAAGAAATGGAAGTAAATTTCTAGTATATATGTGAATCACTGAGGCTTTCATCCGTATATATTGTCCTAGTGAATACTTTAAATCCTCACAACAACCCTGTGAGGGGAAGTGCCATTATTATCCCCACTTTTATCCAGATTTTGAAATTGAGACTCAGAGTACTTACTTTGTAACAGCCATGGGGCTAGGTGCTGGGGATACAAAGGAGAGTCAGGCAGATGTAGTCCTTTCCTGAAAGTATTCACGGACTAATAATGAGGAAAGCCAGCAAATGAGCGACACTCAGAGAACACTGTGATAAACTACTATGACAACCATTACTTTTTTTCTCTGTTTTTATTTTCTTTTGCTTGTTCGTTTACTTTGTGTTTGTCTTTCTCTGTCTCACTTATTTCACTTTGGCATAATAGCCTCTAGGTCAATCCATGCTGTCATAAATGGCCAGATTACATTCTGTTTTTACTTCTGAGAAATATTCCATTGTGTTTGTGTGTGTATCACATCTTCCTTATCCATGCATTTATTGACAAACACCTAGAATACAGCATAGGGAACACAGTCAAAAATATTATAATAATTTTGCATAATGACAGAAGGTTACTGGACTTAGCATGGTGAGCACATCAGAAGGTATACAAATGTTGAATCACTGTGTTGCACACCTGAAACTAATGTACTATTATATGCCAATTATACTTTAATAAAAAAATAAGTAAATGAAATAAAATCTTTTTAAAAAAGGAAAACTACATTACAGTTAAAAATTGTGTTAACAGCTCTGGCCAGTATGGCTCAGTTGGTTGCAGTGTTGTTACAGGAACCAAAAGGTTGTGGGTTCGATAGTCGGTCAGGGCACATGCCTTTGTGGGTTTGATTCTCCTCGTTGGGGCATGTACAGGAGGCAACCAATCAATGTTTCTTTCTCTCTCTCTCTCTCTCTCTCTCTCTCTCTCTCTCCCCTTCCGTCCCTTTTCCTCTTTCTCTGAAAGCAATGAAAAAAATGTCCTTTGATGAGTCTTAAAAAATTGTTATAACAGCTAGCAGGATTTACTCTGTGCCAGGCTCCATGCTAAGTGCTTTGCACCCATTATCTTATTTAATTCTGACAACATTCCTATGAAAAATGTGCTATCATTATTCCCATTCTAAAAATATGGAAACTATGCCTGAGAAAGGAAATGACTATTGTACAGTTGATTAGCTACAAATGGGTAGAGACAGGATTCTAATTCAAATTGGTTTCACAATAGATTTGCTGTTAACTAGAAAGTTAATTATAGAGGGTTCTATGGAATCAATGTTGAGAGTATCTTAAGCTTCATATTCCAGCACACATAGTAAATCTTTTTTTTAAAGTTGATTGAAATATTCATATTAATTCACCTGGGAGGAGGCACACAATTGCAGAGGCTTCTAATATTAGTTATAAATATACAATATCATCATAGTAAGCGATTAACCTGCATCTACTCTGGTTACCCTAATTTGGTGGAAGTTGGGGCTCTTGAGCTCTCAAAAACAGACAAAGGAACTATGACTGTGATCATTTAATTTAAATCACAAGAATGAGACCTATACCTAGACATGTCTTAAATTGGGATTCTAAGAGCTACAACCTGGCCTGTTTCTATGTAAGTTTTCAACTTTGAGTTCTTGTTTTGATAAGATTAACAACCTCAAAATTTCATCAGCTACAGTTTGGTTATGTCTTCTGTGCTAGTTTATGTTGGGATTGCATTATGGATGATACCAGCTATATCTGGAGATGCTTAAAGAAACTGCAGAGGGAAAGCACAAATTCATACAAGAATAGTTTTCAGCTCCTTAAACCAAACTCATAAATTAGTCTTGCATGTGAATACAACTTTGCACTTCCTCTTTATTTGGCTACAGTTCTCAGTATTTTAGGAAAAGGGGAAATTTTTGCCACTCAGTAATTCAGGGGTTTTTCTTTGCACTCTACACTTGAAGAATGGAACACTCATTTAATAAGTCATACCTAGCTTCCTGTCTAATCGGCATATGCCAAAACAAATAATTTACCAGGCTCCTTCTGGCTCCAGAAATACAATCATTCCTAGATGGAAGCACAAAGATGCATCAACATGTACTTTTTGCCCAAGCAACAGACAATATAACAATGGTAAGGCAGGCAACTCTCACCTTTATTTAAGGTACCAAATCACAAAGTACAGCCATCTCACTGTGATTTTTCTTTTAAAAATCCTGACTATATTAATCACAGAAGAGACAGAAACTATTCTGCTTCGCAGGCTTCCACACATGGTTGTCCCTTGCACAACTCTAAGAGGGTGCCTTTCCCATGATTGAGGTGCAAATGTGCAGAGCACAACCTGCATAATTGCACACTGGAGCCTACTACTTCTCCCCACTCCTCACTACTGCAAAACATAGCTTGGGTAGTTTTGAGTTTTGCATGTTGGAAGTGCTTTTATTCACAAACCTCTTGGCACTGATCATTGGCTCTGCTTAGCGGGACGGGAAAGCAAAAGAGGGACCCAATCACTTTTTAGCACTGCTTTTTTTCATGTCGGTTCTAAGAACATTCAGCAGCGCTTTCATTCTTTATTAGACAATGATGAAAACAACAAGCAAAGCTGGGTCAATAGTAATTGGTCTCAAGTAGAAAATGACAGCTAGTCAATTATTTTTGATAAGCCTCTAGAAACAGCAAATAAAACATGTATGCAATAACCCCTTGTCAATAGAATAACCATAAATCTAGAACTCAATAATCGGACCAATGCTCTAAGGAAAAAATATTTTCTTAAAGCATAATAAGAGAAGAATTTTGAAGAACCATGTCATTTCTCTTTCTAAATAAGAATGAACATTTTGATAATCTTGAAACTTTCTTCTTCACTCCACAAAGCAACAAGAACTCTTTTAAGTTCCATTTCTGGTAGACAGTAAATGAATGGATGCAAACATTTCCTATTTGGAGTCAACCTTAGCAGACAGAGAAGGGAGTCATGCAAGTGATGGGATGCGAAGAGTGCTGACCAGGCCAAACAAACTAATAAATGCTATCAATTAGGTTTCATTCCTTTGTATTAAGGGCACTGTGCAACACCACCAGCAACACACCACATACATGGACACACACACAGAGTTAATATGAAAACTCCTATGAGAGATAATATATTAAACCTCTGATCATTGGCACATTTCCCTGCATACAGACACTGTCTGGAAGAACAGGAATACCCAGCTAACTTTAAGTAGAGAGAGAGGAGGATAGGACAAGAAATTCAAAACCTTGATCACAGGGCATGTTCTAGAAAGGCTGCAGCGGTGTGGCGGTGTTGGGGTGAGAGGAATAAGCACAGTTTGGGCAATATTTTAAATGCATCAGATACTGGGCACCTTAGGAGGGGAAAGGAGAAGGGATGAAAGATGAAGAAAAGGTTAAGGGGCATGAAACCCAAATTGCGCTCACTTCACGGTTTTGACTAAAACCATTCCTGATCCCATTTCACAGGGATTGACTCTGAAGAAATTTCCCATAATAGAATTAGGAAAGTAGGCTATTGTTTGGTATGTGTTCCTGGAAGGCTCACATTAACCGACAGTAGCTCCTGGGAATTTATACCAAATTTGTCCTCCAGCTGTTAGGATATCATAACGGTGGGTAGGTACAAACAGCTGCAAACTCCCATTGCCTCTCCTTTCCACCTGGCCCTGATCACTGTTCAACCCCATCCCTAATCTCTGTGAATGGGCAAAGCTCACATCTTTGGCACCATCATCGATCCTGAATCCAAGTGTAGCTGACAGATCGGATACATTGCCCAATTTAAAATGTTTTTTCTTGGTAGCACAATTCTGAAGTTTGGGTGAAATTTTATGGGGAAACGTGTTGCAATTTACCAACATTTGATTTGACTTTTTGTTGTTGAAAAAACAACATGAAGCAAGAAAGTTTCTTTCTCAAACATGAATGTGAACTACAACTCTCCAAGAGGAGATGAAATGAAATGAACATCACTAGTGTTAATTTTGGATCTTCCTTCATTCTGAATATCCCACACACTTGAATAGCATAAGGAAACTTACTTGGTGTTTTACACAGATTACGGTTAGCCAAAGGGAAAGAGGATGGCCCTGATTTTATTGAATTGAAAATGTGATGTGTGCACAATAAACTTCCTCTTAGACACTAGCACTTTAAATGTCGTGTTGTTTCCAGATTTTTTAAAAAAATTTAAATGTCCAGCTGTTGGTCTATTTACAAGTTCTCTTCCTTCAATACAATTCAATTACACTTATCTGTGGGATATCTTTTTATTTCTATCCTACACAAAATAAAGACATTTTAATATTAATGTTTTCTCCCTCTGTAAGTTAAAAATTCAAACGTATCATGGAAACTATAACTTCTAAAAGGGATAACATTAGACCATGTGATTTTAGTACTGAGGAACAATAAGAATGACTCTTATTTTTTTACATATAAGCAAACAAAACAATGTAATTGAGGTTATACTATTGCAGATGATCTTTTGAAAAATAAATTACTTTGGCAATTTTTCACAAAATAGATGCATATAGATATTGTGATTTCATATTGGAAAGTCACAAGTGATTCCCTCTGTGGGGTAGTACTCTAAAATGAGCTGTGCATGTTCTTATTGAATTAAGAGGAGAAAAAAGGAGGACAAGAAACACTTCGCACAGAAAAATGCACTCAAAAAGGGGGCATGAATTCTGGTTGCTGTGACAAAAATCTATATAAAGTGTGCTTACTTTCAAATATATAAGCAGATATAAATCAGTTGAAACTGTTGTCTCAGTAAAATTGAGTGCATTTTTCATCTTTTCTTACATATGGTAATTAGTAAGCCACCAAGATGATAGTTACAAAAACCCGAGGCCCACATCTAATTACGCTCTTAGCAATTGGCATTAAATCTTCAGCACAATTAGGAAGGCCAGGCAATTCGCTGTATTGTATACCAACAAGCTCAACCAGTCCACTCCAAATGGGCAGGAATGCTGGGCCTCACTGGTTTTAGTAGACAATAGTAGAGGGATGTCTAAGGGCATTTTAGATCCACTTAACTATTATTTGTCATGCAAATTTCTAGTTTTAAGTAGTAGCCAGCTACTGGGATTAGTAAAGTAGAGAGATTGAAAGAGAAATAGACCAATATAGGTAGTAGTTCTAGACATAATCACGCAAAGCAATTTTTCGGCCTTTCTCTATGTGAGCGGTAAGGAGAGAAAGAAAATTATACTTAAATTGAGAGAAACTAAAGAGAAATGACCTCATGTTCCATTAACCAAAATCAATACTTTATATATGCAAATACAAGTTTCAACAGGTTATCCATATGCAAATTGTAAATATGAAGCAGCATCCCTTTTAGTACTAGGTTGCTATTTATTTAGAAGATTTTCAGTAAATTGCATGCTTTAATCTCTGTGTTATGGGAAATGGTCCTCCTCACTTCTTTCAGAAGTTACCTATGACAGCTATTAATGCCCACAAGCAATGCAGTGACCCCAGCAGTGCATAATTCCACAGTGCATATTTAATTTTGAAGGTGAAAAACGAGATGTACTCCCCTCGTAACACTTATTTTTATGAGTCTCCTAATTCTTTGAAATTTATTATTTTCACTAAAAGCACCCAGAAGGTAATTGAAATAGATTTTCCAAATCCATTTCTAGATTATCTTAACCTACAGTAACATGTTAACTCATTCATAATATTCTTAGCAAATACAGGAAATAGAATTCCCTTGATTAAAAATACACCAATGAACCTGAGACTGCAATATTCTTTAAAAAAAAAAAAGAAAGAAAGAAAAACAAACCCTAAAGTTACTTTCAAAGAACTTCTGTGAGGTATTTCTTTTTGAGATCAAACTATGCTCTCAAAACCTGTTAGTCAATCACCAGAACTGGAAAAGAGAATATGAAAATAAGAGATGGAAGTAGCCCTCTAGGGTTGAACCTACTAAGGAAAGAACCAATGATTCTCTCAGGCTTCCCAGCTAGGCATTTAGAGCCTGAATAAAACCATTTACTCTAAGATTCTCTTGTGACTTCAAATGGCCAAGTAACTCCAAGAAAAGAGTTTGTTACTGTCACTGTCAGGTGTGATAATTAATGAGCCTTCACTGAAGCAGATACTGAATTATTGGGTTACTGGGCCTAGAAAATAAAGAGCCGAAAGAGAACTGATAATAGTTTTCAGAGAAAAGAGAATATTAACTAAAACTGCAACTGGGGAAATGAGAAAGACACATGAACAAGTCACTGCCAGCACAGACTGAATGGAGTCTGTGGAATCACAAGTACAACAGTCTTTGTTGTGTAGTCTTCTTCCCTAGATGGGCAGCTCTTGGAGGGCAGGTCTCCATCTCAACAATCTCCTGTATCCCATAATGGTAATGCTGTAAACATACTTGCAGAATCAATAGGACAAATGGCATACCATAACCTACATTCATTTGTTCATTCAGTCAAAATTTAATTGGCAGTCACTATGGGCAAGGCACTGGGATAGATACTGTGGGAAAGACAAAAAACAAGTCACCATATCTCCAGTCAAGGAGTTCAGAGTCTACCTGGGGAGACAAAGTATGTTTATAATTAGCTGCTAAAATACAAGATAACAACAAATATAAGACAGTAAGGGGTACAGGTAAAGTCTAGTAGAGCAAGGGAAGATGGGTTCCACCTGGAGGAAAAGGAGATCTCATAAGAAGGTGCCATTTGAAGAGGGAGCACTCTACTGGGCCCTTTCAGGAGTCCCTCTAAAGAACTTTCACTTTCCTTTCAATAGGGCCATGGGTGCTGCCTCCCCTCCCCTCCTCTGCTGCCAATACTTATTCTTTGACTCAGGTTTTTTCTTGGGCCCACTGCCAAGCAGAACATAGCTATATAGACCCTCCTCTCCATCTGTATCTACTTAAGCCCAGAAACCCTTTTGAGGTTTTGTAAAGGGTTTTACAGCTAATAACTATAGGGGACCAGACAAGGTTTAATAACACACACAGAGAAGTTCTAAGAAACCTAACAAGTTTCCAGAAATAGCTATCACAGATCCTAGGTGGAATGGAGATGAGATCAGACCTGATTTTCCTAGCTTCTTTCTCTGAGCTCAAGGCCTCTGGTGTTCAGCATTACCCACCTTTCTTTGTCCCTGTCCCCAACCTTTATTTTCAAACACACTTAAAACTGGAAGAGGAAATGTAATGGTAGGAAACAGGGTGTCCCTAAAGGTAAACATAATAGTCCTCCACATCTGAAAAAATAAGCTAGTTAATAGCTTCTTGTGCCGCTCACAAGAATAGTTATCTTAGATCAAATGCACTGTGCCTAAGAAGCAGTAATGAGTTTTAGAAGGGATGCTTTGTAAAATCAACCCTAGTAGGTAATAGTAAATGCCACAATTATAGCTTCAAAGTACACACATAATCTAATGCTAACTAATGTTTTCACATATTTCTCTTTAGGTTCTACATTATAGCATACTGTTGGGGTACAATGAACACAAACAAGTGTAAGCATGATGGGAAGGAATGTTGACATAAACCATGGCAACACAAACATATTTCAAGCTTGAATGGCACAGCCTGCCTTAATAATGAGTACAGAATAATAACATGAACTGTCCAAAGAGGTGGGGAGGAGAGTGACTTTTTTTCCAGTTCTAACAGTCCTGGGCAACTACAGAAATCCCCACTTTATGTTTCATATGGCTTCAATGAATTCTCACACATGGAAATTCACTTCTGCTTTTTTAGTGATGATGACCAATCATCACTCTAACAGTAATAAGTTAGGGAGTGGAATGAATCCTCTTTTCTTTTATTAATCCACATTTGGAAGATCAATTAATGTCATTTGTTTGAAAGGGAATGAATGGTCAGAAAATGTATGATTTAAGTAATCACTTTTCTTTTTCCAAACATCCAATTCTCTTGGTAGTGCCCTAAAAGTCCTCATTGTGCAACTCTTTTCTATCCTCAATTTGCCATTCCCCAAATCATTTACCTTTCTGCTCTCATTTCTAATTTCACAAATTTCTCTAGCAGCACTGGATGTTTTGCAATTTTGATGGCATAAGCTCACAATATGGCTTAACCTTAGCTAAGCCCTGGTCGATGTTTAACAAGCCTTTTGTTTGTATCTTGCGGCTACCTATCATTTCCCAGGGCAGTCAACCAAAACCTTTCCCATTTTCCACTCTTCCAAAATTTTCCAAGTCCCAAACCCAATCCTGTCCTCCTTATTTTTAGCAAATGGTGTTTCTCTTTACCTGACAAAATGAAGATATTAGACATGATTTCCTAAGATGTCCTGCCTGTCTGTCTGAATATTTCTGTCTCTTCACATAATCTTTTCTCCTTCCCTACTGCCTCAAGCTATCATATATTAGAAGAGAAATAACAATGACTTCTTCAACTCTAATCAATGTGGCTTTCATACCCATTAATCTAATAAAATTTGCTTGTCAGGTGTCACCAATGACTTCAGAGTTGCTACACATGATGGCCACATCTAACGTCCATCCTTTTCTACCTCTCTGTGGTATTTGATACCGCTCCTTCTTCAGCCTCTCTGCCTTCCACACTAACATACTCCCAAGGTTCTCATTCTGATTTTCTGGCCATTCCTTTTCTAGGTTTTTCTGAAAACTCTTACACAGCAAACTTTCCAACTTTCATGTTTTCAATTATGATGCCTCATGCAGATAAACATGGATTTCTCTATAACCCCAGACTCTTTTCAGAGTTTGATGTCTCTATTTCTGACTGCCTCTTAGACATCTCCCTACAGGTGGGTCACCCATATCACAAACACAACACTACCAAAGTCATCATCTTCCCTGCTGTAGTGACTGCCCCACAATCTTTATTGCTTCAACCGACTTTCCTATTTTTACTCATGGCATCACCATGTTACTTCCCAATTACTAACAGGTCTGAAAGGGGAAAAAATCATTCCTTCCTCTCATTCATCCCCATCCATCCTGTTACAAAGTCCTATCAGTTCTACCTTTCCCAATGTTTTCACATCAATCTCCAGTTTTTCTTTACCTCCACTGCTACTGCCCAAGTGAAGATTTTCACCATCTCTCACCTCCTGTGTATTGTGCTCAGGGCTTTACATAGCATATCTCATATAGCAGATGCACAAAAAAGTCTTTATTCAATGCCATCCTTTTTCCTTTTGTGATGCCAAAGTGATGCCAAAAAAATGTTAACAACCATCACTACAAACTAGTACTCTCAGAAGAATTTTCTTTGAAAGTCATAAAATCCTTGAATAAAAAATACTAGGTGAGAGATCATACACTTTTAAAAATATATAGAGTAGGATGAAATACGTGATTAGATGATATAAAGTCGCACACCATCATCCCCAAGTAGTGCAACTGTACAAACACAGTAAATAGAATCATGTTATTGCATATTAAGAAAGAAAACCAGACAAGAGAGAAAACGGTGCCAATATAGTCCCTTCCAAAGGTTCAACAATGATACCAAACAGGACTGAAGTATAGTTCTTAAACTGGTTTTAACCCTAATTCATGTCAAAGGAACTTGAAGATGATAGCAGGTTGCCTTTTAAGTTAGCTGTCTCTAGGCACATTAAACAACATTTCCCTCAAAGACTTTTGAGAAACATGAGAGGACGGAAAAGTGCAATTTTATGTTTCAAGAACCAGTAAATCCCATGTACTATTCTGTTTGCATTTCAGATATTATGCTTTGGTATGTAAATGTCAAAGGGATGTTAAAGGATGTAAATACAGCTTCTTGAAGAACAAAGTCAGTTGTACCTGGCTAACTACATCTGTGGGCACCTTGATGCCACTGAAACATTTAATATTAAAGACACATTCCTGTTTTTGTCAGTATAATTCATGGTCCTTTGGAGCTTAAACTAATCATGCAATAAATAGTGCTGAAGTAGATGCAGGAGAGAAAGCAACTAAAATACTAGAATGACTTCTCCTTCCACCCACCATCTTTTCCAAATTCCTGTACTGCTTTGAACTTTTAATGGGACCTTGAGAGAAATGGGGATGGAGGGAAACAGAGATGAGAAGAAAGGAAGAAGAGATATGGCTGCTATTTCTAAGTTTTCACAACTTAAGTGAGTGTGGCTACTTCAACTGATCATTTGCCTATTGGCTTCAAAGTCTGTCTCTTCTTTTCCTTTATGTCTATTTCTGTTGCTGGGACTTAACTACTCTTGGCTTGTGCCACTGATTCCTGCAATCTCAGGCTGGAACAGCATTAATGCTGTAAGAAATGTGCCTGACCTAAATGTCCTGCGGCTGGGAAATTTATTACTATACTGCTTCACTTTGTCCCTAAACACAGATGTTAAAACCATCCCTTCTGAATGACAACTGCCTCTCTCACTCAGTGCCAATGGCCAAGGTTGCTAACATGTTTAAAAGGGACCCAAAGAGAACACTTAAAAAATTTCTTTTACCTTATTATTTCCTGGTATAGACTGTTGTCCTGAAATAGGGAATGTGCAGTGCCTAATAAAAAGCTGAATTTGCTAAGGAGTTTTTATACCCTCATAAAGTAGCCCCAGTGAAAGTCATCTAACTGGCAGGAATTGCACAGGTAACAGACGGCTGGAACCTCAACCACACAGTCTTCTAAACTTTGGTTAATGGACTCTGGCAGGCTGCCATCCCAGAAGTTTACTACAAAAGTAAAATGCAAGGCTAAAGAATTTTTTAAATAATGCCAGGCATAAACACTACCCTTTGGCATTCTCTTGCCAATGAACAAATATCTCAGACAACTCAACAGGCTTTCAGGCCAGCCAATGAAAAGCACAGGCAGTACTATGTGTATATCCTCCCCCAAAATCCGAAGAATGTTGCTGAGATGTAAATCACCCATAAAGCATTACAATGAAAAAAAATGGCGCCCAGAAGTATAAGCGAGATGCTTTTTCATCTGGGCTGCAATATACTGTTCTAGGCTCCATGGATGACAAGAGAGGAAAGCTTGAGAAACTTAGCCATTTTTTTTTTCAAGGAGGTAGAGGAGCTGCTATACAAAGGCACATTACAGACCTCAGACACTCAGTCTGAATAGATGAGGGTTGAAAAGGGATATAATCAGTCTTTCAAATAAGAATGGATATTGATGAGGTGAAGTGAACTCATTCACCAGATCCAAATACAGTAGAGATAAGGAAGACTTTTGAAACTAAACACAGATAAGCTTAAAGCAGATTAAAATGAATGATGGAGTGGGAAGCAGCAGGTTTAAATATATGGAATGCATTATATTATTCAAACCAAGAGGTGCTAATGTCTGAAAATACAGTCTCCCCAAAACAGAGTTAGACACACTCAGTAAGATTTAGTTCACAATGACTTATTAAATGGACATAATTTTGAAACAGATCCGAACTTCAAGAGCAGACTCTTGGAAAATATAAAAATGACCCAGTTCTAATTATGATACCTAATAAAAGTCCCCAAGTTTTACCTGGATTCCAATTTGAACCAAAAAAATTACTAAATCACCATGGCATTTTCTTCTTGTTGAGGTACAAGATTATTCTCATTTGTTTATTCAAGGATAATTTAAAATCCTCCCATTCCTTGTTCCGTAGCCATCTGCTGTCCCCCAATATTCTATTGCATTTTGGGAGTGAATAAACCATCCAGTTTCTTTATCAGAGAAACTATTTTTTTCTATTGGTGTGAGCTTTGCTGTTTGTTTTGACCAATAACTTCTTGAACATTAAATGTCATGTTACCTTGGTTTTGCTTCAACCTCTTTATTTCATGCAATCTCTTAAAGATTTGATTATTTCATTGAACCCCACTACTTCAATTTTATGCTTCTAGTTCTTTCACTATAATTCCCTTTTTAAGTCCTCTGATTGTGGTCCTTTCCATATTTGTTGAGGAGAAACTAAAAGGAAATAGCTGTAAGCCACAGAATAAAATATTTCAGCTAGACATGTCAGTTGCACTTAGAATGATGCTATGTAAGTAATATGTTGGATAACAGGAGATGTTTTATTCTCTACCCAGCATGGAGCGGGTTGCAGGAAATTAGGCCAGCTTCTCAGCAGCTCAAGTCAGACCTTTACAGTATGACTTCATTATTTAGTTTGAAAGTGAATTTCAAAAACAGACTCACCCATAGTCAAATGTAAGTATAAACAGACTTTGCAAGTCACATATTGAGTTATTCATCATCTGCCGTTTGCAATCACCCATACCTCTGGTTCCCTGCCATTAATTCAAAGCGTTACGAAATTTGCCTTAGAATATTGATTTTAAAGGTAAGTTCTAGGGTCTTGCTTTTAAAAGAACATGAAAACTGAAAGCAGTGGCCAAGATAGAACAATAGAAAAACAGATAATGTGTCAAGGACAGATTCTGGGCCATCCGCTGGCTAGTGGAGTCTCATTGAAGGGCTCATGTATGAGATCATTTGATCAATGACTTTTCCTTTCAAACATCCAGAAATACATGTTATATCATTTAACTAGAAAGTAGTGAGTTTGAAATCACACAACTGTTCAGCTTGATCCAAGGAGATGTTAACCACTCTGGCAAAATGTTCTAATCCAAGTCTCTCATTTCCAACTGGTCTCACTGGGTGGCCCACATGATATATGCAAGAACTAAAAATGGGGCTGTTTAAAGTAGGACACCCTGAAGGATTATTTTACAATGCCACATGTTATACAGATTAACTCCAGATATTGTTCTTTGGGTGTTGCTTTTCAACTAGACAAAGATTTTTTAATTTATTCATATTTATTGAGTTCTAAGCATAAGAAAATAGCTGGGAAATGGAAATAAGGGTATTCTGTCCCCTGCCTTCCTTTCAACTTCTCTTCCACTATAGTATTCCCTTTAAGGAACATTTTATTCCAACTCAGATAGTTTCTTTGGTATCCACCAAGCTCATTTCTCCTGCCTCAAAGATTTTGCCCAGGCCATTATGTCTACTTACAATGAATATCACAACCTCTCATACCCTTTCATCAATAGCCTCCCCATCATCTGCACTTAGCTCAAAAAAGGATAGCATGTGCATACCCTCATTGCCAGCTAGACTATAAACCTTCTTGAGAATGGAAATTGCATCTTACATGTCACCCCCACAGTACCTAGCTCAATGATTAGCACTTTGTAGATGCTCAATAAATACTTCTGGCTTAAATATACCCACCAATCAATATCTGTCTCAAGATGCTTACTATAACATGAATGTTCTTGAGAATCTAACTTCAGCAGATACACATATTCGAAATATATTTCTTGCTGTCTGAAAACAGGGATATGCACTATTCTCACTATCTGAATTCAGTATAAACACCTTGGTGAAAATTTTGTTACATCATTGGGTGAAGGTGTTCAAAGGGTACCAACTTCCAGTTATGAGATGAATAAGATCTGGAAAGGTAATACATAACATGGTAACCATTGCTAACAGTATTGTCTTATATATTTGAACACTGTTAAGAGAATAGATTTTAAAGTTCTCACCACACACAAACATACACCATAACTATGTAAGGTGAAGAATGTGTTAACTAATTCTCGTGATGATTATTCACAAAATATACATGTATCAAATCATTATGTTGTATACCTTAAACTCACACAATGTTATATGGCAATTATATCTCAATAAAGCTGGAAAATTGTCATTTCCTGAAACATTGAAGAACTGCTATTTTAAGAAACATTATTAGGTGATTTAGACCTTTATTACTAAAGCCATTCAGATTTGCCATCTACCACAAATGTTCTTCAATCAACACAAAACAACTGAAGTGAGAAATGTTAATACCACATTTCAGGCAATTATTGCAGCATGATCACAATTCCTAGGCACCTTTAATTTTTTTGTCAAACAGAACAAAATTCATATTACGCAGATTCCTATTTCATTAAGATAATATGATCTGAAATAGCAGTGGCAAAGGACTAAGAATACAGACCCTGTTAACACTTGAAAAGCTTCCCCCTTCCCCCAAAGGCATATCAGGATGCAAAAAGAAGACTTCAAGCAGTGCATTCCTAACTCCAGAAACAATAGTAACTATTAAACACTGAGACAGGGGTATGGGTGGTGTTCCCAGATCAAGGTAATACTAAGGAAAACACAGCCTCAAATAAGATAAAGCCTTACCCCTGTTTTCAGAAACTGATGTGTTGTAGTTCCAATTTATGTCCCATCTACATGGGAATTCAGAAGTAAGACAATGTTATCACACTGATTCTCTAAGGGAAAGAGCAAGAGGCCAGATTTGGCTTTCTGGCGACCTGGAAGTTCTGAATGTACCATTCTCAGACAAAAGCCAGGGTGCCTAGCAGTTCTAAGAATTGAGTGCATGCTATGGGATAGAAATGAAGACTATTAATGCACTTTGTCATTTTAGCGATATTGTTTTGTTTTTGTATGGAAGGAGGGGAGATGTTTGTTTTACAATCCACATTTGATTTGGTTATGTTACAATTAAGGAATTCATCTCTAATTGCTAATGTCCCATCTCATTCTAAAATCTTAACATAAAAATTATGTGTTTTTCTTCTTCCAGAAACGAGAGTCAACAGAAGTTTTCATTCATTTTGTAGATGTTAAGGGTTACTTATTATGATGTGAGAACAGATTGAATCTTGAAAGAATATCTTCAATGTTTGATGCTGAACTGGAAATAGTATTATTTAATAAAGAATGATACAATAAACCAGCTTTTTGTTTTCTTAAAAAAGGATTTTATTTATTAATTTATTTTCAGAGAGAGGAGAAGAGAGGGAGAAAGAGAGGGAGAGAAACACTGATGTGTGAGAGAAACATCAACTGGTTGCCTCTTGCTCGGGGGCCCAAACTGCAACCCAGGCATGTGTCCTGCACAGGGAATCAAACCAGCAACCTTTCGATTCACAGGCCGGTGCTCAATCCACTGAGCCACACCAGTCAGGGCTATAAACCAGCTTTTGGTGACCAAAAAAGAACAACAAAATCACTTTAGGCTACAGTTTCTCAGTTAACCATCACCTCTTCAGTGGATATTTTAGGTGCAAATGAGAAAACATACTGAAAATATGAAAGAATGCCTTTGGAAAGTGAGCATGCATTCATGTTTAGTTCTCACTATATATAAAATTCCAAATACATTAGAGTTTGTAAATAATAATAGAAATAAATTTATGTTGAGTCCATGGTTGTATTAAGTCTCCTTTCACACATGGCACAGTCGAATCACTATAGATCTGTCACTAAGTTTACTACAACAATAGTAGAGTAAAAAAATATCTAAAAGTGTCAGAAAAGCAAAGGACAAGTGATATTAATCATGTGACTCTGGACAATTCTTAAATCTCTCTAGACCTGAGTCTTTTCATCTGTAAAATAATGATAATACTGTTCTCAACTCACACACTGCTGAGGGAATAAACATAAACAACTTTTCAATATACAATTTGGAAAACACATAAAAGAAATTTTGTTGTACATGTTCATATAAGTTTTTGACCCAGTTATCCTGAAATTTTAAGAATTTACCTGATAAAAGAATCAGAAATGCACCCAAATATATATGTACCAGAAAGTTAATCATAGCATGAGCTCTAATTAGAAAAGTTGAAAACAATCTAAACAGATAATTAAGTCTAAATAAATTACCCTATATCCATATGATGGAAACTATTCAACCACCAAAATAAAAAAAGAAATTTTAGGAAAATATAAAATTAACTAGAATATTCACAATAAATAAATAGTAGGAAAATTGGATTTCAAAGCAGTATGTATAATATGAAAATTGTAATACAGACACATACATTTAAAGAAAAAAACTGGAGGGAAATACACCAAGATATTGACCACTGAATGATTGTTATCTTTAGATGGAATTATAGATAATTTTTATTTTCTTGTTATACTCTCAGCATTTTCAAATTTTCTTTAAAAAAACAGGCAGTACATTGTTCCTGGCCAGGTAGCTCAGTTGGTTAGAGCATCACCCCCAAAATTCAAGGTCACGGGTTTGATTCCAAGTCAGGGAATATACTAGAAGCAACCAATGAACGTATAAATAAGTGGAGCAACAAATCAATATTTCCCCCCTCTCAAAAAATCAGTAGTTTTTTAAATGGCTTCTTTTAAAAAAATATGCAATGCCTTTATAATCAGTAAAAGTTAAGTAGTATTTCCTCTCTACCCCCATTTTGGAAATTATATGAGATGTTTGTTAAAGTATGTTTGTGAACTCTCAGATGGTATTACAAGAGTAAGCTCATATTATCATTATTAGAGAGGTCCGAGTCCTCATTGTCAATAGACAAAAAGTACATAATCCAAATTTGGAGCAAAGGCCAAAAAAGGGTATTTCTAAAAAGAACCAGGCCAGGAAAGTTCAGTTCTGTTAGACTTGATTGACTTTCCATAATCCAAATTTGCTTTCGATGTTTCCTTCTGTTTTTACATACAGTCCCTGATAATATGGGTCAAAATCAGTTGAAAAGTACTTAAAAATATATTAGCCTCACAACACCTTGGTTTTATAAGGTGAGAAAGCATGTGCCACTACTCTGCCCAGTTAGATACACAGCTAAAATGTCCACATGGCTGTAAGGGTCCTGTGAAAAGTATTCTGTTTAGTAAGTATGACAAATGATGTTGCAGTGCATTTATCTAGCTCTAATCACTGAGCAGGCTCCCATTCCATAATACAAACATAGAATTTATAAACCGCTAGAGAAGAGAGCAAATCTGGAAAACACGACATACAGTCAAATGTCAACTTGGGAAAACATTGGAAAATGAAAGTATATAAGACAAATATATAAAATAGAGGTATGAAAGACAATTTTGAAGTGTGTTCACTGGTTTAATGTGCCTTTGTTGGATTGAATCAGTCCCAGAGAGAAAGGGCTAGAGTACATCTAGCAAGCTGTTTTAAAACTGAGCTATCAGTAGATTATTTGTGCAGGGTTGAGTGCTTTGTCTCCCCATTCCCTCCCCCATTCTGGGTGGTAAGAAAACGTACCCACATTTCCATCCCTGAATTGTTAAGGGTTTATTCTGTGTACAGAATCCATGCTTCTACAGGGCACAGTTAGTGTACACAGTCCACATACAAAAACTGAACAAGTCAATGAGCATCTCTTTAACATCTAAACGAAAATCCAAAAGCTGGCAATACAGAGATGTCAATCAGTCAAAGGATCAACTAAGAATGTTGATAAGTAGAAAAAATAGGACAACACAGTGAAGAGGTCTATATTTATTTTTAAAAATAATAATGCAATCCTTATTAGAATCCTTATTATTTTTTATTCAACTACCTGTTTCACTGAAAGACTCTTCATTTTTTCATAGTTTAAACTGTTTAAAACTATAAAAGCATCAAACATTTCCTTTTAAGAAGGTTTTTCTATACATTTCCCTTCAACTGAATACAAAGGTAAGTGAGAAAACAGATCAAGTCTACTAAGAGAAAGCACTATAAAAGGAGGACGAAAATGCGATGATGTTTCTACTCCAATGTTTATGGCCACATTTCCGAGAGAGAGAAAGTAAACACAACTTTTATGAGCACAGTAGCTGACTCAGAGGTAAATGGTAATCTGACCTTCATATGATAGAAAATCAGGTCAGGTCCACTAGGAGAAATTAGATATCTTGATGGAAGCTAGCAGTGAATGATCTCCTCTTGTACTTAACTGATGCTATTAAATAATTTTTCACTCACTCAACCTCAACAATGTTCACTTGAACTTTCAACAACCTATTAATATGAGTTGAAAGCAAAATACTGATGTTAACTGTGCAACCACAGCCAGTTTCTCAGAAATGCAAACCTACCCTGGCAAGTTGCCAACCGCATTGGGCCACATATTCGTTCCCACTGTTCCATAGTAAAGATCAAAGGCCTACAGGCAGCATCTTATTGCTTTCAGCTACACACACTGAATAGATTACAACAATAACAGCCTCCCCCATTGCAATACTGATTTTTAAAACTGCAACAACCAATCGACATTGACATTTGCCTTGCCTACCCATTTAGCTTTGCTAATTCAACCTTCTATTTAGTAACAAGGAAAAATTACATAATGTGATCCCCTGTGGGGAAAGACTGGTTGTTTTTCCAGGAAATTTCGAACAAGATCTATCCAAAGATGAAAAAATATCAGAAATACAATGAAAACAACCCGAAGTGTTACAAAGGAATGTGTTGCAACTTTTATAATCACTGACAGTAATGCTAAAAATGAAGTTATTTAAAATAAATCAATGCCCTAAAGATTGTGGCTCAGTGGATAGAGTGGCCTGTGAAACAAAAGGTCACAGGTTCAATTCCCAGTCAGGGTACATGCCTTGGGTTGCAGGCCAGGTCCACAGTTGGGGGTGTGTGAGAGGCAACTGATCAATGTTTCTCTCTCACATATTGATGTTTCCCTTCCTCTCTTTCTCCCTCCCTTCCACCTCATCTAAAAATAAATAAATAAAAACCTTAAAAAATAAAGTAAAATAAATTGAAGTACTAGTCTTCAGTGTATCACCCTGAACTGTAGTGCTCATTTGGAGATTTAACAACAACAAAAAAGGTAACATCAGCTTTCCAGCTCATTATACTGACTCTATCTCTATTACCGTATTTTAAACATACCCCATTGTTTAGAAAAACCCAGCAAAGTTACTTGTTTACAGCAAGAAACATGGTTTTTAAAAACATTAACCAATTTGCAATCATTTGAGAACCTCTCTGCTGTGAGATATTTCAAGAACGACAAGTTTGTTAATCATTTGGTCATGCTGGAATTCAATATCAGCAGCGGAATCAAGCCTTAAGCCCCTTCAAATTCTCAAATACCTTCTTGAATCCCTCACAGTATTGCAAAGGTCTTTTCCTGCTCTCACTGTGCACCGACAATCCCCATCAGTATTATGTGCACATGCACCATTTGTCGCTGACACTCATCTGGAGACACAGACAGACATGCTCCACTGGAGGACTGATTTCTAGAGAAAAGAGATATTTTAAATGAGAAAAACAATCTACCCTGCGTGCTCTAATTGCCTGTGTTCTGTGTACCATTTGAAAGAGAGGGAGGAAGGGGTCAGGGTAAAGTAGCAAATGGAGCTTAAGCTATAAAGTTAAATTAATATGTATAGCATTTTACTTTCAAGTTTAATAATTTATGTTAAATTTAATTTACCTAACTGTTAATGAATTAGCAACCACATTTATAACCAAATCACCTACTAATTGAATACTGGTGAAAACTACTTAACTGCTTATTTACACGTCGATCATCATGTATGATTCACCAGGGTGAACTACTCCCAAAGCCTCTGGCTAGTGAAACTGTGGCTTTCTATTTCCATTGTTACCTGGATCCTCGAAGGGTAAAGTAAAGAATTAAGTTCTTTTTCTCCCGCCTCTAGGGTCTGTGACAGTGTTTGCTGCAAACTATAAAGCAGCGTAAAACATCTATGTCAAACAGCAAGGAGATCACTAGCCCCCAAAACCCCAGACTGTATAATCTCCAAATGCCACTGCTTACTAATGTGACAGGAAAAGAAGTTCTTCCCCAAGTTGTTAGCTGAGGCTCCTAAGACCTAGCAGCTTTCAATGTAAACTCTGAAACTATGCTGGAAAATCTGGAGATGCTTTAGAAAAGTTTTCACAGGATGCCAGAGGGCCCTCCCCTCTATTCCCTCCTCCTGCCCAGATCCCTACTCCTTTTCCGTTTTTTTCAAGGTGGGGGGGGGGCTGTAGCCAGAGGCAGGGTTTCTTCCTGTGGAATGTATGGCCAATTATGTGTGAGTCCTTAAAGCACTCTAGGCTCCTTTAGTCTGGGGGCCAAGGCTTCAAAATGAGGGTCTCTCCCTCCCTCACCACAATTCCAGCGATAACAATCTTACAATCCATTCTCTTTCCTCTATAAACACAACCCAATGAACTGCTTCCTTTTGTAACTGGTGCCAGACGCTGAGTTGATTTCATCTGCCACCTTTCCTAATCTCTAGCTTGACCTGGGTAACAACCATTTAAATGTGAACCTTGACTAAAATTGTTTCTAGGTGCTACTTAGTGAAACAGTCCTTAAATCCTGCTTGGATTCGCCTATTTTTGCTCCTGAAAGACATTCGACCTTGGGTATGCTCTTTAGAAACAACTATTTCAGTGCATTGTCTTTTTTTCCCCCGTGGAATGAATGACAAATAATTTTGCTTGATTTCCATTTAAATGGACATTAGCTATTTTAAACAGCTCTTTGTGGCTTAGTTACCAATTAATTTAACAAAAGGAGTTGCCCTTGGGGTACCCGTGGGTAAATGCTTATTTACTAGGACCCTGAATTATGCCCTCCAACTTTGCCCCTAAGAATGAGCACAGTTACAGACACAGTCTTTGCTTACAGAGAATTTACTGTTTGGCTGTGCCATTAACCCATCATGTGACCTTGGGCAAGTTGTGCAAACAGGAAGGGAACAATGCAGAAAATAGGGTCAAAATGGGAAGATCTCCCACTAAGAGGGAGGAAGGATGGTGGAGGAAGGTCCACCTAATCCCTTGAGAGGCTCATTTCCAATCTGACACCCAGTAGGTCAGAGAACTCCAAACAGATTTCCCCACTGCTGCTCCAACTTTCCCTTCTCCAGCGTAAGACCATATCCTTCTTCTGCTAAAACAACTCCCTAAGTCCAGCAAAATGTCTCAAACTGAACCATCATTTAGTAAAATATGTGCTCTGAAATTTGCCCCAAATGCGTTCAGTCTACTAGTCTAAATTTAGAAATATATGTATGTGTACATACAAATATGTCACATATATACATGTGTATATGCACAAATAGATGGATATATATTACATATATATTACATATATATGTAAATCCCTTCCCTAATCACTTTAAACAAATTTTAAAACAGGCAAAATGTTAACAATAACCTTTTGTAACTGTGCCTTTATTCTGGGCCTTTCAATACTTACAGATACCACTTGTACTACTTTCCCATAAAAGCACAACAGAAAATTATAGAGCTATTTATCTAGAAAGACCACTGCTCTGGAATCAGCAAAATAGCCCTTTTTGTACAAACTTCCTTATCCCTTCATTTCTGTAAGCATTTACAGTAAACAGCCTAATTACCATGACCAAATCAAAACTGTAGGTTTTGTGGTAGGCATTTATTTAAATGAGATTCTAATACAATGTGGCCATTATTGCCATCCTGTCTTTCAACAGAATTTTACATGCAATATATACTGAATGCATATGTTATGAAGGACAGAATTACAATAGGAGAATTTAAAGACAGGTTTTATAGAATATAATTTAAGTTGACAGTCAAGATGGAGGCATAAGTAGACACTTCATTTTCTCATGCAACTATAGAAAAAATTACAACCAGATCTCAAAAACACAGAACACCCAGAACTGTCAGAAAATAGAGCTGTGTGGAAGTCCAGCAACCAAGGATTTAAAGAAGCCACATTCATCCAGATGGGCAGTAGGGGCAGAGTTGCAGAGACAGAAGGAGAGGCAGTGTGGGGCAGAGAGGTGGCTGTGGTGGTGGTGATAGAAGTGGAATGGACAGTCCCACATTCACCTGTCGTGGATAAAAATCAGGAGGGATACCTCGGGAGCGAGCAAACTCAGCCCCAGGCCAGACCGCACAGCCCAGGGTTCCAGTGCCAAAAAGATAAACCCCAATTACCTCTGGCTGTAAAAACCAGTGGAGGCTGGGGTGGCAGAAAACTGCCAGATTTTCACTGCTTAAAGGGCCTGCATGGGCTTAGAACTTAGGCAAACCCCACTGCAGCAGGTGGAAGGGTGACAATCACATACAGGAGATGGGTGAGGTGACTAGAAGCGGGCAACTGCCAGTCAGACCTCCAGAAGCCAGGCAGTGGCATTGGCCCCTCTCCAAACCCTCCCACACACAGAGCCACAGAGTGGTGAAGCAGGTTGCCCGACCCTGGCAATTACCTAAGGCTCCATCCCACACAATTTATAGGTACCTTTTCTCCGTGGGCTATGCTACTAGGATAGGGAATCAAAGCAGCTCTACCTAATACATAGAAACAAACACAGGGATGGCCACTAAATTGAGGATGCAAAGAAATATGGCCCAAATGAAAGAACAGAACAAAACCACAGAAAGAGAACTAAAAGAAATGGAGATAGTCAACCTATCAGATGCACAGTTCAAAACACTAGTGATCAGGATGTTCAGAGAACTCATTGAATATGGCCACAAAATAAAGGAAGAAATGAAGGATACATTACATGAAATAGAGAAAAATATACCAACAGTGAAGGGAAGGAAGCCGGTCTTCTTTTTTAGGTACATGTTATTGATTTAGAACCAACAATGTGGAACAAAAGGAAGAAATAAACATCCAACCAGAACAGAAAGAAGAAATAAGAATTTAAAAAAAAAAAAAAAAAAGGAGAGACTCAGGAACCTCTGGGACAACTTTAAATGTACCAACATTTGAATCATAGGGTTGCCAAAAGGAAAAGAGGAGGAGCAAGAAATTGAAAACTTATTTGGAAAAATAATGAAAGAAAACTTCTGTAATTTGGTGAAGAAAATAGACACACACGTCCAGGAAGCACAGAGAATCCCAACCAAGTTGGATTCAAAGAGGACGACCCCAAGACACATCATAATTAAAATGCCAATGGTTAAAGATAAGGAGAGAATCTTAAGCAGCAAGAGAAAATCATACCGTTACCTACAAAAGAGTTTCCATAAAACAAACAGCTGATTTCTCAAAAGAAACTTTTCAGGCTAGAAGGGACTGGCAAGAAGTATTTGAAGTGATGAAAAACAAGGACCTACAACCTAGATTGCTCTATCCAGCATGGCTATCATTTAAAATGGAAGGGCAGATAAAGCGCTTCCAAGACAAGGTAAAGCTAAAGGAGTTCATCATCACCAAGCCATTATTACCTGAAATGTTAAAGGGGTTTATTTAAGAAAAAGAAGATCGAAACTATGAGCATTAAAATGACAACAAACTCAGCTATCAACAACTGAATCTAAAAACCAAAAAAGTAATCAAACAACTAGAACAGGAACAGAATCAGAGAAATGGAGGTCATTTGGAGGTTTATTAGAGGGGAGGGGTAAAGGTGTAAGGAATAAGAAACATAATCAGTAGGTACAAAATACACAGGGGGGAGTTAAAAATAGTATAGGAAATAGAGAAGCCAAAGAATTTATATGCATAACCCATGGACATGAACTACAGGGCAGATTGCTGGAGGGAACGGGGGTACCAGACGGAGGGGGGCAAAGGGGGAAGTTGGGACATCTGTAATAGCATAATCAATAAAATATACTCAAAAAGAATTTCAGTTGGACAGGAACACTAAAGAGAAGGCAATTAAAAAAAGATTGGTATGTGTTCCAGAATCTATACTCTCAAATTCTGAACACTATAAAGTCTATAGGTAAGGTACTCATTAGTGATATTCTTTCCCCAGTACCCCACCTCGCCCTTATTGTATTCCCTCTTAGCTTTTATTACTGAATTTCATTAGTCTAGAGAAAATGTTGTTCTTCAACACTGCAGCCATAATATACTAACTGCTTCACAAATGTGTTGCATGAGTTGTTAAATCCCTGCTAAATGATTAAAGTAAGGTTGCCTTCTACTTTCCAGCTGTGTCAAAGATATGTTAAATGGTCTTTTAAAATTTTTAATTATTTAGTTCCTGAAATTACATTATACAACCCTTATGCAATAATTAACCTGTGGCTTTCAATAGTGATTAGTGAGGCTTTATTACAATAATGATGGTTCATTCATAGATGTTTATTAAGTCAAGCTCATTGAAATCCCAGAGTCAAGAAAAGTTTCCAAGAGTGCTCATCTAAAGGACTATATCCAGGGAGGGAGGGAAAGAAAGAGAGAAAGGGAGGGAGAGAGACAGACAGACAGACAAGGCATCAAATACCAAAGTTTCATTATCAAGAGAAATATACAGCCTCATGCCAGATGGTTACTAGACTTATCAGGGTGATCACTTATTGAGGTGTATAAATGTCTAATCACTATGTTTTATCCTTGAAACTAATGTAATATTGCATGTTAACTATAATTGTAAAATAAATTTAAAAAAATAGCCTCTAAATGCAATTACAAATTGAGTTAAGAAATTTTCATTTTGGTGAGTCAAGAACGCTCTGTTATGACTGTCTATCAGTTTTTTGTGAGCAACTTGTCTTCACTTCCTAGAGGCTCATTCTTCCAGACTGCAAGAATACCCTGGACCTTCAAGAGATTTAACAAATTGACAACCTGTCCTCTATTTCAGTGTCTTTTGTTATATTTTACTTGTTTCTTTGTTTTGTTGTTTAGGTTCCCGTTAAAGGCGAGATCATAGGAATTTCAGGGGAGAAGGGAAGGGTTTACAGGAACAAATATAGAGGGCACATGGACAAAACTAGGGGGGTTGGAAATGGGAGGGAGGAGGGGAGGGATGGGTGTGTGGGCTGGAATGGGAATAAAGGATAGAAACTGTACTGAATAAACTAAAATAAAAAATTAAAAAAAAGAGATTTAACAAATTGCAATAAAAGGACATAAGTAGCTCTCTTGTTGGATGTCTCCTTAGCCAATCACCAAAGCCAAAGCCAGTTTTTAGTGGTAATATTAATTTATTAATTACTGTGATGTACAAGCACTATACTAGGTGCTTTGTACATATTCTCTTATTTAATCCTCATTGCAACACTTTTAAATGGCCGTTGCTAGGAAACTGGGACATGGAGATTAAGCAACTTGCCCCAAATCACACAGCCAATAGATCTTGTTGGTCCCAGCTATGATGTTTTAATTGTGTATCTGTAGAGAGAACCTCAGGCACATTAATGGACAGGAATCTTCCTGAATGAAAATTGTAACTCATTTGTACATAAACATACAAATGTCAAAACTAGCATCTGGCATTCACTTCAAAGTCCAATCAATGTTCAACATAAACCATAATCCAAGAAAATTCACCTGAAAATGTATTAGAGATGAAATTGTTCATTATCATGTCAAGTTAGGAAAAACACAAATCACAAAGTCAAATTTTCATTCACAACTACATTGGGTGATTCTTTTTACTTTGTTTTTCTTACTTTATTTTTCTATCACCATTTGTCCCCCCATATTCTCCTCTCCCACCTCCACCTACCACCTTCCCTCCTCACAATCACCACTGGCGTTTTTAGTTCACTCTCAAAATATTAGTTTCTTACTCTGTCTACTATACATTAGTTTATTGTCAAATATTAACCAGACCTTTTGGATAGAAATATTTCCCCTTTGTTTCTCAAGATGACATTATCAAACACTAAATATTTTACCGTACTCTTGTAAACATGTCATTTGACTTAATTTCAAAGATTCCTCCTCTCCAAGACACTTGACTCCACATCACCTATCTACCACTACTGGAAAGGTACTTTCTGATGAAACTGGTAATGCCTGACCTAATGTAACAATTCACTGCAGCATTTTGTCTTAGAGTCACTACATGTTTCCCGAACAGTTCCTAATTTTAATCAGTTAAAAAAAACATTCCTCCCATATGTTAATAGCATCACAAATTTTATTGAGAAATATTATTTGGATTTTCCTTGTAGACTATCCTCAAGTGTCCAGAACATGGAGAACAATCAGAATATAACCAAAAGAAAGGGATCCCAGCAGCAAAAATGGGACTCCCTCTCCCTCGAACCTCAGGCCTCATTCAGAGCTAAATAGTTTTGCTTTACCTGGGAATCTCTGTAACCTGTTTTTTGAGCCCCCAATAAATTAAAACCATCAAGTTACAGGGGGATTAGAGTGTACTAACGGGACTAGTATTCTGGTGAGAACTATACAAAACCTCACAAAATCCTTATATTTTAAGAGTCCAAATGTATTAATATGTAAATGTATGTTTATCATTATGAAAGGCAAAAGGCTGAGAAGAAAAAAGTAAAAATTAGATGACTATAAGTAGAAACAGTTTCATGATTGCTGAGCATAGGCAGTGTTGGTTACGGGCTCTCTGTCTTTGTGCATTTTTCTTGGTTCCCTGCCAGTAGCCCCTATGTCAGTCCTTCATCATTGTGCTAGGAAATACCCTTAAAGCCTTCATATATAATCTGGGGTTTTAGAACTATTAAAAATTCATTTTAGGCAAAAAATAAAGAATAGGAAATTTAAAAGTGCACTAAGAGGGAAAAAAGAAAAATAGCAGGAATAATATTTTTTCTTTAAATTTCCTTATATACTCATTAAAAGCAAAAAACTTTATTGAGCTCTTAAAATGTACCAGACAACATGCTGAGTGCACTACAAGGATGATTTCATTTAATTTGTGCATCTAACCCTCTGAGATGATTATCATTATCCCCATTAAATGGATAAGAAAATCAAGGCTCAGAGAGCCTCAATCTAATCAGAAATTAGAACTCAGTTTGTTCTGACTACAGACTCGGAAATCTTAACCTCCACACTACAATATATCAAGCCCCATAAAGGCAACCCAAGTATGTTCGAGGAGAACTATAATAGCACTCCATTATTAGTGAGGGATACATCCAAGACCCCCCAATAGATGCCTAAAACCATGAACAGTACCAAATCTTACATATACTATGTTTTTTTCCTATTCATACATACCTATGATACAGTTTAATTGATAAATAGGTATAATAAGAGATCAACAATAACCAATAATAGAACATTTATAGCAATAAACTATAATGAAATTTAGATAAATGTAAATCTCTCTCTCTCTCTCTCTCTCTCTCAAGTAATATGAAAACCAACACAGCTCCTAAATGACTAACAAGGGAGTAGTACATACAGCTTGAATACCCTCAACAGAGGGATGATTCCCTGCCCAGGCAGGACCAAACAGGATGGCTTGATATTTCATCCCACTACTCAGAATAACATGCAGTTTAAAACATATGAGTTGTTTATTTCTAGGCCATTTAATATTTTCAGACAATGGTTGACCACAAGCAACTGAATCTCTGGAAAGTGAAACCATGGATAAGGGGGCACTACTGTATACATATTCCTGTTGGACCAAATCTCCATCTCCAAAAGGGCCATCAGAATGACTGTACATAAACAAACAAACCAGTTTGACGTTGTGTGATTTGATTTTGGTAACGAACTTGATGCTACAAGCCATTCAGAGCAACTAAACAAGTCTGGGTGTGCTGATGTAGCCGAAGGCAAAACTAACCTGTTACTAGAATACACAAATCTTATTTATGATGTAAGTAGAACATAGATTTAAATTTCCTCCACACACAATGGCGTGCAAGGTAGTAACACTTTCTGAAAGAATTTATACCGTGTTGATAATCAATGCTTAATGAGGTCCTCTTCTTCAGTCTCCAGACCTTTATGTTACTGTCATCCTGTTAACCATCTCATTGTTCCCCATTTGATAGCTTTGTCCTTTGACAAAGGCCCATCACTATGTGAAACTGGCAACATAATTAATTTTCTCAGTAAAAGCCATGTTGTTTGCTCTCAAACATCTAGCAGATCATGAAATGTTGAAATGTCAAAGTGTCTGACCACTTAGGTCAAAATAAATTCTGCATTCCACTTCCCATCACTTCCTGCAGGAAAAGAATATTGAGCCATTCCATGGAGAAAGCAAAGATACACGGAAGCACTCTAACAAGGTGACTCAGCGTCTTTCTTATCTGATAAACATGTCAGTATCTGTACATCTTAATCTATTTGGAGTTAAAACATAACACCCTAGTGCTGCTTTAAGATCCTGTCACATTTCCAGAAGTCTGTGTATATGTATGCGTGTGGACACAATACATAACCCTCCATACTCCCTTTTGGATTATTTTTACTTTTATATTCTTAAACTTTTATTTTTTAAGATTTTATTTATTTATTTTTTGAGAGAGGGGAAGGGAGGGAGAGTGGAAGAGAAACATCAACGTATGGTTGCCTCTCGAACACCCCCTACTGGCGCCTGGCCTACAACCCAGGCATGTGCTCTGACTGGGCATTGAACCAGCAACCCTTTGGTTCGCAGGCTGGGACTCGATCCACTGAGCCACACCAGGCAGGGCTGGATTATTTTTAATAATAGCAATAATTTTAAAATTCCTTATTATAAAATACATGTATGCTGCCCAATGCCTGGCACATATTATGTATTCAATAAATAATTATGGAATAATTTTAGAAAATAGAGATAAAAAAGAACATATCACACCCCCATAACCCCATCATCTAGAGAGAATTACTGTTTCCTGTTACCTATGATTCCAATCTGATTTCTCTGCATATTAAATCTATTTTTATTTAAATGGGGTCAAACTTTATTTACTATTTTGTCACTTAACAATAAGTTGTCAACATTTTCCTTTGTCATTATAAATCCTTTTATAACACATTTTAAAGCTCTACAGTATTCCGTTGTATAGATGGTCCATAACTGAACCAATTCCTTAATGTTGGACACAGGTTATTTCCAGTTTTTCATTTTTATAATGTCAAAATAAGTAATACTTAGAACTAATTATTTATGCACCTACCTGTGTATTTCTCTAGGATAAATTCCTGGGAATGCAAAAAATGAAAATATCCATTAATTGGTAAGTAGAAAAATAAAATATGTATATCTATAAAATGGGTATCTACACACAAAGACACATTTTTTAAAACATAAAAGTATATAGTCAATAAGGTTATCTGTTGTATCATTCCTCAAAATGTTATATTCTGGGATAATACAGAAGTGGCAGCCCTGGCTCGTGTGGCTCAGTGGATTGAGTGCCGGCCTGTTAACCAAAGGGTCTCTGGTTCAACTCCCAGTCAGGGCACAAGCCTGGGTTGCGTGCCCTGTCCCTAGTGGGGGAAGCATGAGAGGCAACCACAAATTGATGTTTCTCTCCCTCTCTTTCTCCCTCCCTTCCCCTCTAAAAATAAATAAATAAAATCTTTAAAAAAATAAGTGGCAGGAGGGACATTAGTCCCTGCCTCTGAGGGTCTTCTCATCTAAGACAAATTATATTGCTTTTTTTTTTAGCTTCCCTCTACTCTCAACAAAAACACTATTTTACTTCCTGAGCAGAACTTTTACACATACACACACACAGAGGCAAAGCCTTCAATGTACATTCTATTTTCTTTTTGGTGTCCTCTTCATTTCAAATGGTGTAATGAATTAATTTGTGCTCCTGCACTTGTCTGTGATATGCTGCTCCCATGGGCACCTCCTAAGTGGTTCAAGCAAAGACCCATCATTGCTCAGCAGTGAGGGCATGTTTGAGCCACAAGTCAAATACCTTCTTGAGACCTTTAACCTTGCTGAATGAGGTGGCAGAATGATGAAAGCCATTCTGCATACCAGGAAGGTCTAATGTCACAGTTTACAATCTGTCCAAACAGGATGCTTGCATTTTCTTTTTCACTAAATGGTGATCATGGTGGCTCAGAAGCAGTATTCCTATGGTGACACCCTCAAGCCACCCCACACCAAAAGAGAAGGAAGGTCAAGCTAGAAGGAGGGAGATATGTGGTGTGACAAACTAGCCTCAAAAGCTGCCTACATAAATCCTTGAGGAAAAATGCCTTGGAGGTCCCTGTGAAGAATTTTACGTACCTCAAGAGAGAAATAAAAGAAGGTGAACAGGCAGTGTCCACACAAGCAGCTAGTCAGGAAAATCTTTGCCGGCTGGGATGCAGGTCAGGTTAAGTAGAAGTCACAGTCGTAAGACATCAGCCAAAAGCATCAAGGATTTACATGCATCTTTAATTACTCCATTAAGTACTAACCAAATGTTTTTCAGGTCCTGGTCTTTCAAAGAACCATCCGTTACCTCCTTAAGCTTTCAATTAAATTATATTTAAAAGTGTCTATCATTTCTCAATAGTTTCTAAAGCCACTGTAATACCTGTGAGGTATTTGGGGAGATTGCATTTTCCTGTTAGGTTCAGCATTCTTAGTCCTTTACTATCATCTTCACTATATTTTTATAAAGCCTCATTCAAAGTGCTTTATTTAATATCTGGAAATTATAGAATCAACTAATAAAGTGATGACAGGCAGGCTTCTAGCTCCAATGCAGTGACATGTTGTAGGAAAGCCATTTTACCTGACAAATTAGCTAACCCTCAGGAAACTTGACAATACCCCCAACCCCACAAAAAAAAAAAAAAAAAAAAAAAAAAACCTCCACCTAATATTCTATCATACCAGGTGATGTTAGGGTTAAATGATGAAATTTTTGTTGAAGAAGGGGAAGTCCTTGCCTACCTATCCTCCCGGTCTTTACCGTGTCTCCTTGAGAACGTAACAGGCTTGATAAAAAGGAGCAATCTTTTATTAAATATACTTTTATTGTTCAGTGACAGCTGTCCCCATTTTTCTCCCATTACTCTCCCCTGCCCTACCCACCCCCCACCTCCTACCTTCACTCCTCCCCACCATTGTCTTTGTCCAGTGCATGTTCATGGGCCTCTGACCCTTGGAACTGCAAATGCTCACCTCCAGAATTTGCTCAGAGGTGTCTCATGTGGTGTACACAAGACAAAGACGGGTATATCTTCTTGTCTCACAAGGAAATAAGAGAATTTCACAATTGTTCCCTCTTTATTTTTCTGTATAAACATTTTCTCCATCAAAATGTGTGAGATTCTTTCCAGATTTTGTAGACATTTTGGGTCTACCTTACATGCATGTAATTCTGATAATGCTTACCCAAGATTAAAATAATGTTTTTTTTTCTTTTCTATGTTAGCATGGAGGAGGGGCCTTCTGTTGCCAGAACTGTTTTAGTTCTCTAAAGAGACAAGTTGTTAATTGGTGAGTTGCTGTGAGTGAGGGGACACTATAGTTACATGGAAATCAACTTAATACACGATCTAGGAACCAAAAGCATCTACTGGTTACTTACAAGTACATTTTTAGTTAATCATTCTATCAGCAAATATTTTCTGAGCCCCTTCTTTGATTAGGCTCTATGCTAGGTACTGAGGATGCAAATGATACATTGTCTGAGCCCTGGAAGTATGCACAGCATAGCAGAGGCATCACCAGACCACTGGATCCTTCCAGGTCTACTCCAGCAGAAAGAGTCCAACTTCTAGTCAAAGGGACTAAATTTTACTCCAGCTAGGATTGTGAATGAAGACTGGTAGTGGAAAGCTTTCTACATCCTTGAGGTGACTTATTCCCTCCTTGGGCAGCTTATACTGATGGAAAATCATTGCCTGGCTTGAGAAAACTGTCTCCCTATAGCTCTCCTCCATTGAATCTACTTTGCCTCTTCCCAAACCAAACTCACGCACAAAACAATTAGTTAAATTCTATTTTGACTTGAGAAACCTTCATGTTTTTGATGACAACAAGCATGGTGCCCTGAAACTCCAATTTCCCAACTGAAAAGTCCTAGTTCTTTCAATGGTTTTTCATATAATGTGATTTTGAGTCTCCCCACCATTCCTTATTAAAGAAATCTCAGGTAGCAGCAGATAGAGGTGATATTTAGAGGTTTGGTAGCTGGCGCTGATGACAACTTACAAATTTATTTTGATGGAGAAAAGTGGATGCATTAGGCACTCAAATAATAGGGTCCCAGTTTGTGATTTTCATGATCAAGTATAAGCAGTCCTACCCTGCTAATGCAGAGCAAATCATCAAACAGCTTCAGCCTTAGAAAAATCTTGAAACTGAACATATGGTCACAGGCACCTGAAAAGCATGAATCAAAGCAATCTGTATATCCATCCCAATCAAGCAGGCCTCCTGATTACTACTCCCTTGCAAAAGAAATTTTGACCTTGCTGAGCTTCCACTCTTGAACTCAGCGGTCTCTCCCATAACTTTTCACTGTACATAAAAACTTTCAGTTCCAGCCCTGGCTAGTGTAGCTTAGTGGACTGAGAACTAGCCTGACAACCAAAGGGTCTCATGTTCAATTCCCAGTCAGGGCACATGCCTGAGTTGCAGGCCAGGTCCCCAATAGGGGCGTGTGTAAGAGGCAACCACACATTGATGTTTCTCCTTCTCTTTTCTCCTTCTCTTCCCCTCTCCCTAAAACTAAATAAATATAATCTTTTTTAAAAAACTTTCAGTTCCAATTAACAATGACTCAAAAGCCAACTGTGGCCATGAATTTAGGGTGTGAACAAAGAATCACAGTGCTAATCTAGTCTGACATGTTTTCAGACTAGAGGAAACTGAGCCCTAAAAAGAGAAAGTGGCTTATTAAGTTCCAGAGCCCTGACTAGAATTCAATATTCGTTGCTCTTCTCTCTTTTGCATGAAAATGTCTGTAAGTATTTTTAAAAGCCTCTAAACATCAAGAGAAACATAATTCACTAATACAGATATCTCGAAAAAATGTCTCCTGGTGACCAAAGTTGTATTCAGTGAGTTTGGGTCTCCCTCACCCTCCACCACCACCACCACTTTTCCCCTCTTTTAAGCTCTCTGTTAATGTGTGCTTTTTGTATCTAGCTAAGGCAAAAGAGGACATTATGTTCCTAAACAAAATCAGATGCAGATAACACTTACAGGACAATCCACTAAGTGTCAGGCATGTTCCCACACAGAATCCTATTTATTCTTCATAACAACTCCATAAGGTAGGTGCTATTACACCCATCTTCCACATGAGCTGCTGCAGCTCACCTCACAGGGACCACATAGTGCAGTCAGGATTCAAACCCAGAACATTTAACTACAAATAGGATACTTTGTCTACCCCTTTCTTTGTGCACCTTTTAATGACTTTAATGATTAGGATGATAGATGCTCTAATCTGCCCAAGTTTTTGCTTGCTACACAAACTGATTTAGTAAAAGTTTTTTTCAAGATGAAATTCTAAGAGCTCCAACTTCTAGCACTCTATTTACATAACAAGCTACTGTGGTATCCTGCCTATAGCCTCAGTCAGGGCAGGAAGGTTTTCCATCAAATTTTAGCAGGCTATAAGAAAACTCAGAGCCAGAACAAGGAAGAGATGAGGTACTCTATCTAAACATGCTCGTCCGGATGGTGCCAGGAAGCCCTGAGGCAGGTAAAATAACTAGGTTCATCTTTGGGAGCCTGATATCACTTTAGCCTCCAATAAACCTTGACACCCATATAGGAGTATTAGGCAACCACATAGGTCATTTATATCTCTGGGTTGCTGTGAAAGGGAAAAAGAGGGTTTCCTAACCCAGACATTAAAATGCTAAATTGTAGCCTTGCGTTTGTAACCAATGAGTATTCACAAAAACAGGTGGGTAGTGGAGGATGAACATTCCCTCCCAGCATTTTTAATTAACTAGTTGTTGATTTATTGGTCAACTCAGTGGGAAATCAGAACCTACTACTTGGGGGCTATCTTTATAGCCTTTCTGGAGTCGGGTTGCCTTGTAAGTACAGATACCTGGCACCATTCCTGGAAGTGGTTAGATCTGTATTTTTCCCTTTTAAACAGCAACCAGTGAGTAGATTTGAGCATCCCACGCATCTAGCTAGTAATCCAATATAATAAAGGTGCCTCTCTCCTGTCCCACTTTGGCAATATAGCATACGCACCACCAGTTCATCCCTTCACAGCCAGCAGCACTTCAGAGGCAAAGGGAGTGGTGAAAACACAAAATAAGCTCTGTAAAACCTTGGAAGTAAAGGGCTACATTCATCATCAATACATTTATAAGCTATAAAACCAGAATAAGTCATTTCTGAACAAACAACAGTTGATCTTATCAACTCTAAATTCCTTAAATCATAGTTTCAACACATTTCCTCTTTGTCTTCTTTCAGAGGAAGCCACTGCTTAGGGGGAAAAAGAGAGACTTTTGCCACTAGAGATCTTTTGACAGCATACATTAACCATTTCTGTGCAGATATTTGGGTGGTAAATTGTAACCCAATACCTATTTTGCAATAAAACTACCACAGCATGAAATTGACATAATAGAGACAGAAATTCTATTTAGTCAAGTTTTGGTCATGCAGCCACTCACTTTAATGTGGGAGATGAATTAAGCTCATCCTTGGGAAATCCAAGGGTAATGACTGAAACACAATGTGATTGAGCTAATTATCAACCAGGTGTGCTTTGAGGAGTTGATGGTTCAATCTATTACTGCTAAGTGCACAAGCCTGTTTTGGGGAGGAGTATACGAGAGCAGGTCAGACACTGCACCTTTTCAAGAGGGCAAAAGACAATCTTTCTGCATGTCTGGCATTATGTTGGTCCAATCTAAATCCTGTGCAACCATCAAGGCCAGCTTAAGAACCTGGAAACTTTTACTGAGTGTCCAAGGCTCCAGGGAGCTGGCAATCCCCTGGAGTCTAACTGACAGTTGCTGTCTCTAAGCAACTGGCCTGTACTGCCTGTAACAAGTCAACTCTTCATTTGTGTATGTCTGGTCTTCTAAGCTAAGTAAACTGCTCAAAGGCACACACATGTTTTGTTTTGTGCCACCAAGATATCTGACCTTGTTAAGTATTTGCAGATTGAGGTCTTCTAGATAAAAACAGTTAACTTTTTAAATACTTACACATTGCTGTATGGATATTTCTTACATTTGTTTGTCTCTGTAAATGGAGCTCTGTATATGAAACATAAACTATTTAATGGCTCTGGTTCATTATAATGAATGTCAGTGTTAGTCTAACACAGATTTGGGTGTGCGCTGACCTCGTGTTATCCCCAACCAACCTCATCACGTGTTACTGAACAAAGCCATGCTTCTTGGAGGCCACATCAACCTTCCTGCAGTCATCTGTTATTCCTTCTTCCATTGTTTCTTGCTACTCCCTTTATTCACACATCTTTTTCTCATTATTCCAGCACCTCAGGAGCCTGGCATTCACAGCCACTAGCAACCAACTCCAGTACACATTTCTCCTGGTTGTCAAAAGTGTGTCTTCTTTAAACTGTACATCAGCAATCTTCTTCAATAAATCCCAGTACACAAGATTATAAGATCCCAAAGAACAGGAACTAAATCTGAACCATCATCGTATGTAAATACAACCTCCCAGTTCCAGCAACATTCAACCCAGAATCCTAGTTCAAGAAATGTTCAATAAAAAATTCAACTGAATTCCAGGATTCTAGGTTGCTCACCAGTTATTGGAAGATCCTGAATTTCTAGGTGGCTATTAAACAAGTATTGTGACTAACAGTCTAGTGGTTAGTCTACTTAAACTAAAGCATAGAAGCAGAGCACATACATTGTAACCACAGAACAAGCTCAAAATGGCCCTATCCTGTTTTATGAGATGCTGAGTTGATTTTCAGAGAGAAGAGACCAAAACCACAAGTCACAAAGCCAAAGCACGTTCGGGGGAGAGAACTCTGTCCTCCATCTGCAACCAGAACCTAAATCTCACCCCCCATCCCACCCCCACACACTCACAGAACCAAAGTACTGGGACATAACCAGAACTTGAACATTGGAACCCATTCAGAAGGGAGGGATTCACTGTCTAGGAAGATCCAGTGCTAATCTCCTTTACCATAAATGGCCAAGGTCCAAGGTCCTCCAACTGAAAACTTGACTCACCAGTGCTTCCACATACCTGTTTCGCATACCCTTAACACCCCCCCACCTCCCGAACCCTGGATCCAGGCTTTTGAGCATTAGCTTCCTGTTCTCCTGGGTGGTGCCATTTATAATAAAATAGGCAATATCGCTCCACTGCAGTTCCTGGTATTTAGTGTTTGGCTCTGCTAATGCAGGCTGGATGAACTCTTTCTGTTCATACAACATGCCAACTGATATATGGGAGCTGGTTCCTGGTATTCGAGCACACATTCTTCTAGCAGAAACTTCTTCGTTTTTCAGCACAAGGAAACTTCAACAGTTGAATATTAAATGTTGAATTTGTATTTAGAAGATAACAATTGATCAAACATTTATTGATTGCCCTGCAAATGCTGGGCCCTGCAAGGCACGTCTGTGAGAAAAAAAAATTAATGTTTTCAATAAAGAAAGACAATCAAGTGGTGATAACAAGAACAAAACAGCAACCCTGCCCACTTTTCCTTAAAAGTTAGAAGCCATCCAGACAGACTAGCTGTCATGCCTGAGAAAATACCACCAGATGTATATGCCTCACTCCAATGTAGAAGATCTAGGGATTAAACAAAACAAAGGTCCAGGGCTTCATCTTCTTTAAACCTTTTACCAACCTACATCTTCCTGGGCAACTGAAAATCAATTTCCTCCTTGAATGTTCTTCCAACAAAATGACAAGGAGGAGATGACTTCCGGCCAACATGGAGGCATAGGTAGACACACTGCCTCCTCACACAACCAAAATAAGGTAAGCAACAATTTAGAAACAAGATAACAACCAGATCTGACAAAAAAATTGAACTGTTTGGAAATTGGACAACCAAAGAGTTAAAACGTACACATTCATCCAGACCAGTAGGAAGAGTGGAGTCGGGTACCTGGGCGGAGAAGGGTCGAGGCACCGAGAGCGGTGCACTGGGCGGTAACACCGTGGTGTACGGCATCCAGGGTGCAAAAGGGCAGCGGGCAGACCCTGGGCAGTGCAGGTGGCTGGCAGACCCAGCGAGGCGGCAACTGTGAAGTGAGGCGCTACGCGCAAGGAGCCTGGCTGTCCGGGCCACATTCGCACACAAATAAATCAGGCGAAATTGGGCAGTGAGACAGACCGCGCAACCCAGGGTCCCAGCGCTGGGAAATAGAACCTCGGGACACTGATTGAAAACACCTGTGGGGGTTGAAGTGCAGGAAGAGACTCCCAGCCTCACAGGAGAGATAGTTGGAAAGATCCACGGGGTCCTAGAATGTACACAAGCCCATCCACACGGGAATTAGCACCAGAAAGGCCCAGTTTGCCTGGGGGAAGTGGCAGCAGAAGGGACTGAAATCCCACGGAGAGAGGAGCAGGCGCCATCGTTCCCTCTCGGACCCTGCCCCCACATACAGCGTCACAACCCAGTGACTGGACTGCCCCACCCTGGTGAACACCTAAGGCTCTACCCCTCATACATAACAGGTGCGACCAGAACA
>CM052552.1:20221861-20244522 GCA_028533065.1 Trachops cirrhosus
ACTAAAGCGGGGGAATGTGGGTGGGAGGGGGTGTGCAGGGTGGAGGGGAATGAAGGGGGATAATAGGACAACTGTAATAGCATAATCAATAAAATATATTTTAAAAAATATAAAAAAAGTGACGAGGAGGAAGGGAGAAACTGATGCCAGGATATAAGTTGTTTCCTAGGACCATTTTAACAGTTCTCTAAGGGCTCCCCATTTGCTGAAACCATCCCTCACGTAGATCCCTATGCTCAGTTACAGTCTATGTTCTCTTGGCAGAGTCAGCACCACTGAGCAAAGCAGGCTTCCAAACAAGCTCCAACTGGACTGGAGTTCACAAAGAACAAACTACTAATGCCAAAAGGCCCACCAAGCACCACCCAGGAAAAATCTGGAAACTCTTTCACAAAGTGGGATTCATTTTTTAAGTAAATTATGTTTTATACCATCCTTCTCCCTTTCCTGGGAAGAGTGTATTGTTAAATTCCTCATAAACACAAACACATGGGTTTTCCAGGAATTTTTCTTTTAAACCAACTCCTTCTGTTTCTGAAGCAGATCAAATTAAACAATGATTGTTGGACAACAATATAATAATTTTTAAAAAAAGATGACCGTATTCTGGTTAATCCAATATCACACCACTATAAAACTCCACTAAAAGAATAATTTCTAAGACAGATATATTTAAAGACATTTGAAATGCTACTTTTTGATTCAGAAATTAACTGAGTCAAATAATCCTATTTTTAAGAGGGCAAAAAGGTTAGAACAAATTAACCTAAGTGAATTTTTACACCAAATGTTTGCTTGATATTAGAGTATATTTTGTTTAATTTGAAAATTTTTAAACATAAGCACCATATTTTTATTTCACCAAAGCAAATAAGTTGCTCATTTCATATATGTGATATATCGAAAATTTCCTCATCCATATATATGTATATCCTTATTTCACATATATACATATACAAATTAATTTGTGTACATATTTTTGAGTTAAGGTTGTATCTGAGAGGAAAACACAAGGTAATTTCTTTTATTTATTTTTAAAGGTTTTATTTATTTATTTTTAGAGATGGGAAGGGTGGGAGAAAGAGAGGGAGAAAAACTTTCATGTGTGAGAGTTACATCAACTGGTTGCCTCTCACATGCCCCCAACCAGGGACCTGGCCCGCAACCCAGGCATGTGTCCTGACTGGGAATTGAACCAGCAACCTTTTGGATTGTGGGCCAGCGCTCAATCCACTGAGCAACACCAACCAGGCAGTAATTCCTTTTATTAAAAAAAATTTTGGCTCTTGCTAGTGTAGCTCAGTAGATTGAGCATGGGCTGCAAACAAAAGGGTGGCCATTTAGATTACCAGTCAGGGCACATGCCTGGGTTGTGGGCCGGGTCCCCACTGGGGGCCAAGTGAGAGGCAACCACACATGGATGTTTTTCTCCCTCTCTTTCTCCCTCCCTTCCCCTCTCTCAAAAAATAACCACATATTTAAAAAAGTTTTTCTGAATATACATACTACCCAAAGCAATCTATAGATGCAATGCAGTTCCTATCAAGATTCCAATGACACATTTCACAGAACTAGAACAAATATTTCAAAAATGTATATGGAACTACAAAAGGCCCCACATAGCAACAGCAATCCTGAAAAAGAACAAAGTTGGAGGAATCTTGTTACCTAATATCAAACTATACTACAAGGGCATAGTAATCAAAACTCTATAGTACTGGCATAAAAACAGACACATAGATCAATAGAACAGAACAGAGCCCAGAAATAAACCCATGCCTTTATAGTTAATTAATATTTGACTGAGGAAGGAAGCACATAGAATGGGCTAAACATAGCTTTTTCAATAAATGGTGTTGGGAAAATTGGACAGATATGTGCAGAAAAATGAAACTAGACCACTTTCCTAACCACACACAAGAATAAATTCAGAATGGATCAAAGACTTAAATAAATGTTAGACCTGAAAATAAAAATCCTAGAAGAAAACATAGGCAGCAAAATCTCAGACATCGCTCCTAGCAATTTTTTTATTGGATATAATCTCCCCAGGCAAGGGAAAAAAAAGAAAAAATAAATAAATAGAACTTCATCAAACTAAAATCATTTTGCACAGCAAAGGAAATTGTCAATAAAATAAAAGGACAACCCACAGAATGGGAGAACATACTCAGTGATATATCTGATAAGGGGTTAATATCCAAAATTTATAAAGTATTTATAAAACTCAGCAGCAAAAAAACCCACCCATGTAAAAAATATGGAAAGGACCTGATAGACATTTCTCCAAAGAAGACATACAGATGGCCAATAGATATATGAAAAGATGCTCAATGTCACTAATAATTACAAAAATGCAAATTAAAACCACAATGAGATGTCACTTCACACCTGTCAGAACGGCTATCATCGATAAATCAACAAACAACAAGTGCTGGCAAGGATGTGGAGAAAGGGGAATCTTTTGCTCTGTTGGTGGGAATGCAGAGTGGTACAGCCACTGTGGAAAGCAGTATGGAGATACCTCAAAAAATTAGAAATGGATATGCCTTTCAACCCAGCAATCCCACTTCTTGGAACATATCCAAAGGAACCCAAAACACTGATTCAAAAGAACATAAGCACCCCTATGTTCATTGCAGCATTATTTACAATCACCAAGACATGGAAGCAGTACAAATGTTCATTAATAGATGAGTGGATAAAACAACTATTGGACATTTAGACAATGGAATTCTACTTGACCGTCAAAAAGAAGAAAATTTTACCCTTTGCAACAGGTATGCACAGACCTGGAAAGCATTATGCTAAGTGAAACAAGCAAGTCAGAGAAAGACAAATACCACTGATTTCGTTCATATGTGGAATCTAACGAACAAATTGAACTAACAAGCAAAGCAGAGACAGACTCATAGATGGGGAACAGAGAACAGTGTGGGGGAGGGGAAGTTAGTGGGTGGAGGGATTCAGCAAAAACGAAAAAGGAGTCATGGATATGGACAACAGCGTGGTGATTGTTGGTGATTGTATAAGGGGACTAAATAATAATAGAAAAAATATAATAAAGACTATATTAATAACTTTTTGAAGTATATGTTTTTAAAAAGCTATGACCCTTAGAATGTTAAAAGTGAAAATACAACTGATAGAGCAAAGGACTGGTTAACTCCATGTTTCTAGAGCTGGCTGTATGACCTGAAAGAAGTCACTTAGACTCTCATGAGTCCCAGGTATGTTAGTACTGTGCCTACCAAAGAACACTGTCAAAACCTATTGTTGAATTTGACTCAGGGTTGGCCCAGAAGACATAAAAGGTTCTTTCCATTTCAAAAACTAATGTATGAAGATGCCATCTAACTATAAGAGCCTTATTTTTAAAATATCATGTATTAACCCAGTATTTGAGCCCTATTTTATTAGGTAACAGAAGCTATAGTGATACTCAGAGTAAGCCTTCCTGAAAAAAAAAAAAGATAGTTTTATTTATGAAGACATTTTAAGACTCTTCATTGTTGTTATTTTTCCTTCTTTCTTCTATATTTAAAAAAACTTTCCATAATGCTCATATACATCTTTTCTTCTCAGAATAACTGTCTCCATCTTGGCATGTGGATTTGAAGACTGAAGATACTGGTAATGAACATTTTCTTTTTATTTTTATGATTATAAATCTACACTATGGAAATTTCAGAATATACAACATGAAGCACAAACTATCCATGATTACACTACCCCCAAAGTAACCATTAATATTTTAGTTTATTTCCTTATAGTATTTCCTTTATGTATATTATAGTCATTGGGATCAAAACATTGCTTGATGTCTTATTTGTAAGCATTTTTCACTCATTAAAAATCTTTGAAAATAGCATTTAAATCATATCATAGTGTGTTCTATACAACCATACAAACATTCCCAATTGTTCAGTAGTATAAGCAATGATGCAATGAACCAAAGCCCTCTATAAAGATGTTTTTGGAGTGGAATATCATCAACAAACCAAGTAAGTGAGCAAAATAGACCCAGAGACATGGAAATAAAGAACAAACTGACAGTGACCAGAGGGGAGGTAGGAGGGGGATAACAGGGGAAAGAAGGGAAGGGGTCATCAAGGAACATGTATAAAGGGCCATGGACAAAGACATTGGGGTGGGGGGAGAGAATTGAACGTGGGAGGTGGGGGTGGATAGGGCAAGAGAGAGTAATGGACGGGGGGAAATGGGGACAACTGTAATTGAACAATCATAAAAATTATAAAAGAATAAAAATATGTTTTGCACACATCTCTACTACTGAACAGAGACTTATACCTCCTTTTCAGCAAGTCATTGGCAGAGAAGGAAAGCGCAGCATAGTGAACACCTTTCTACTTTCCTACTTGCCTTTATGGCACTCAGTCTTCCTCTCCCACTGCCCTAAATTTGGCTTTGGATTCTACCTGCCCCTGTCCCTAATGCACTAAGCAGAAGTGGCTAAGGAGAGAAGCAGACACACACAAGGTTGCAGCTGGAAGAGAAGGGAAGGCACCAATGACCTGACCCACAGAGCTACCTGCTCTCTGGCTGGTGGTCTGAGTGGCTGGGGACACCAGAAAAGCAGTGAATGGTTTTCCAAGCTTGATTCAAGATTGCAAAGGGACCATGAGATCGCCATCCACATAGTCCCTAAGCCTCTGGTAACAGCCATGCCAATGTTGCGGTACAGATCCCCAAAGCAATCTAGAGGACAGAATATGAAGTATAGCCAAAGTGTTTTGCATAACTCAATATACTATAACCTTAAAATTAATATAAACACTCTCATTGACATGAAGTTTATGTTTTCTGATATACCTGGCAATATTTTAATTACTATTCACTGAAAACTTAGTACTAACCTCTCCTCTCCCCCACCAACTTTTTCTTTTTGGCATCATAGAACCCTATGCTTCTTATAACATTTCTTCCTCTGATCACAAACTGTGTGACAACAGTGTGTCACCAGGCCAAATACATCTTGTTAATAAAGGAATTATTTTGAAAGACATGGTCTTCCTCTTCAGAGCACTGCAAACTAATCTGAAAGCAAAAAGGAAAATACAAGGGGCTAGAGACTAATAAAATTAAGTGCTGCGACTATTGTCAGACTGGCAGTTAAGTGCTCTGAGAAGTTAGACACAGGAAAGAGGCCAGTCTAAGATGGAGGAGGTAAGTCTTAACTGTGAAAATGTAGTCTTTAGCTACCCAGAGAGAGAGACAGGGAAGATGTTTCCAAGACTAACAAAGCCACTGAGGAGGAAATTTGCCCCCACCAATAATTGTTCTAGCATATCTAGCCCCTTGGACTCAAATGTTGCCCAGAAGGCAGGAGCCACTTAGGCAAAATGTCCTGGCTAGGTTACTGGCTCAAGTCTAGTTTATCACCAGAGGCTTTAAGAAACTGCATTATGGAGGTGGGACTCAGACACTTCAAAGAGAAACCTAAGCCCTTGATGAAGCAACACTAAATAAGCAGCAATAAAAAGAGAAACTAACAAACAATATCAGGGCCTAGATCTGTATAAAAACAAAAATAAACAAAACCAGCTTTTCCTGAAAGAAAGTTGACAGCTAAGTGCAAATGGCCTCAAGGGTACCTTTCATTTGCTTTCTGGCCATTTGTACATGACCTTATGTACATGTTAAAGAAAGCAAATTTACCATATCATCTTCACCCCATGGGGTACCATCTGCTCCTTTCAAAATAAATGTTTCCCCTGTCCTCACCAAGCATCAATATTTTACATGTTTAAACATCAACAGACACTTATCCTTAAAACCATTTCATTAAAAAAATGGGGCTGGAAAATCATGTAATCAAAACCTTACTTCATAGGGACATTAGAACAATGGAAAGAGTGCATCTTCTATTGAGATTTGCCAACATATTTTGCACATACTCGGGGAAAACATTCATAAAACTGTGCAGTCTCTGCCATGAATCACTCCAATAGAATACATTTTGAATTTTTCTGTCTCTATATATGTGAAGATAAAAAACCCACTGGCTATTCCCCACTGAAATAATCTACAGATTCCAATGGAGTTATCTGCAGGCAAATGATCAAGGTATTAACCAACGTGAATGTAAAATTAAGGGCAGTTGAGGTGAAAGGAGCTTTGAAGTACATAGCTTTCTTCAAGTTACTCAGATTCCCACTTAATTATGTTCATCTGAGGGAGATCACATCTTCAGGTTATCAGATGCAAAATCTGTTGTCAGCATCAAACAGCCTAGTACATCTTAAAAAGAAAATGCATATTAAATCCATTCTCAAAGACTCTCCATGCTTTGGCTCTGTAGAAATGTCAGCCTAATGCTGTATGGAATTTTTCATCTGGCAGAGATTTGGGGTAAAAAGCAATGGAACTGACCCATTGTGAAGAACTGTTTACTGCCCACTGAGACAGAAACAAGGTGATATGAGAAAAAATGAAGGATAATATCTAAAATAAGAGGAAAATGGGAGAGGGAAGAAATAAAAGGACAAAAATAGGTAGGGAACAGAAATAGTTCTCATTAATTTCCTCTTCATCATCTTCATTATCCTTAACATGCAATCAATATACATGAAAACAGAGGAGAAATTTAATTCCACAGAGACAGGTATACATGCTAAGCAGAACTGTAAAGTTACAAAGAGCAAATGTGAACACATATAAGAACTCCACTTTCTTCAAACCTAGACTGTCTTCAAACACTCTGAACATTCTCAACAAAACCAATCTGTTATTTACCCCTGGTAAATGATGACGCCCCCACCCCCACAACATCACAATAAAACTTAGAACCATTCATTTTTCTGAGGTCTGCAAGCATCTTTTTGTAATTGGGAAAGAAGAAAGAAATGGTGATACAAGTGACTCAGCGATCAAGAATCTATGCCATCATTAGAGAAAGTGGAGAGGACAGCTTGCATTAATATGTAGCTTACAATGAAGTTTGCACTAAATGTGCCCATGAACATGTCTTCTTTGTAGAAGGTACACTGCATGTTAAATTAAACAATGGATATTGGGGAAGCTGCTGGTAATTTCAAGAGAAGAAAATTGGACTGAAATAAATGTTTAGAGTTGTGGGTTTGCACAAATTACTTGTAATGGATGCATTTTTACAGTATACAGAGGTCTGACAGCTTCAATTTTGATACGTCTGAGCAACACCTAAATATCCATTAGAACAGATTTTGATTTCACAAGAGAACATGTGATAGCCAGGTTCTTCCAATATACAGCCAGCCATCACTCTTATCCATTTGCAATCAGTCTTTCATTCTTCCCTTCCTCACCTCCAGGAGCCAGTCATCCAAGGCACTTTTTTCATCTCCATTTGCAAAAGGAACCTGGTTCTCGAGAACCTGGAATGCTGATGTTTTTCTTTTTAAGAGTTGTATCATCTTTTACTTGTGGAATTCATTCATTAACATGACCTTAATCTAAGCGTTCAAGATGTATCTTTATATATATGTGTTTCGAATTAACTTAATTAAAGTTAATTTTATCAAATTTACAATTAAAATCAATTTTGCTTTGAGATGTTTGGGTTTGTTTTTTCCTCACAATTTCAGAGTGTCTCTGATATATGAGGTCTGTCCGGAATAAGTCCAGCCATTGTTAATATAACGAGAATGGTGTGCATGACATCGATGTAACCTAGCAGCCAAGGAGAGTGGACTGGAATGCACATGTGTGCACAATGAGGACTTCACCGTACTAGTCAGTGGGGGCAGTAGATGCCACTGAGTGAGCATGTATACTGTGTGGCTGTTGCATTCAAAATGGCTGAGCAAGCAGAGCCATGAATATGCATTAAATTTTGCATTAACCTTGAACATTACTCTGCAGACTCTATTCAGATTCAGAAGGCCGCAGCTGTGGGCAACTGGTGATTGGCAGCTTCATCATGACAACGTGCCCACTCATGCATCATGTCTGGAGTAGAGTTTCTAAGCAAAACATCAAATCACGCAGGTGACTCAGCTCCCCAACAGCCCAGATTGGTGCCCTGTGACTTCTGACTTTTCCCAAAACTAAAATCACCTTTGGAAGGAAAGAGATTTCAGACCATCAGTGAGATTCAGGAAAATACAACAGGGCAGCTAATGGCACCAACAAAGGATTTGCAGAGTGTTTTAAACAGTGGAAGAGACCCTGGGAGAACTGTGTGAGGTCCCAAGGTGCCTACTTTGAAGGGGACTGAGGCGTCATTGTCCTATGTACAATGCTTCTTGTATCTTGTAGCTTCTTCAATAAATGTCTCTATTTGTCATAGTACATGGCTGGATGCCTTCTGGACAGACCTCATAACTGGTGACACACAGAGGTGTTGAAGACCTGGACTCTACTGGTCTATTTCCAGACTTAATAGGGCATAATACAAATTGTCTTCAATATAAAAGTGTTTTTTAAAAAATTTAGGAAATGCAAAAAAGGAGACCATATGCAAAAACAATTAGTCATCTCACACTGAAAAACAGCCACTGTTAACATTTTAGTATAAGATTTCTAGGATTTTTTTCCTGTACAGGTTTAAGCTTACTTATTTTCACACAGTTTTATCATACTACATACACAAATTTATATCCTGTATAAACTACAAGCTATAATGGCTTTAAAATAGTCTATTAAATGGACACATCACAATTTATAAAACCAGTTACTCCTCTATTATTAAATATTTTGCTGTTTCCCATTTTTGTTTTCAGAAAACACCTCTGTTCATAAGGCTTTTGCTCTATATTCAGGATAGCTTTCATAGAACACAGTCCCAGAAGTAGAATTATTGAATCAAACAATGAATATTTTCAGGCCCTTGATAATACATGTTGCCAACTTGCTGTTCCAAAAGGCTTGTACCAGAAATATATGAGTTTGTCTGTTTGACTGAATCCTAATCTGAGAGCTTAAAAAATGTTGTCTCATTATTTTCATTTGCATCTCCTTGATACTAGTACCTGAACTTTAAGTCATTTTTTAAATGCTCCTTTTGGAGAGAATGCTTTTTAAGATTTCTGTTAAAGTAGACATGCAAATCTAGTATCAGGTTGTAGAAGTGGCCAAAAGAAAAGGAGAAAAAAAGAACCATTTAAAAACCTTTAGGGCTTTTAAGTTCCTTTTTGTTCCATTATTTAATGACTATAGATGCCAAGCACTATAGTTCTTTATCAGTTTTCCACAGCTGTACGTAAGGCCCTCATACTGGGAAAATTCACTCACTCATTCTGGAAGCATTGCTGTGCACCCAACCCTGTATCAAAGCACAGTGCTGGGCCCCATGGATGTCACAGTACATACAGTGCCCCTATCCTGCTCTAACAAAGCCCTAGTCTAGTGATAAAGCCATGAGGACTGCCCAGAGGAGTGTGGAAGTACATAGGAAGGCAATCTAACAAAGACTTAAAGAGTCTAAGCCGAGGCCTAAAGCAAAAGCTAAATCTCTCCAGTCCTTTCTTTCAACCTTTTCTCATGTGACATGATTTCCAGACCCATCCTGGTCACTATCTTCTGGATATACTCAACTCTGTCAATGTTAGTAAAATGTGGTGACTGTACTTGAATTTAATACTCCAGATGTGGTCTGATCAGCACACATGCTTCTAATACAGCCTAAAATTGTTTTGCTTAAAAAAATAAGCTACACCACATTGTTGGCTCATATTAAACTTGTGATCAACTAAATCCCCAAGAATTTTTACATAAACTGTTGCCAAGTCACATCTCTCATATCCTGTACATATGCAATTTTTTAAACCTAAATTCAAGATTTTACATCTATCACTGTTAAATTTCATCTTGTAGGTTTTGACCTAGAGTTCCTACAAGTTGAGGTCATTTTAAATCTGGATTCTGTCATCCTATATATTAAACTACACCACCCAGCTTTGTGTTATCTGCAAAGAGAAAAGCCTGTTTTTGTGATCACTATGATCAAGAATCTGCTCCTTTAGGGCAGGGGCCGTGATAGGGACATGGACTTTTGTATTCTTCACAGTGCTAAGTAGGGTGCCTTTTACATAGTAGGTCCTCAGTATTTGTTAAATGAATGTCCAGGTGAGAGCCAAAAACAGTTATCAGGGCCCTTCTCTAAAAACATCTTCCTCCAGGTTGACACCGAATCATTTGTTCAGCCAGCTGTGAATTTGCCTAATTACTAGTTATGCAGTCAAATTTCACCATCTTATGCACAAGTATGCTGCAGAAAACTCTCAAATGTTTTGCTAAAAAACAGGCATCCTATATTTATATTTGACATTCTGGCATGGTTGTTTTGATGTGGACATCATGATGCAGCCAACACAAAAACAGACTACTAGAGGCTCTTCATCATGTACCTCCCTAATACATTTTCCCCAATCACAACCCAGATTATGGGGGACTTTTACTTTCTACCTTCTTCGATATGAATAATTTTGAAGATGCAGTCCTTTTGGTCTTTAGATTCTTTATGTTTCAGAAGTAAAATTTTAAAATAATTGCACATTAAAACTGCATTGATAAAGTGAAAAATTCATACATTTACAATCAGGAAAAAGATTCATTTTTAAGTTGCTGGATTTTGAAAGAGGATAGACCTCAAAGGAGCCTACCTGTCCAATTCTCTCAAAACAGCATGATATCAAGCTTAACAATTTTTGAAGCAGTGGAAGCATATTACTCTTCCATATTATTTACATGGAACATTCATGAGAGAACTGACATATACTGATTCAAGGATTCCTAGTGAAGCCTGGGTCTGAGACTATGGGACTATATTGTGACCCAGATATCCTTCCTTACTCCATGCCTGTCGCTGCAAAGTTTGGAATCAGAAATTGTAAGATATAGACTATTGAAGAAATAAAAGAATTCTCAGAGAATGAGCAGATAATGTACCCAGAATGATTAATGGCCTTTCAAAGATGAGCAAGTGTGGGAAACACATGACTCCTGGCGATATGTGCTTTGCCTGCCAGATGGTGCCTGACCCCGCACCCCATCCCTCATCCCTTCTCTGAGCTTTACCCCATCCCTGATGCCCATTCCCTCCTTGACCCGCACTTCCACCTCCTCCCTGATCTTGAACCTCAAGGATGAGGGATGAGGTGAAGCTGAGGAATGAGATGAGACTGTCTGTTTTGAACATGACTTGGTAACTTTTTTAATGTAGCTAAACATTTAAACAGTTTGTTTTGCAGGCTGTTGCAGAAATACCGCCACGTTAAAATGGTTTCAGGGAAATGTTTCCAGCATCAAAACAGCTGATCAAAGCAAGCCTGTTAAAATATCATATAACCATCTATATGATACAAAGATATCTAGGAGTTGGAAGACTTCAATACTAGTTCTGATTTTTACCAATTGTCTGGCAGACCTTGGGAAATTCTGTTCATAACCTGATCTCATCTTTCCTGTAATTGGAAAGTTTGGATATTCATAGTTTCTTCTCAAGTTATGATTCTCACACTACCTGGTACTGTTATTTAACAATTTTTATTTGTAATTACCTTGACTTTAAGCATCTCTGGACCAAGGATCATGGCTCATATTTCCACAGAAGACATCACACAATTTAAGCATATAGTAGGTACTTACAACCATTTTTCAATTGAACTGATTTACTATTTGTGAGCTAAACTGACTGTAATTAAGCTTGTCTGTAATAATTTTACTTTGAGGAGCATATAACCTCACAGGTAACCTTGGCTGCTGGTCAGACTCCAACCAGCATGAGACCCAACTCTTTGCTTATTGAACATAATATTTACAGGGATGGCCCAAGAAAATATTGGGCCCCAAAATGAATCAGATGCAGGGTTCTCATGACTCACTGTGTCCAGATGGAGTGTTCCTAGTGACCATCTTTTTCAACTTCATCCCCTCCCCACTGCCCTTGACCCAACTGGTGTGTGCTAATTCAAAGGTGAAGAGCATTCTCTATACTATAGTCCAAGAAGGAGACAAGCGGCCTGGTTGGGGAAATATTAATATTTTACATTTTGTAATAAAGCTTTTCATAAAACATAAGCATTTCCGAGATTTTTTCCAAATTAGATTTTACTCCTATCAAACTTTTATTTACACTAACCACCATAGGGAATATGTGTTGATAAGTCAGAACACTTTAATTTGCATTGCACTAAAGTAACAAATTCATTCTACAAATTTTAATTGAACGCCAAGTACATGCTAAGCACTGTGCTAGCTGTGGACAAGTATGTATGAAGGCAGTACTTATAGGACAAATTTACACGTTTGTTCAACTAGATACAGGCTGAAATCCTGGCAAACACATCAGGCTTTTATCTTCTTTTCATGACAGTGATTAAATACCCAACTGCTCAGATTTAAAAAAAATAAAAAATAAAGCTATGTTCTAATTTCCTTATTAAGAAGACAATTCACCAAAAACTAATCTATGTTTCTCTCTTGACACCATGCTGCTATCCTGCTCAAGTCTGATTAAAGTGCAGTGTCACTGCAATTCCAGGCTCCCATACCTTACAAATAGAAGAAACTGAAATACTGAACAGATAACCGCACTTTCTCAATAGGTCTATACTTCCTTTTAGCCTGACTTCACAAGAACGGTATGTGACTGCACTTTTGATCTTCTGTACTGTTCGCATTGAAAATGATGGCAGCTATGGCAGATTTCTGCTTTTAAAAAATGAAATGGTCACAGAGATACTAGCAAAGTAAAAACAGCCCAAGTTAAAGCATTTGGCTTGGTATGCGGAGAATCCTCAATGAGATGTCGCCTGGCGATCCTGTTACGGATTTCAATAAGATGTGAACTTGTTCACTTCTGTGATTCTTAAGAAGGTCAAAGTTTAAAATTTCTATCATTAGCTTAATGTGCCATACAGAGAAGAAAGCTGACCCTCACCAATGGGCATTTGGGCCTTCCCTAATAATCTGTGAAAGTGGTTTCAAACTCATTGTCTCAAAACATTGGTATGTTCAAATCAGCTGTGAATGTGTGTTTTGCATCAGCTGTTACCAATACTGAACTACTAACATTTGTAAGTAATTTTCTTCTTTAAAAAAGTATTGAATTGAAAGTTACCTCTATGCTATAGAAATACCATCACTAAATCACTCACATTCCAATAGGCTTTCTATTCCAAGAGAGAAGAAATGGGTGGGATTACACTTGGTGCACTGGGAACTGTGCAGACCCTAGAATGATCTGGCTTATGGAAGGGGCCAGTTTGGGAAGAGTGTATCTTGAGGATTAAAGAAAGCAGAAGTAGGGCTGAGAATTTTGCTTAACTCTGGGCAGCTCAGAGCATGCAGAGTGTGAATGTTATCAGACTTAGCTTTCATACTGGTTGGGAATTGCTCATCTATAGCACAGCTTAACTTTAATTTTCAAGATATAAGGCTATAATAAGTTGGGCTTGAGAGATTTTGTAGGGGTTGGCTTTATTGAGGAGGGAGGGCATTATTCCAAAGTAATTACCTGTCTGATTTTCAACCTTCTGAGCTTGCAATTGACATAACATAAAGTGGGCGAGTGACACTGCTGTGAAGTGAGGAGTTTGGAGCCAGAGAATACAGAATTCTTTCCTGGACCTGCTGAGTTTCAGTTGATGGTAGGAGATCCAAATGGAAAAATACAAATCTATATAACTTGTTTGAGCTGGTTTCCTCTCATGTAAAATGGCCTTAAGACTATCTGCCTTAAAGAGGGTTGTGAGAATTAGAGTTGGTGTATATCAAGTACATAGCACAATGCTTGACTCTAAAAGACCATTTTAATTATTATTAGTTCCTATGAAATACAGGATTGGGGCATGGTAAAGAAGTCAGCACTGGAGAGTTCATTACATTAAGGTGGCAGTGGAAGCCATGAAAATGAATGAAGGGAACAGGAAGAAGAGAGCACTTAAAGACATCCCTTTGGAGAATGCCTTCCACATTTGGGTGGAAGAAGACTGCCTTCAAAAAGAAGAGAAGAAAGGGTCAAAGAAGTACAAGGGAAACAGATTTATGTAGTGTCACAAGCCAAGGGAAGAAAAACATAAAAGGAAGAGAAGGAAAAATAAACTCTGATGAATTCAGCAAAAAGTCAGTTGGTAACTTGCAGGGGAGCAACTTTAGTTAAGAGCCAGTGGCAGAAGCCAGATTACAAGGTGTTTCAGAATGAGTGGTAAAGAAATGGAGCCAGCAGATGTAAACCACTCAGTTGAGAAGAGAAAGTCAATAATATCTCAGTCTGACAGCTGGACTTGGTCCAGACACGCAAGAACAGACTTTAGCCATAAAGACTTAAATGTGGGATTTTAATATGGAATTTCTGATGGCTGCAGGTATAGAGGGGCCTCCCAAGGGAAAAACACATTCCTCCTAAAACTAAATATGGCTTTCATAAACTCAACAAAGAGAGGCCAAGCTCGGTTGTTTCTTAAATCTCCATGGCTTCAAGATAATGCCACTCAATTCTAGGGACTAAAGGGGGGGAGAATAAAAAATTTAAGAATGTACAAAGATTGATGAAGTCTTCTCTCTCTGGTAGCCTCCCTACAGAGCTTTTGTTCTCAAAATTCCCAGACTCTCTAAGGGTCTTAAAGGAGCAGTATCAAGCTTCCTCAGGTGGAAGGGGGGTGGGGGAAAGCTTGCCTATTAACTCCAAACCAATCATCTCCTGCTCCCCTTGTGTTACACTAAGTCTCTATTTTCAGTGAGTAAATAAATAACCCTCCCAAACAGCAGAGTACTTTTCTGAAAAAGCTGGTAAAGTCCACAAAGCTGATTAGGACTTGTTTATTTGAAAGGTTCAAATAAAAGGCATTTCGACTGGTCAGGAATGTTTGAGCACTATTAAGATGTGACAGGATTCACTAGGGTAAACATGTCCTGCCTCAGGCTTCTTGGAGCCTCTAATCCCTATAACAAGCAAAGTTCTAACTAAGAGAAATTATAATACTAGCTACCATTGTTGGGCAAGCGTGTACCATGTGCCCTTTACATGCATTGTCTCATTTAATCCCCACAATAGTGCTACAAGGTTAGATATTATTAACCCCAGGCATGCAGAGCCCTGGACTAACCCTGGCGCCAAAGGACCTCCCAGGTTTCACAGCAAAAATCCTATATCTATACACTGGCCATCAATTTGTATTTTCTTATCTCAGTACTACTGTGACTGCTTGGTTTTCAACCAGTTAAGGGAAAATAAACTTCCCTATATCTTTCACCCACTCTATCTTATGTCACACAGGCTCTGGAAATTAATAGACTTAAGTACAAATCCTGGCTCTGCCTCATCCAATCTGTATGGTCTTGGGCAAATGACTTCCTCAAATGGACAATAATGTCAACCTCGAGTGTTGTTTTGAAGACTGAGATACTAGTACAGTGCCTAGCACATAGGAAATAATCAAAACTATAACTTTTTAAAGGTTTGAGGATTAGATCATGGTTTGATGTTCTCCTCACTCAAGTAAGATTATTCTTTCATATAGATAGATAATCTGTTAAAATTTTTGCCAAGTATTTCAGCATAGATGTGTTTTTCTTACCAAACTGAGGGAATACACACAAACACACACACACACACACACATACACATATGGCTTTACATTCCATTCTTTTTTAAAGATTTTATTTATTTATTTTTAGAGAGAGGGGAAGGAAGGGAGAAAGACAGGGAGAGAAACCTCAGTGTGGGGTTGGCTCTCGCACCCCCCACTAGGGACAGGGCACACAACCCAGGCGTGTGCCCTGACTGGGAATCAAACCAGCGACCCTTTAGTTCACAGGCCAGTATTCAATCCACTGAGCCACACCAGCCAAAGCACATCCCATTCTTTATAAAATTTTAACATTATATCATGATCGTTTTTCATGTAATGATTGTTATGGCTTTACAATATTCCATTTGCACATCTACCAAATTGATTTAACAAACACAACACTGACTAAACAGAAATAGCTGCCTTTTAACCAAAGTAGCTCAACCAAGAGGACTCTTCCAATGAGAATTCCAGGGAAAAGAGTTTCTGTTTCCCTTAAATTATACCTTGTATTTGGCCACCATGCTTCTAGCTGTCTCTGTCAGGGTTACTGGCTTTAGTGTTGCCTGTGTATATCTAAGCAGAAGCTTTAAAAGGAAGACTTTCGGGACATTGCCTAGGAAACCACTAGCTCAAAAAGAAGTACGTAACATGTACATTCACCCATAGCTACCTAGTAATGAAATGCATATTCTGAATATTTTAACAAGCCACATTACCATGCACATTATGACATCAGGGGAGCATTCTCTTTTTTTTTTTAGGATTTAATTTATTTATTTAGTTTTAGAGAGGGAAGAAGGGAGGGAAAAAGAGAGGGGGAGAAACATCAATGTGTGAGAGAAACAACAATTGGCTGCCTTTGTGCACCCCCAATCAAGGGCCTGACCCACAACCCAGGCATGTGGTCTGACCAGGAATCGAACCAGCGACTTTTCAGTTTGCAGGACAATGCTCAACCCACTGAGCTACACCAGTCAGGGCAGGGAGAGCATTCTTGAACCAGAGGATTGTTTTTCATAAGTTATCCAGGGCAGTTTGGTTAAATATATTATGGTACGTTCAGACGACAGACTATTGCATAGCCATTAAAACAAGGATAACATCTACATAATCACATGGGAAAATGTTCACAAAATATTTTTAGGTTGTTTAAAAAACAGGGTATGAAATGGTATGTATATTATAAGCCTTGTTTATATATATAATTAAAAAGTCTGTTATCCAAGCTGTTAAGAACAGCTATGTCTAGGTCTTAGTATAATGAGTAAATTATTTTCTTCTCTATCTAATCTGTATTTTTTAGTTTTCTAAAATTAATACGTTTTATACCAATAAATTTTTCTTAATTTCCAAAAACAGTTAAAATTGTTCATTTACCCATCTTCTGAACCCCTATTATGGTATGTGTGGCCACTCCCTCTGTAGTCTGACTTCTCTAGAGTTCACTGTATTGATAATAATAAATAATCCTGCTGGAACCAATAAAACACTAGAATTAAAGTAAAAGTTCTGAATTAGAAACTAAACTCTACCACTTCCTAGCATTATGCCTTTGGCAAATTTCTTAATCTCTCTGAGCCACAGTCCTCATTTCTAACGTAGGAAATAATATTACCTGCCTTGTAAGGTGGTTATGAGTTTCAGTGCAACCATGCAGGTGCAAGCCCCTGTACCCATACCTGGTGCACAGAAAGTCAGTTAAACCTAATTTTAATACCTTTCCCAGCAAGATAAAACAAAGTAACTCCCACTTTAACTACTTAATTCCTACTCTGTTTCTCTTTTCATTCAATGTGTACTCATGTGTTCAAAGTGAAGTCTTAGAAAGAATACACAAATAGGAAAGAGTTCTATGAAATTGGAAATATATGAGATAATGTGGGTCGGCAAACACCTGAGTAGCACACAGTCCTTGTATCATGTGCTACCCAGAGATGCCTAATTACAAGCCAAATCTAAATTAATACAGTTGATTGCCCCTACTTATCCGGCAATGATGACCTAAACCCAAAGAGAGGACAACCTCAAGTCTAAATCTCAAATTTAAATGGTCCAGTGTTAATGTAGCCAGAGGCACACATCTGATTTAGGCTTGGGGAGATGTATTCACAAGTTTGATTAATAGTCATTAAGAGGAGGTTAAAGGACACCCTTGTTGAGTTCAAAACAGAAGAAGAGTACTACATAGTCAATGTTGATTATGCTCCTGTTTGTCATATGATGTTAGGAGAACAGATCTGTCCTCTACTATGCTAGTGAGCACCTAAAACTAAGGATCTATCATGTGCATTTTATTAATGCCATTGGTTCTCCCCAAAGCAGTGCTGTATTTGTCCTAGAGTGAAAAAGGGAAGGTGTTTCCAAATGAAAGTTTACTAGTATTACTACTACTACTACTACTAATAATAATAATAATAATAATAATAAGCCTCCAACCCTTCATTTTCCATTTCCCCCACCCTTCTCTCAAATACGGCTGATTTATCACCCTATTACACAATTTCCAACAAGTAAACTGAAAAAAGTGATGGTATTAAGCATGAATAACCATCTGCTCCATATCTTTAAGGAGAGCTAGAGCTACAAACTCCAAATACAGGACCCAAAAAAGCCCGCCCTCTGGCATACTTAAGCTAAGAGTTCTTTCAACCCACACACTCAAAAATAAACAAACTAGGTGGAAAAGGGAGCTCTTCTATTAAAATTCTCACTTTTATTGTCTGTAAAATTATCTAACACTCAAAATCACATCAGGGTTAGAAATTGTATACTTGGTATGTCTTTTTTTAAAGTCATATAAATCAAAAACTACTACAAGTCTCAAAACATCAGATAACATGAGTGATTTTATTCTTTTATGACCCTACCTAAACAGAAAAGGAGTGAATAGGCTGCAGAAATCTCTTATTTTTCCAGCAGCTTTCTTGCAGAATAATATACTTTATAATGAGATGTAAGATTATAAATTGCCAAACTGATTTTGCATCAGTGGTAAAAAGTCATAAGTGACTAAATGTCCTAAGGTGACCTAGTATGTTATAGAAAATGTGAAAGCATAGTATACTGACAGTTTAATTGGTTTAGCAAGAGTTCATATCACTTGGCTGAAATGCATCATTGGCGTTTTTATCGTTACATCTTATTGCAGCTTTTAAAAATAAAGTAGATGACAATCTTCTGAAATGTTTCCTTTACAGAATCAGGTTCCTGTCCTTGACTTTATTGCTATGCCTAGCTTTCCAAAGCAATGTTTACAAACTGCCTCTGCCTTTTAATATATTTTGAATAGTAAAATTTATCTCTCAACTTGAGCCTTTGAGCCAGGAGATGGGAAAACACTAGTGTATAGTCTGTATGAGAAACACCAAAACAGATGGCATCAAGGAGTTAAATACCAGAGTGGATGGCACCTTGACATTTATTGCTGTCTGGTGTGAACTAGAATATATAATTTGAGTCTTTTACAGCATTAGGAGGGCAATTTAAATGCGTTAGGACTTGAACTATCAAAAGATGCTGTCTCCTGTCTCCAGATGTAATTACAAGACAAGAATATTAAAGCAGTCTTATAAATACGAGAGGAGCTAAGACTGGGAAGGGCGACAGAAGTAGAAAGAACTACCTCCCCAGTGGTGGCAGCTCATTTTCTGACAGAGATGTCCCCACAGCAGAACAGGAGACTGGTTCACTGGCCAAGAGGCTCTCCTCTACAAGCTGGTATCAAATGGGGTTCCTGAGTTCAACTGTGACCCAACAAAGTGAGCTAGGAGTGGAAATAGCATTTCCTCCACCACCAAGAACATTCTAGGCCATTCTGCTTCTAATGCACTATTGCAGGTTAAATGGGCAGATTTCAGTCATTAGTCTGGTTTACTGAGAAGCTGGGTAGTACGACATATGAGCAGCTCAAAGTGGTAGACAATGGTGGATTTTAGTAAACTCAGGCCATGCCAGGAAGGTGTTCACCAAAGCCTGGTAGGTGGTAACTCTCTAAATGGCAACTTTCACTTGTTTTCCCAAGCCCTTCTTTTCAACAGTACTAAAGTGTGCATGTGTGTGCATGTAAATATCAAAAGGAATCAAAATGCTTGTCTGTGAATTTCACCATGTTCCCAAAAATAAAGTTAAAGAGAAAGAATCTCCAGCTACTTATCAATATGGTATTTCCTTTACAAAGATCATTTCTTTACAAGATCACGTTAAGGAATTATACACAAAAATGGTAAAAGAATGAGGGAAAAGAGGGCTAAGCTTGTCCATTATAAAACCTGTACAATGAACTGGAGATTCTCCAGTTAAAGGGAGCCAAGTTAAAGCAAGTGCACTGGGAAGAGTAATGCTTATTCTTAATAGTAGGAGTTAATGTTAATTAGAATGCAGTGAGATGGGTGTGAGATTATTTTCTAGAAGCCCAAGAACACTGAGGGAGAGGGGTCACGAGATAAGTGGAAGCTACACTCACCTCCTCCCAGGACCAATCTGGAATTACAACTAAATTGTAGAGAAATTATCCTGAATAACCAACTGAACACCAGCTAGAGAGAAGCCTTATAACCAAGGACACACAGAAGAAACCACTACTCCTGGGTGTATAACTTGGTAAAAGCCTTCTGGCGGGTGATGTGGCATTTAAGCACTAAGACCTTTTTAAACATTTGTATTCTTTGATGCAGTAATTTTACTTTTAGGTCTCTATGCCCAAGGAAATATCAAAGTAAGCATAAACATTTACACAAGTATTTGTTGCAGCATTATTTGTACTAGCATAAAGTTGGAAGCAAGCTAAATGTATATCAAAGAGTTGGATGAATACATTATGAATATTAACAATCACACTTAGGTAAACTTTTAATGGAATGTGAAAATGCATGTATGTATTGTTAAAGAAAAGAGCCGAGTTCAAAGCTGTATATGAAGTACAAAGTTTCATAGCCTTCCCACCCTAATCCTACATATTTTCAAAAATGTCTTAAACAAGTGCAATGAAATTTAAAAAAGTAAGAGTTCGGCAACTTAATTTTTTAAAATTTTTTTTATTTTGAAATAATTTTAGATGCACAGAAGTGTTGCAAAGCTAGTTTCACCCAGCTTTCCCTAATATCTTACATAACCACAAACCATTTGTCAAAATTCAAATTAAAATGTTAACATTAGTATAATACTATTAACCAAATTACAGCCTTTTTTCAGATTTCCCCAGGTTTTCCACTAATGTCCATTATCTCTTTCAGGCTCTAATTCAGGATACTATGCTGCACTTACTTGGTCATTTAATTTTAACAAGATAATTCAAACTTTTGCCTTGCCCAGCACTCATAAAATGCCTATTCATTTAATCAAATTTCCTTTTAGCTTATTTCTATTAGAAGAGCATAACCATGAAAGCATAAAGAAGATATCATTTCAGAATAAGTCAAAATATTCTGTTCTCCTGATTTTCACATGAGTTTATTTATCTCAGAATTTTTCCCAGAGACCTTTATATTCTTTCTCTCCTATGGGTCCTTGGGCCCCTGTGCACTAGATTCACGTTCCCCTAGCAATCAAGGCCCTGGAGGCTAGGTACAAGGGCAGAACCAAGTACAATAGTTTCTCCACTCATCTCAGACAAGGACAAGAACAAGTACTAAACTGAATGAAATAGAACTTTGAGGTAGGGAGTTATTTTCACTAACCCCAATCTTGCTAGAAACAACCTCTGCATAAAAACAATTTGCTCAACAAATATTTCTTCAGCATCATGCCTGTTATTTCAGAGTTATGCAGAGAGGCTAAGTAACTTGACAAAAAGTCTCTTAGCCAATAAGTGGAAGAGCAGTGATTCAAACCCCAGTTCCTGTGTGACTCAGGAATAGTGTTAACAATTTCATTATGTGCCTTTCTTGAGAGATAATAAATGATGAAGTTGAATCATTCCAATTCTAGCTCTTGAATCCTGACTATTCCAACCCAGAATTGAACTCTGACCCAGCACTGGTTCTGACTTGATCTTTATAGCTATTTTCCTTTTCCCCCACTTTTACTAAATTTTGGCCTCACCTACCCTAATGGGTTACACTCTATACCAGCTCAGTTGACCCCTCTGTAGTTTGTTTTAGTCATGTTCTGTTAAAACTTCCTGGATATGCCTGCCCCACCCCACCCTCGTTGGAGCCCATCCTGCCTCTCACCCAACAATGAGGAGCCTCTGATGTCCTTTGCCCTGTCAGCCATTCTGTTTGCCATCTGCCCAGTACACAGTTCTCGATCTGCTCCTGGGCCTCTGCTGCCCTCTAGCAGTGACCAGCCACTCTGCCCCCATCTAGAACATAGGACTAGCTTCTCCTTTGGGCCCGGTACACTACAATTTGGCTTGGTACCCTTAAAGCCAGTAAAAGGGAGGTCTGGCTGAAATGAAGCAGCTTAGATACCCTGGGAAAATGACATTTGTCAGCAAGTAGCTCAAGGTAAATTACTTTCTTGCCTTCCTTTTCTAAAAGAAGGCTAGAAGGAAAGAAGGAAGAGAGACTAGTCCTGCTCCTTTTCTTCACACTGAGACTGTCTCAAGGGATGCTCTTCCCCAAATGGCACTGTGGAAGATCTAGGGGAATCACAGACTAGTGTGTCCCAGCTTACAAAGGAGCTTCCCAGCTCTGAGCACAGAGAATGGAGGATACAGCAAGTCCGCAGGCCTTAGGGAAATGGATATATCAGTGCCTTGGCATGGGGGCGGGGTGGGGGGGATACTTTCTAAACTCCTCTAGTCACTACAGGAGTGACCCCAGGAACTACCAGCTGTGCACAGGTGGCAGAAGCCTTTGATGACTGGTTTCCTCTTCCCCAGAGTCATTTAACAGCAGGGGGTGGGGTGCGGGGTGGAGGAGCAGCTGTTTATTCTCATGACACTTCCCACTGGCTAAGACAGCTCTTTGATTGATCCCCTCTCAGAAGATCTAGCTTGTTCTCTGGGGACAGAAACAATTTGGGGATAGATGGGTTGTGCAATTTCCTCTGGGTCAAACACTGGTTCCTCTTAGAAGAAAAAACAACTTTCTCCAGGTGCTCTCTATTGCTGGGGGTGAAAAAGGGTGACTACAAAGTTTCTACCACCACTAAACCTTCCCATCTTTTCCTCTGACCCTCTTAGAACCTATTAACATAAGC
>CM052552.1:20244622-20257310 GCA_028533065.1 Trachops cirrhosus
TCGCTTGTCCCTCACTACAACTCTATGAGATAAATTCTTCTATCATCCATTTTTAAGATGGGAAAACTGGAGATTTAAAGACATAAATCTCTTGTCCAAGGTCACACAGAGGTAGAGCCAGGATTTGAACTCAGTCTTAGAACTAAGAGAGCCATTAGGATTAAAAGCACACTTCAAAAAAGAAGCCTTATACTCCCCACCCAAGTATTCCTTGCCAACACACACACACACACACACACACACACACACACACACCCCATGCCAGCGATCCAGTGATTATTTATCTTTTCCAGCAAAGAGCAATTTAATCTCCTTTTAGGAAACAAAATCTGACCCATTTAGTCAGGGAGAGGAGACAGGCTGAGAATAGACAAGCAAATGAAAGTAAAAAAAACAATCAAACTTGCTGAAAACAAGTAGGGAAAGTAGGCTGGAAGCTGTAATCAGAGAGATGAGACACAGTAGATTTCAGGCACTACTCGCCCATTTGTGAGATGCTCTAAAGTAGGAATATAAGGGAGAACCATCTAAATTATATGCTCTATAGAACACCCCACCCCTACCCAAAATAAAAGGTAGGACTTATGTGATCATTGGGAGGACAGAAAAAATAAATAATTGCCTTCCCCCTCTAGCCTTCCCTGAATTCCAGCTTTAGTCAAGACTGGAAATCTAAGCGAGAAAGGGAAAACTGCCGAATCCCAAAGAGGAGGGTTGTACATCCCAGTCAGCAGTACAAGGGACTGGGAGGACCACCCTGAACAGCATGGAACAACTGCAACACAACAGCTGGTTGGGTCAAGGCTTCACAGCCTTGGGCTCAGCAGTGGCCCAAGCCCACTGTTTATTTGCGTTGCAAAAGTATATCACCCTCAAGCTGGATCTTCCAACGATGATAACATCAGCTTCCATTTAATTATGAAAAAGGAGCAATCAAAATAAGCAGATGACTCTAGGCCTTCCTTTACTGCCAAAGGTAGAATTTCAGTGCTGACTGACAGTGACAAATGCCAGTTTTAGGGGGGAAATGGCAGAGTCTTGAGATGTTCTTCTCGGTCAATCTCTGTCCTATAAATCACCCAGGAACATTGTTTTTAAAAGAAAGAAATTGCTTTGAAGTTCTGATGATTCTAAATTTGAGGATTCCTGTCAGATACCAGTGGTTTTTACATAACACTTACCTATGCGGATAATTTTAATGAAAATATATTCTAAACTTTGTAGCATAACACTAGCTGAAAAATATTCCACTATGTGTGTGAGGACAGGGCTGCAATTGAAATTCTAGTTGCTTTTAGAAAATGCTCGACATTTTTAAAGCTATTTCCTACCCATGAGTTTAACGCACCATGTATAGAACCCAACTGGCCACTTTAAATGACTCTAAAAGGCAATTGTATAGCAAACTCCTCCATAATGGATTTTTAAAAATTGTTAAAGAAAATCATCAATCCTCAGTAATCATTTTAGAGTAAAAAATGATTCACTCCTATAAGTCAGTACAGTACCTGCTCCCACTCCAGTAGCCATGACCATGAATAATTCCAATTCACCCCCAATTCTGGAAGTGCTAATTTCCTCCAGAGATGCTACACAGGCAGCTGAAAAGCCAGATGACCACAAGCAATTAGCCAATCAATTTGGCTTGAAATCACCCCCAACGCAATTGGCAGAAAGCCGTACATGAAGTCTAAATGGCCGTCACCTATTTGAGAAGAAACAAAAGGTTTTAGCTTCCCACACAACATTAATAACTTGCCGTGGTGTCCAAAATTACCACCATTCTAATCACACGTTGGGATTTAGGCCCTATTCAAAAGGTAAATAGATTACTCATTGTCAAAAATATATTAGACCATTAGCACTTATTACCACACTAAGTAGCTCTCACCTAGAAAAACTGAGGGCCATGTTCTGAAAGAATGGGAAGGTGGGGAGTCAGGCTAGCATGAGTAAAGGTGACAGAGAGGAGTGTTTGTGGTAACAAAAGCGTAGGGGAGGTGGTGAGGGGGAGCAGAAACAAAGCCCCTCTGGTTCCCATATTCCTCAAAGGGTAAAAAAAGGTGGCTGTCACAAGTAATAATCTCAGCAGTCTAACATCAATCCCAAACCAGATTTCAGAACATGTCATCCAGCAGAAGATTGTGAACATTTCAAAATGGGACAAACAATCACAAGAAGCTGGCACAGTTTTATAAGAACGACTCATACCAGCCTAACTTCTTTTCCTTTTATGATGGGAGCCCTGGGCTGAAAACCAAAGGAATACAATGAACATGCTGCTTCTGGATTTCAAGAGGGCCTAGGACAAAGTGAACAGTCATGTTCAAGGCAAATTGCTATCAATTGTAAAGAATACCACTGGCTGGTTCCTTCAGTGCTTTAATGGCTGTGCCCAAAGGTGCTAGTTAATAGATTAATGTCAATCTAAAAGGAAGTCTCTTATGGGAAACCTGATCTGCTCTTCTCGGCACCCCTTTATCAATGACTGCTATGTGAGCGTAAATGGAACACTGACCAAATTTACAAATTACATGAAGATGGAAGGAAGTTAACCCATTTGAGCATCCTAGTCACCTTAATAGGCTACAATTTTGGCTCAAAGTTTTCAAGATGTCATATTCACACAAGACCAACACCATGAACATGGGAAGAAGGCTGGTGACAACAGTTTGAGAATTTTGCTTGACTTTAAGTTCAACACTCACTGACTCAATAAAATAGTGTTTTAGGTTGGCTGCCTCAATAAAAGTATAATATGTAAATGCTAGGAGGTGATTGCTGCCCTGTTCTCTGTATGGGGCCATTTAGGGCACTGCACATTAGCAAGATAATCACCAAATAGAAGCCTATCCACATGATGGCAAACAGTATGCTGAAAGAGTTGCAAGGAGATTAATTTTGGCCCAACAAACCTATGAACTGTCAATTAAAGCTGCCCAAAAATGTACTGGGCTGCTTCATAAGGGAGTGGATTCTCCAGAAGAGGGTTTTGCTCCAAGACCAAATGATCGCTCTCTCAAAATATGTTGTATGGTGGAGTCACACAGAGGTAGGAGGGTTGTATTTGATGACCTCTAAAGCTCCCTGGCAACTCTGAGATACTGTGACATTATGTAACCACCTTCCTAATGTATAGAACTGAAAAAAAAGACACAGAGCAAAAGACAAATCTCTGGGTAGTGAATTAACACATGAAAGGAAATATTCTGAACCCAGTACAGAAAATAGGGAAGTGGTAGACAATCTCAGTCCTTTCTTCCTCCAAACTCCTTAGCTGCAGGGGTCTTGTTTACATGGATTGCTTGGGAGTTTAAATAAACTTCACTTGGGTGGCTGAGATGTTTGTAATGAGGACAGGGTGAAGGGAGTCAAATGGTGATATGTAAACAACTTATTTCCCTGCCTTCTGTGAAAACACAATTTGAAGTTTTTCTGTAAAGAGAGTGCTTTATATGGATGGGAACAAAAAAAAGCAAACAAACAACAAATGCACCCACTTTAAGAGGATTTTTGTGTGATATATAATTGGCACTCAGTCTAAAGCAAAGCATTTCTTCTATGAGCCCCTAATTCAGACATAAAAATAAGACAGAGAGAGCATGTCCATAGACAGACTGACCTACATTTTTTTTTAGGGATACAGCTGAATATTACCATGTGCATGTCTGAAAGTGCCCAGCAATACCTGGCATACAGTAGGTGCTCCCTAAATAGTTGTTGATTGCCTGACAGAAACAGAAAAATAAAGTTTTTAAGGCATCTAACCAAAAATGTCCTCAAAATTCAAGCCTGTAGTGTGACAGCAGGATTTAGATCTGCTTGAAGCAGCTTAACAGCCTGAGCCAGGAGCTCGTGATCCTTGGCTTCTGGCATGTTGAAAAAGAACAGTTTCCTAGGCAGACTGCTCAGGGTCAGTCCTCTGCTGCCATCAGTTAGGTGCTGCCCCAATAAGCTATGGCAAATCCTGGCTCTCTCTGCGCATTGGGAGGCAGCTAAGAGTGCAATACTGGCCTGTTGCCCCTGGAAACGTTGCCCTGGACCCAACATTTCAAATTCTATGGGGTGCTGGTCCAGGGATAGCTTTTCAAATGCATGAAAAGGTATGAATAAATATGTGCCTTTCAGCACTGTAATGGAATAGAAAAAATTAAGAACACACCCAAACGGTTGCCAATAGGACAGTGGCTGAATGGGGATAGTAAGCAGCTATTTTTTTTTTAAAAAGGATAGTCTTCACTTGTTTTGAAAGATGTCAAAGATATATGAAGTAAAAAGGTATGTTACCAAACAACATGTATGACATGGTCCCATTTCTGTAGAGGGGGAAAAAACTGTGAATAAGTGAGTAGTAACTGTGTGTGTGTATGAATATGTGGAGAAAGATTTCAAAGAGTACATACATCAAACTCTTTACAGTTTTTACAATTAGCAAAATTAGTAAGGCAGGATTGTAAAAGCAGGGCTTTCACTTTGCTCTTTATATACACTTTTGGTATTGTTTCTTTTTATTTTTTAATTAAATTTAATGGGGTAACATTAGTTAATAAAATTACATAGGTTTTAAGTATACAATTCTATGATACATGATCTGTACATTGCATTATGTGCCCACCACCCAAAGTCAAATCATCTCCCATCATTGTATATTTGGCCCTTTACCCTTTATTACCTTCCCACCCCATTTCCCTCTGGTAACCACCATACTGTTCTCTGTGTCTGTGAGTTTTTGTTTGTTTTCCTTGTTTGTTCATTTGTTGCTTTCAGTTTTTTGTCTCACATATAAGTGAAATCACATGGTTTTTAACTTTTTCTGTGTGACTTATTTCGCTTAGTATAATATTCAAGGTCTATCCATATTGTTGCAAATAGCAGCATCTCATCTTTCCTTATGGCTCAGTAGTATTACATTGTAAATATGTACCACATCTTCTTTATCCAATTATGTATCAAAACACACTTAGGTTGTTTCCATGTATTGGCCACTGTGAATATCTTTGTGAATAAATGTTTTCAATGTATTGTTTCTTGTTTTTTACATTAAGCATGTCTAAATACTGCATGCACTTTTCCACCTCAGAAAATTACCTTTATAACTTGAAAAAAAATCACCAAAGTGAAGTCAAAATAAATCCCCATTCCCTCGCCTAGCCTTCTGGAATCCACAGAGAGCCTTGGTGAAGGAGTTTAGCCAGGCCTCCTTAGCTTCCCAATTACGCCCAAAGCATCCCCATTGTCTTGGGGTGGGAGTAGAGCTGAAGGGGAGACTGGTTTCTCAGGGTAGTACATAGCCCTAAATGGAAGAAAATTTATGATAAGCAATTTTCTCAGAAGGTCAAAACCCTGAGAGAAGCAACAACCCTTTCAAAGCCTTCTCATTAGAAACAGCAGCAGTGCCCACCAGTAAAATTACATAATGCACCTACCAAAATACTTGACATTGTCAAGGAAATACTTGAGATGGAGAAAATCTAGCGCTTGAGGCAATTCACATAAGCCTCCAGGCAATAAAGCCTTGATTCACATGTCCTTTTCCATCAAATCTTCCCAGACAACATGCACTCACACAGGTTGTTTAGGAAAAGAAAATCAGGCAGCACCGAATAACTAGATTCAATCAACAAAGCACCGCAGTTAATTACTTGTGAGCTCCTCTTTGGTTAGTCACCAAACAATTCCTACGCTATAAAAAGAACACCATGAAAGATAGGTTAAAGTGCAAAAGCTCGCCATGGACCACAATCTTTCTCATCAGAATGAGAATAGGAGCCAACTCAGAGAAAAGGCAAGAGAACTGGATTGAGAGTTAGAGGGCCAGTTTTCCAACTGCCACTTGCCAGCATGAGACTTCAGGCCAGTGTTTTTCAACAGGAGGTGAATTAGCCCTCCAGGGGTCATTTGACAATGTCTGGTGAATTGTCACGACTTGGGTGGGTGGGGGGAGGGTGAAGGCCAGAGATGCTGCAAAACTATCTAGAACACAGGGCAGCCTCCCCACAACAAAGAATTATCTAGCCCCAGATGTCCATATTGCTGAGGTTGAAAAACTCTGCTTTAGGCAAATCATTTCACATCATTCTATCCTCAGTTTTCTTACCTGAAAAATAGGAACCATATGTCTTATAGAAGTAAAAGTGTTTTAAAGTAGTATTTAGCTTTATATAAATGTATTATCTGATCCCGGGGTCATTTTAGTACTTCAAGGTTATAAAAATGCCTGAGAACCATTCATTTTCAGCTTCAAACATTAATTTGAACTTTTAAAAATCCAAATTGTTTTAAAAAGTCATTTAGGAAAGAACACTTCCTGGGGAAGGTAATATTTGAGGCAAAAGACAGGATAGAACAGAAGCTGAGAGACCAGGCTCTCAAGTGTGCCTGGGGTTCAAACTCCAGCTTTGGCATGTAATAGCTTTGTGATCATGCGCAAATTACTGAACTTTTTTTAAAACACCATATCAATAGCACATACTTCACATGGTTTTTATGAGAACTCAATGAGTTATGCATATAAAAAGCTTAGAACAGTACTTGGTAGAGAGTAGACACATGAAATATAGGCTAGTGTTATATTTTTAATGAAGCAGATGATAAATACACACAGGAGGGTAACATGACCCAGTGGAGGGGGTAGTCAGGGAAGGTTTCCTGGAAGAAGTGGTTAGCTGTGTTACATATTGAAAACTGATGGACACTAAAGTGTATAAAATTAAAGGTAGAGGGACTAGTTAGGAAGCACTTAAAAAGTGCAGGCTAGAGCTGAATGCTGAAACCAGGGCTGTGGTCATAAGGATGGAAAAGAGGTATAACCAAAAGATCTCAGTGATGACTGGCTGTGGGAGAAGACATATCAGGAAGGAGAGGGCATATGGTAGTACTTGAACAAGTTGCTTACCCTCTCTGAGTTTTGATTTTCCTCATCCATAAAATGGAGTTAATACCACCTACCTAACAGGATTACCATAAGGACTAAATCAATTTGATTAAAAAACCCATACCACAGTGGCACACAGTAGGCAATAAATGGAAAATCTCACTATTATTATAATTACTGTTAATGATAATTACAATAGCCCTGGAAAGGGCCCCTAGGTGACAGCTAGCTTGCATCAGGAAGAGATTTGCCCAAAATTACACTCTCTGCTTAGTGACAGAGTTATCAACAAAAACTCAGCCTCTGCCTACTATTCTGTGATTTTTTTTCACTATATTGTTGTAAGTGATTGGCTGGATCATGTTCCCCTCCCCCCAAATTACGGTGAGGTCACCCATATTGTCAGCAGTCTTCTCCCAGTGTCAGCAATGAATAGGATTCTAAAACAGACTAGAAGATCACACTTTCTTCTACTCATTGTAAAAATTGCCCATACTTCTTATCTGATAGTTTTACTCCCACGTCTCTTTATTAAAATAGAAATCTCCTTGTACATAACTAAGTGAACCAACTATATTACTTCTACAGATGTTGGGATTTTAACTGCATCACTTCCCAAGAGAACTAAATGCTAAATGGCGTACAGTAGCTTCATTATGATCAGAACAAACACAGCTTGGCTCCTAAATGGTACAACTCCTCTAATGCCTCTACTGAGATGTAACTTTGCCATTGCTATTTGATTTCTTTTGAAGGATATTTATTGTATTCAATTATAAACATACAAACAAAGCTTTTAATTCTGCAGACCAAAACCCATCCCCTCTTAAAAGCAACATAGGTAAGGACATAATAACTACATTTGAGAAAGGATATGGGTGAGAGGTAACATCCAAATCAACAGTTCTTTCCTCAAGCCAAGTAGGCACCTGAGTAGTAGAAGAATATGCCATCGGTACTCAAATGAATATGATTAAACCTGGGAATCCTGACTTCAGTGGCATTACAATAACTGAAACTACTTATTTGAGTCCATTAAATAATCATAAATTTCAATCTATTTGTTCAGACTAGAATTCTTCATAGAATCAGATTAAAGCTACATGGAGTTTTAGAGATTACCTACCCTTGCTGTTCTTAACTGTTTGCGGGTCCATTTACAAATCTATTTTAAGCTATGTGTTTCCTCCCCAGAAACAAAAGGCACATATACAAAACATTTCACATACAATTTCAGGAATTATGAGGATCCAGCGCAATGCATCTGTGTTAGTCTAGTGACCTCTTTGGATAAAGAAATTGCACTTCAGAAGAGTTAATTTGCCCAAACTCCATTAAGGTGTTACAGCCTCGGCTGGTGTGGCTCAGTGGACTGAGTGCCGGCCTGCAAACCAAAGGGTCGTCAGTTTGATTCCCAGTTAGGGCACATGCCTGGGTTGCGGGCCAGGTCCCTGGTAGGGGGGCACACAAGAGGCAACTACACAAATAGCCCCTTACATAAGTCTGTTTAGCAAGGGCGTCAAACTCATTTTCACCAGGGGCCACATCAGCCTCTCAGTTGCCTTCAAATGGCCAAAAGTAATTTTAGGACTGTATGAATATAACTACTCCTTAACTAGGGGCAACGGGCAAGGAGCAAGGAGCTCAGCACTGCCGCTGGGAAGAAACAATGTGCCAGGCCAGATAAAAGAAGGTGAAGGGCCGGACTCGGCCCGCGGGCCTTTGTGTTTGCCTCCTGTGGTTTATAGTGTTGTTTAGTTTAATATATAATATTAAATGAAATTTAATTTATATATATCCTCAAATTCTCATAACTAATATAGACTGGATATGTAGTAGCTCCATTTTATAGATGAAACACCTGAAGTTTAGAAAAATTAAATAAACTTCCACAAACATTGCTAAATTCTACTGTGTGTATCTATCTACCCACCAACACTGAGCTAGGATGGGAAATACAGAGATAAACTCAAAGCAGATCCTTCAGGAGCTTTCAATTCAGTGAAGGAAACAAATATCCTCCCATGCCTCCTCCACCAACGAAAGCACAGCATTTCCACTTTGGTAAGTGCTAAGATGCAGGAAGAGAACACTGAATTGGGGTAGGTGGGGTAGGGTGGGATGACAGGGAGACCAACCTGATCTGCAGATTGGGAAAAGGACCCCCAAAGAGTTCACTTTGTCTCAGGTCCCAGATCTAGAAAATAACCAACCTGAAACTGGAACCTATGCATTCTGATTCCAAGGCCAGTGCTTTTTCATGGGCTGAGCTTCCCAAGGGCTTTGCAACTAGAAGGGGCTGAAAAGTCATTTCTGAGAGCACAGCTTCCATCATGCCAGGAATAAAACCACCTAGCTCTTCAACTTTCAATAAAACTCTCAATTAGTACATACTCAATACATGCAAATTTGCTAGCACATGAAAATTAATTAGCCATGACTCAACTTAAACATGAGATAATTCAGTACGTAAACCTGAAATAGTTTCTTTCTACTAATGATCATGTTACTATACTAAAATGTTCTCCCTCTACACTTCTCAATTTTCTAACCTTGCTTTGAGTTTTACCTTGGCCCTAGGTATTTATCTTTTCTGTCCTGCTGTGCTGGTAAGCAGGGCCTCTGAATGGCTGGGTAGAGAAAAAAAACAAAAGTGATTTTCAGAGAAACCATACAACTGTATTTTAAGTACAAAGGTACATTTCCACTACAGTCTCACAGTCTGTATTAAAGATGTCTGGAGAAAGAATAACAAGTGTGTGATGGGGGCTGGTAATAGCTACATGGGCTGACACAGAGAGGATTGTTCAGGACAGCTATGTATTTTAAATGTTTTTCTTCTTGTCTTCTCTGCTCCCTGAACTCCCAACTGCCAGCTGCCTACTCCCCATTCCCCAAAAGGTCCTGAACATTTTTGAAAATGCATCATTTCCCTTTTCAGGCTCTGGTGCTACATTTTTAGCATTGTATTTAATATAATTTGCAGTGCTCCTGTTTTATTTGACTATTGCTCATCTTTCAGTTGAATAAGTGTGTTGAATCCTTTAATTTTTTAATGATCTCTGGAGGACAAAATTTTCTGTGGCAATATAGCAAGGTATATGTAAGGCAAAGAAGAGTTCTGATTTATAAAACTCACTTCCACTTAATTTTTCATGATTGTATCTCTTATATCAAGCGAAATGTACCCACTGAGGGCCTAAAAGACAGCACTAAACTTAATGAGAATAATAAAACCTTATACCCTGGGCTGGTGTGGCTCAGTGGATTGAGCACCAGCCTGTGAACTAAGAGGTTGCCAGTTCAATTCCCAGTCAAGGCACATTCCTGGACTGTGGGCTAGATTGCCTCTAGTTACAGGCATACAAGGGGCAATCAATCAATGTTTCTGCCACACATTGATGTTTCTCTACCTCTCTTCCCATCTCACTAAAATAAATAAATAAAATCTTTTTAAAAAGTGTGAGGTTTTATTTTTTTAAGATTTCATTTCTTTATTTTTAGAGAGGGGGAAGGGAGGGAAAAAGAGAGGGACAGAAATATCAATGGGTGGTTTTCTCTCACATGCCCCCAACGGAGGACCTGGCCAGCAACCCAGGCATGGGCCCTGACTGGGAACAAGCAACCTTGAGCCACATTAGCCATGCCAAAACCTCACATTTTTATAACAATTAAAGAATTATCATATTTGGGTCTCATTGCAACCTGAGATTTAGGCAAGGTAAGGATTATTCCCATTTTATAGATCAAGAAAATGAGGCTCAGACAGGTTAACTGGTTAGTTCAAGGGCACACAGCCTCCATATGACAGAAACAGGACAAGAAATCAAAGGTAAAAGTTTTTCACACATGCTTAAACCCTTAGGATAAAAAATATCACAGTTCTCTCACCTTGACTTGAAAGTGCTAACAACAGCTTGTGAAAAATGAAAAGCCTTGAAGGAAGACAGAATAAAAATCTGAGAGACAATCACTGATCTTTTATCTTCTAGACTTCAAGTCAAATCAAGTTCTTCAAAGAAAACCCAATAAAGCCCAGACATTTTCATCTTAACAAAATAAATAATTCAGTCAGGCTTTGGAGGGCTTCTGCATTATGATTGGGTATTTGCTATATTTGTGACTTAGCAGCCACTAAACTGATTAACGTTAACCTCATTGATGCAGTTATGTCGACAGAGCCTTTGACACTGACAGTTATGAATGAAAAATGTAAAGAATGATAAATAATCTGGAGCTTCCAAATTTATTCCTAAAGGAGGATTTAACACTTTCAAAAGTCAAATGCTTGATAGGCTAAAAATCACAGCCTTTGGTCTATCTGGCGCCAAAGAAACTGTTGAGATTCATCATTCCTCCTCTCTTTAGGAAGATATCCACAGAGCCTAGGGTTCTTCCAGGCAGACTGGCAAGTTAGACTTAAAAAATCAACAAACAAACAAACAAACCTCAGATTCTTTGAGCTGTAAATGGCTGGAGAAATTATCTGGTCTAACCCCATATTTATATGAGAAAACTAAAGCCCAGAGAAATGAAATTAATTGCTTATGGTCATCCAGTGACAGTCATGACGGAATCAAGACACAAGTCCTATCTCCTTACTCCCCCCCAGTCTAATGCTTTTGTCACTAAACAGCACAACAGGGAAAACCTCCACAGGGAAAACCTCCACCCAGCATACACGTACACAGGCATCTTCTCTCTCTCCCTCCTTCCCTCTCTCTTTCTCTCTCTCACACACACACACATCAATTCTAAATTACAAGAGACCTATAAAGATAACTGAAGCCATATTCTCTGTGCTGAATTTGTATTGGTCTCAACAGAATCAGATCTGAAGACTCTCAGATGTAATATTACATGCAGTTTCTCAAGTTCAAGTCCATCTCATGATTACAAATTAATACCCTATTTTAAGACACATCTGAAAATAACTGAAGAAAATATGCACACTTTCTGTTTTATCACTAGCACTGTTTTTAATATGTGTAGTATGATTCCATTTAAGGAAATCTACATGTGTGTATTGAATATATGCAGGGAAAAAATCAGAAAGCCTATGTTAACCATGATCATCTCTGGGTGTTAGGATTCCAGGTGATGTTCATATTGTGTTTTATATTTACCAGTATTTACTAATTTCTCTTCCCAAACTAACACCTATTATTTGCATAGTAAAGTGTCAGCAGAATAGCAGGAAAAGAATAATATTTACGATATTATAATAAAATATTTAGACATATAAAGTCTTCATATTTTTCAATCTCTAAAATAAATTTACAACATCAAGTCACGGTCAGCTAAGCTTAGAACATAAAATCTGTCCTGGCTGGTGTGGCTCAGTGGCTTGAGCAGTGGCCTGCAAACCAAAAGTCGCCAGTTTGATTCCCAGTCAGAGCACATGCCTGGGTTGTGGGCCAGGTCCCCAATAGGTGGCGTGTGAGAGGCAACCACACACTGATGTTCCTCTCCCTCTCTCCCTCCCTTCCCCTCAGTCTAAAACTAAATAAATAAAATCATTTAAAAAAATCTATTCAATTAAAATTTTTCTCTTAAGATATGGAAAAGATTTTGAATGTGATAATCGTCCCTTTTCTTGTGTATATTTGGTCTATAGAATATAGCTTAACTTATTAAGTTACTGTCCCAAGATGGTTTCTCATTCACATTTAAGAACGGCTAGCTCAACAAACAGGATGCTTTCCTAGAACATGTACACCAATCCAATTTGATGAAGGAAAGGATAGTGTAGATTAGTGAAGTGTGATTTACAACTACTTTCCAAGAATAACAAACACCAGCTAACATTTATTG
>CM052552.1:20257810-20287915 GCA_028533065.1 Trachops cirrhosus
TAAACCCATCCCTTCTCCCCTGAAATTCCCTCCCCTCTCCCCTCTGGTCACTGACAACTCTATTTCAGTGTCTTTTTTTATATTTCACTTGCTTCTTTGTTTTGTTGTTTAGGTTCCTGTTAAAGGTGAGATCATATGGTATTTGTCTTTCACTGCCTGGCTTATTTCGCTTAGCATAATGCTTTCCAACTCCATCCATAGCATATTCTTTCTTCATAAATGAGATGAACATAAACTTCGGTCCAAGTCAAATTATTACAATATTCAAATTAACAGAGCCCGAGTTAGTAAGAGTTCACTCTAGATCATTAATTTTTATAAAATATTTACCTCCTGCCTTGAGTTCTCTTCTGCCATTTCAGCATTTATTGCCTGTATATTTAATGTACAAACATGTGTTTGTACTATTACAGTTTTCACATAAAGGGCTTCTGACTGCCTTCAAAATAAGAAGTAAAAGCCCAACTATGGTCATGCTTAATTGTGAGACATTTCTGACATAGTCTGTAAAGAACTGGCCTTTAATAATTTGTTAAAAAACCTAGTCTGAAGGTGGGGGGTGGGTAGGGCAGGGGAGAATGATAGAGGGAAAATGGGGAGAACTGTAATTGAACAATAATAAAAAAAGGAGAAAAAGCCTAGTCTGAGGCCCGTAAATATACAATAGAAGAAAATTCTCAAGTTGGTATATGTAATGAACACTTCATTCAATGTTCTTTTAAGCAGTCCTTTTTCTTGTGCAAACTTTGATGTTCCAAATTCTTGGTGCCTAAATTAGTATCATTCCACCCCACTCCCCCAAACAAATTTAGATTGCTTTTGTCTAGCTTCTCTCTCCCATATACATCATATAGCTGAAGTTCCAGGCAGTCACTGGCTTCTTATTTTGACTAATTCACATCACCATGTCAGTACCCCCATGCCTCCACTCACACAATAGAGAAAATAACAAAAATGCCACCAACTTTCAACTTGGAACTGCTTGAAAATATAATCATTACACACAAAGCACACTGAAATCCTTTGAGGAAAGCCAGGGTGTATGTATGCAAACTGTAACTTCTTATACCTTGAAAATACTTTTTCTATTACTATCTTCACATGTCTAGTATAGTAGGTAAAATCAAAGAACTTAAGAGTTTAAGGAATCTCGTTCGGTGTTTAAGTAGATTTTATGAGCAAGGAAGTGACAGACCCCACATATCCCTCTAACACCGTAGTGCCCACATTTTAACTGGGCCAAGAAACAGAGGCCCTGTGTGGTATGGCTAACTACTTATGGGAGTAATTTTGCCATACAACTATAGCAAATTTATTTCAGTTCCAGATATCACTTTCCCCATTAACTCAGGAGACCAAAGGAGCTAAACCACTTTCCTTTCATCCCTGTCAAACTCAGCAAGTTTCTCAGGAAGCAAATACTATTTAAATCATTTTCATAATTCTAAAATGCCTGTAAGACAAGTCCAGGGTCTAATTATGCCACTTAAATTTGTTGAAGATGTTTGGGTTTTTCTTTTTTTAATTTCAGTAACGAAAGAGCCCAAGGGTTTAAAGCTCTAATAATCTAATAAACTTTGCTAAGTGAACATTGTAACAGATACGCCTGGATGGGATTTTGTAAATACCAGACAATTTCCCCTGATCTTTATCAGGGAAAAGAAGTCTAAATCTTTGGCAGGAAGAAATTAAATGTAGTGCAAAATAATAACATCTGGCCAGATTGTGTTTGTCAGAGTAGCAGCCCCTTTAGATGTCAGGCTGGAAAGTACTAAAATGAACTCTGAAGGGTGTGTGAGCAATTCTTTATGAGGCAATAGGAAAGTCTGCCATGCTGCCGTAGAATACTCAGGGTACAGTTAACTCACCCTAGTATGTCCCTACAGAGAACTGTTTCATGTCAATGGAATTTGAAGCCTTCTGCCAAATAAAATTTTGGGGCCATTCTTGGGGTATTTTCTTCATTTCTCCATAACCATACAGATTCCTGACAGCGCTTTCTATTTTTTAAAACCCTCTATGATCACTTTTATGAGTTGTTAAAGCTTACGTTTATCTTCTAATTCCAAGGGAGACAGTGTGGCTCAATGAAAAGAGTAATGACTTTGAAGTTATGGAAACTTAATGCTGCCACTTACTGGTTATGTGGTCTTAGGTTTAAAGGTATCTAACTCCAATTGCCCTATCTGTGAAATAGGGGTAACAATAGCTAGCAGTATCACTGCCATTATTAAGATTAGTCAAACCTAGCATGTTTACTCTCAGTAAACTTAGTTAACCTTGCTTCTCCTTCATGAGTGACCCAGATGAGTTCAAACGTCTAACCTCATCAACTTTTCAGAGGCAAAGGCTTAAATAAGCACACACTATCTTCCCTTCCCATCAAAACAAAAACAAAACCCCTTAAGGTTATATTTGAAATAATCTGTGCATCATTTAAGCCTCTTCTTCCAATATAAGCCATCTCAACCATCTGGCAGAGCTTGCCAGAAAGAACATACTTTGTTTTTCCACTAATGACTACTTTGATGCATGAGATACTTTAACTGTTTTTCCTGCCTCTCTGACTTTTTTTAAATCTGGCATTTACACAGGAAGAGTTATGGTCACCTCACAATAAAAAAAAAAAAGGTTTTCCCAATAAACAACTCTTTCCACAATGTGTGCCAGAAAACAATGCTAAACCACTGATTTATTCAATGGGTCAGTGTATCTGTTTCAAATGTTAATTGCTAGAAAGAGAACTGTTTCTCACATCCCCAAGGAATAGAAGTGTGGACAGAAGGCCTTTGGGTTTTCCCCCACTTACTACTCTGTTGGACAGGAACAGGCACTTTGGCCTCACTGAATGGGTTTCTTTAGCTACCCCTTCATTGACTAGGGCATGTGGAAGTAAACACACATACTACATCAAAGAATAGTTCTGGAGCCCATTTTCCCAGTTGGGAAGGTGGGAAGGGTGCCCAGAATCCATGCTCCACGCAATAAGATTGGTGGCAGACAACATTCCACCACCCCAAGCACCTTTCCAGCTATAAGAGCACAGACTCCAATAGGCTTTTAGATCAAGATTACTACCTAGTAAATGGCCAGAAAGGTCTGAAATCCAGCAATGCTGATATTGGTAGAGTGAAAATGAACTCATTCAGACGTATGGTCAGTGTTAGACTATAACTAATTAACAACAATAATCCATTAAACATTTCAAAGCATTTCATATACATTACCTCTTTTGATCTTCAAAAGCTCTGACAGGTTGGCCGGTCAGGTGTTATCTTGCACATAACGAAACACACTCGGATACTTTAAATTACTTACCATTTTTCACACAGCTAGTGTCAGAACAGAAGACAGAACCCATCTTTGGTTCATGCTAAGGCTAACGTCAATTAGTAAGCAACCAAAGAGAATGTTGGAAGCTAAAGGAAAATATTGGTACATTTGACTTAACCTGTTTTTAAACCCCCATAAAAAATGAAAACTTGAACTAACAAATCAGTAAAACCAATTTACAACATAAAATGGGTTAGCATCTTGAATATACAGAGAGCTCTTACAAATCAATAACAAAAGAGCCTCTCAATGAGAAACAATGAAAGCTAAAACTGTAAATGATTAAGAAATATTAATGAGAAAAATTACAAAATTAAAAGTACAAATAATGAACAAATCTCCCTAGTAACCAAGGAGTACTATTTTTTTCACCCAAATTTGGGTTATTGTAAAATGACAAATGGCAAATTGTCAAGAAAACAAACGTTCATACATTGCTAGTGGAAGTGAAAATTGATACAACTTTATAGCAGTCAAATGTGTAATAAGCGTGAGAAAACTTAAAATCTGCATAGCCTTTGACCCAGTAATTTCAGTTCCAGGAATTTATCCTGAGAAAATAATTAAGGATTTGCATAAATATTTAGATACATGGTTTATTGTTTCACTGTGGTTTACTGAAAGTAACCTAAATTTCTACCAGTAGAGAGGGTTGAATTAATAACGTATGAGACAACCACATGACTAAGTACTAGGTGGCCTGTAAATACTATATTCTATTGTATTATAGAAATATACTATTGAAATGAAAGATGGTTATAATATATTACATAAAAAGAAAATATAACCAAATTTTGAAAAAAGTACATACACACACACACACATATATATTACTTAACAAAAGTATGTAATGTTATATATCAAAATGTTAATAGTACTTCACCTCCAGGGGATAGAACATGGTTCATTTATTTTCAACTTCTTATTTTCTCTGCTTTTTCATTTTCTATAATAAATACATAGTATTTATTTGTGTAGTAAAAAATTATTTTTAAAAAGAATATACTGAAACAAAGTTCACTTTATTACTTTCAAGTGTTCACAGTAATCAGCAATGACACATAAGAGTGTATTTGGAAAAGCTGACAGATGTCACCATTCTCAAGATTCTTAGTCACAAAGTTGAAATTCATAGCACTGAACCTTATTCACAGTGCTTTCTGAAGAGCCTAGATCAGGCTGGAAGAAAAGACAACCAGCAAGGGTGGGAGTGGTGTGGCCAGAAACAGAGGCCGAGGCTTAGGGAAACATAAGACACTCCACCTCAGTGGGCAAGCATCAACCCACTAGCTAGACTTGAAGGATCTTACATCTGAGTAGATTTTAAAACCTAAAAACAAGAGATGCAGGCAACAGCTCACATCTTTTCTTTTCCAGCTGGTCACAGTTGTAGTTGTCATCAAGAAAGTGAAAGAATTAGAAATCTGTTTCTATTGATACTACTTATTTTAATGTGTGTGTGTGTGTGTGTGTGTGTGTGTGTGTGTGTGTGTGTGTATGTTCATTCAAACATTGATTGATTTTCTACTATCTCTCCTGGGTGTAGAGGGATGAGGTGTAATACACGTAAGTCCTACCCTCAGAGAGATGATTCTCTAGTAAAGGAGACCTATGTTAATCAGATAACCATACACGTACAAGTATTACTACAAATACTCATGGGATAAGTGCTAGAAAGAAAATACAGTATCACAGGAGAGGAAGTATAGTAGGACCTGATATAATCTAATTATTATATTTTAGTGAATCAGGTACAGTACAAATGCTAAAAAACTTTACACAAATGAGGGAAGCATCATAAATATCTTAATTTCCTGTCATCAGTTTTGTTCTCCTTCCTCTCCTAATGTGAAACAGTGAAATCAGAGTCTGCCATTGTTAATTAGATCTAGAGGCTACATTAACTCATTCGTACCACTAGGGGACCATTGAGAAACTGTATACCATTAGTCTTAAATGTACACATACACACACAGAGAAAGGAAGAAGACACACAAAAATGTTACAGGCCATTGTCTCTGAATGATAGAATTATGAGTGGATATATTAGAGCATTTTATATTAATTATAATTACATTAAAGCATAAAACCATTTTAAGTGTATGTGTGCCAGGTATGTGACATTCAATACTATGAAGATGTTGTATTTCATAAGCTTCATATGCTTATAAATGTACAGGGAATGAAGAAAAATGATGGCTACCATGCACTTGATTCCTACAGTCCAGCACAGGGCTGAGGTCTTCGCAGCTTTCATCTGATTTATCGCTCTTTAATTAATGGCTCAGAGAAAAGTGACTTGCCCTTGGTTACAAAGAGAGGAAGTTGAGAGCTGGAACTTAGACTCCAGTCTGCCTGAGGCCAGTGCACATGCCCTTTACACTATGCTTTTCTGCTCCTGTCCTGGGTATTCTGCCCTTTCAAAGAAAAGACAGTGAGAGGCTATATGGCTAGCCAGGGATTCCAGAAAGACTCATATCTAGTAAGCAATCAATAATGTTTAGATTTTAATTTAATTTATAAAAAGATGTGCACTAATTTATCTAATTCCCTCACCTGCCCTGCTCTTGGAGCCAGAGTCACTCACGTCTGTCTGGAGAATACACACAGGCAATCTCCTCCAAGAACCTCTGCCCTCTGGTTGGAATTAATCTTTTCCAATCCCACATTCCCATACAGAGGCGGATTTCCTGTGCAGCTAATGAATCTTAAGCCACAGGGACCCACACTCGAAATCCTCCTCCTAGAAGAGCCACAGGCATTCTGTATTTTTAATTTTGTCATCTTTTTCTTAAAGAAAGCCTCCAAACTGTATAATCTTTGAGCCCCATGAAACCTGGTTCTACCTCTACTCCCCATAGAAAACTGCTAAAATTGTTTTTACAGCATTTTCTCTTAGGATGCATTGTACTCAAGTTATTCACGTATAAAAGTGTTGGTATAAAAGCCTTGGTTTCTGAAATTTGAGCTACTTGAAGGTAGGCATGAGGTAGCTTTTATCTTTGGATCCCCCACAATACTTGCCTTCAGACTTACTAGGTAATTGCTCAGAAAATGTTTTTTTTTTTTCATGAAATACAATGGAATTCCCTTATAAGAAAGAAAGTTAGAATTGGGGAGATTGCCCATGACCATAAAAGGACATACACAGAGGCTCTATAACACATCGCATTTAAGGGCACAGGCTCTGGAGCTGTACTTCCTGGGTTCAATTCCTGTGTCTACCATTTATTGGCTGTGCAACTTTAGACAAGCCTCCATTTCCTCATCAGTAAGATGATCCTAATAATAGTACCAAACTCATAGGGTTGTTGTGAGGTTTAAATGAGACAATACAAGTAAAACACTTTAGAATGGGAAATTTTTTATTCATCTCTCACTAACTTAGTACATGTTCAGAGAGGAGGTCTCTCATTCTCACCCCAGGCCCTCAGCCTTCTCTTCTCCACACCAGCCCCACATCCCCTACCTATCCCCTCCTAGACTCATTCAAATCCAGCCCTCTTAATCATGACACTCCACTGTTAGGCTGGGAAGCATAGGAGGAGACAAAAGGCATGAAACCCAGTTCTACCTTTGCTGGTAGTCTAGATGTGAGCTCATAGAGCCTGGAACTAAAGTCAGAGACAGAGCTAGAAGTCATCAGCATGTGATAAAGGAGACCCTGAGATAGAATGTAGAAAAAAGATGGAGGCTTTAACTAGGTAGCTCAGTTGGTTAGAGTGCTGTTCCAATACACCATGGGTGCAGGTTCAATCCCCAGGCAGGGCACATACATAAAGCAACAAATGAGTGCATGAATAAGTGGAACAACAAATGATCTGTCTGTCTGTCTCTCTCTCCCCTTCTCTCCCCCTCTAAAATCAATAAATAACTTAAAAAAAACAAATGAGGAAGTATGAAGATACAAAACCTGGTGACGGAAATATGGCATGAGGGAAAAGGAGGAGTACTAGGGTGTGCCTCAGCCCCTGGAGGCATATCACAGTCAGCAGAAGGAAAGGTGTTTTTAATTTCTATGTTACCACTTCCAGCTTAGAGGAAAATTGTTTTTGCCTCCACACCACTGACAGAAGGATTCAAATCTCTCAAACATATGCTACATTACTCCAATATCAGGTACTGCAGTTCAGTGAGACAGAAAGAAGAGGAGGAGGAACATATGTTTTCAGAAAATAAACAAATCCCAGCGGGGGAGGAGTGGGGAGAAATCACTCTAGGTAAAAGTAATATTTTTCCTGGAAGCTTCTAGAGGGCAGGGACAATGCTCTTTAGTTTGTTTTCTTGGGCTTACCAGTGAGAAAGTGGGCAGTGATGATAGCAGTTAGAGGGGGTGAGTTCTAAGCCCCATTGAATCTAGGGGCATGGGCTTGAGTAAGAGTTAATCTGCATAATCTCTACACCTCAGGTTGGCCCCAGAACAGTCTCCACTGCACACTGAGTCATTTTTCTAAAATCTTTTTATTAAACACTTTTCAGTCTAATGACTGACTTTTCTAAATCAATATGGAACACAGGAACAGTTTACAACTCCCCCAGCCTCTAGCTCTGCTAAAACCACCAAATTTTTAAACATTTTTAAAAAGATTTTATTTATTTATTTTTAGACAGAGGGGAAGGGAGGGAGAAAGAGAGGGAAAGAAACATCAATGTGAAGTTGCCTCTCATGTGCCCCCTACTGGGGACCTGGCCCACAACCCAGGCATGTGCCCTGACTGGGAATCAATTGGTGACCCTTTGGTTTGAAGCCCAGCGCTAAGTCCACTGGCCACACCACCCAGAACAGAATTTTTAAACTGAACTGAATCCACAGTTGAGAGAGAGAGACACTGAGATTTGTTGTTCCATTTATTTATGTATTCATTGGTTGCTTCCCATATATGCCCTGCCTGGGGATCAAGCCCACAACCTTGGTGTGTGGGGATGATGCCCTAACCTCAGTAGAGCTATCCGGCCAGGAAAAAAAATGAAATGACTTTAAATACCTAGTTTTCCATTGTTTTTCCAATAGCACTAATAATTAAAGAATCATATTGTTTAAAACTTTGTCACCAAAAATATACTAACTAAAACCAGCACTCTCTAGGTGCCGATGAGAAACCCACCCTTTTATAATGGGATTACTAGAGCTTTGCTCTACAGATGAGTGGTTTGATTAATAATTTACATTTTTGAGGACATATAACTTTACTCATTCATGGCCATGGTTTGCATTCCTAAAATTCTTCTATTTGGTTTAATGTTATTATATTCAGCCCCAGTAAATGAGTTAAATTAGAATTACACATCAATGCAATTATTCTCTCCCGTCTGTTACTTTCAAAGAAGAAAGGGTTGTGACAGAATGGCCAGCAGTTTGAGTCGGGGACTCAGTGGGGCTCAGCTTCCACAGAGCTGGAGCATGGGCAGGAGAACTGTCAGACTAGTCAAGGGGAAAACATTGTGAAATGGAGAAAAATTGCTCAGTACTCACTTAAAAACCCCACTACATTAGAAAAACTAAATTAACAAATGATTGAATCTCAAAAACATGTTTATCAACATTCAGACAATTATTTAGTCACATATTAACTGTGAAAGAAAGAAGCTTTGCCTGAATAATGTCCCTAAACAGTTATTTCAAGCAGAAATGACTGGAGAAATTGCTCTGAGCTGATGGAAAAGGGTGTTCAAACCAAGGTTAATATTATTTAGGGGGAGTGGGAGAGACAGGAATCTGACAGAAAAAAAGTGTAAGAACTGCCAAGAGCAGATGGAAACAAAAAAAAAGGAAGAGGAGAAACAGAAGAAACAGAAACACTGTCCCCCTCCCCATTCCAAGATGTCATTTTCATATCCTCCACAGAAAGCAGGTAGGAGAAAACAGTCCAACATTAAGTGAAGATCAACTGAGGCTCTCTAAACTTTGACTCCTCTTTTCCTTCTCTCTACCATAAACCAGAAAATGCAATTAAAATATGGCCTAAGCCCAACAAATCCTTCCTGATGTAACCCCTTGTTTGAGTGTAAAATATACCACATAGGGGCCAGAAGAACAGCTTTAGGAAGCTGAAAAAGGACTGCTCATTGCTACTGACATTTCAAACAGTGTGGCTTAACATCTAAAAATGCACAATATAAACCCCTTTTTCACAGGATCTTTTGCCTAAGTGCTCTCCCAGCTGTGTCCTGTGTGAATATCATCTGTATGTGGCAAGAGTTGTTGAATTACATCATGAACCCCAGCTTTGTCTGGTGTGATACCTGTGATAGTAATGCCTCTTTTATCTGGCACCACTGAGGTGAATCGGTCCACATAAATGAGCTGCCTAGATAATAATGCATGTACATTGTGCTTTATAGTTTCCCAGACATTTTCACATATATTATCTCTACTCTGTGAGGTAAGCAAGACTGTAATTATTATCCCCACTCTGCAGATAAGAAAACTGAGGCTATTTGAGTCTAAATACCCCCCGAAGTCATAAAGCTCATAAATACAGAATGAGAATTAGAACTTAGATTTTCTGCCTCCTACTCCAGTGTTTCTTCCATTGCTTTTAAGCAACAAAGAGTATGTTTTAGCCATTTAAAATGGAAATATTAAGAAAAAAATGAAAATATTTTCACTTTTCCTTATTGATTCACAAACATCACTATGAACATCAGTTGTTGGACCTATTATAATACAGGGGCTACTGAGGCATGTAGTATAGTACTGGGGTATAGTATACCCCTATACTAAAAGCCCCAAATTGCCACATTCACTGAGTTCTTGAGTCCACTTTCATGTCCTCCACCCTTACTGCCGCTCGTAACTTCTTGCTGTTCATATGTACCTCCCTCTGGCCCTTCTATTTAACTGCTTATTTACTACTGGCTAGGAAACTAGAAAATCAAGCTTATAAAGACTGTGCATAAATTTAGAACAGTAGGAGGCTCTGAACAAGGTCCCAAAGAGCTCTAAGGTCACTCAACTACATAAGCAGGAGCTCCACGGTGTGTAGGTACACAGAGATGTTTTCTATTTAACCACTATTTCTCCTCTCTCATGAAACCAGTTCAAGGTGTGGCATGTCAACTTCCAGAAAAGCAAAGTGTTTTGGCATTCCGAAGAGTCTATTCTCACTCAAAGTCATTGGCACCTTGGGGGAGGCTGTAATTATCCAACATACAGAAAAAACCTGGACATACCTCCCTATTATTTCCTGATAGTACAAGGTTAAAAGTTATCATGAAATTCTACAAAGAAAACAGAGCTCAGGGGAGGGAATTTCAGGGGAGAAGGGAAGGGTTTACAGGAACAAATATAGAGGACACATGGACAAAACTAGGGGAGTTGGAAAGGGGAGGGAGGAGGGGAGGGATGGGTGGGTGGGCTGGAATCGGAATAAAGGATAGAAACTGTACTGAATAAACTAAAATTAAAAATTAAAAAAAACAGAGCTCAAAGCTTGAAGGTGTATAAATGGCAAAGATGTTATGAAAAATTCAGAATTCTGTCCCATTTTTCTTCTCAAGGACCACCAATTCTATGACTTCTTAATTTCCTTTTACTTCAAGCACACTAAGAGCAAGGAAAATATTGTCACATGATGTTTGAAAAAAGCTGTGGCATCAATGAGTTTCCTCATCTGTAAGATGGAGATAATTATAGTATGAACCTCATAGGGTTGCTGGAAAAATTAAATGAGATAATTATGTAAAAGTAAGCATCGTACAGTAGGCATGTAATAATTTGTCACTATTATTATTATCACCATCATAATTATTATTAGGTAGGGGAGGAAAAAAGAGAAAAGAAAACCTCCTTTTAGTCAAGTTTTTCAAAAAGAATTAATTAAGCAGAAACAAAAAATGATCATGCTGCCCCATTTTACTAAGCACATCTAAGTAAATTAAATTTAGGAAACGAGGCAATGCAAAGATTAAAAATAAAGTGCAACTTTTTTTAATGCTTCAATCATTATCAAAACAACATTAGCAATATAGCACTCCAACCACTGTAGCAAAGGGCCCCGGGCTCATTTATGAGGGCAAAGGATTCCTGCGAATGAAGACATAAAATCCAAATCGAGGCAATAAGGATTGCTCATGGAACTGTGCACATATTTGCAGAAAGCACTCACTGCTTAAATATCCCCAAAGTGGAATCCTAAAGACATTGTGGATCTAGGCCAAGATCAGGATGAGTTTTCTTCAACTTCATGTGGTGGAGAAAATAGCTCACATCGAATTTCATATGTATGAAGTATTGGAGCAATTTGCTCAATAATTTGACCTACCAGAATCTTGGGGAGGAAAAGTATTTTAGGGGAAAAACCAACTGCCCCCCCAATTAATCATCTTGTAGCAGTCTCTGATTTTAGTCTTGTCTCTCTAGATGTTTGTCATGGAAGGTATTTGGGGGCAATGTCTCTACAAACATGGCATAATTGTATTGAGGTCTCGGACCAGGGTCTATATTTTTCCTATGGAGTTTCTTATTTTCTAAAAGTGAAGCAGGAAAAGAGAATAAAACAAGATAAAAAACAAGTAAATAGTGACAAGGTAGAAGGTACCAGCAATGAGTTCAGACATTCCTTAGTTGTCTCCATGTTCCTTTACTAGGATTACCCTTCTGCCTATCCCCATAATTTGAGAGATTATATATATATATAATTTGTGTCTAGAGAGAGAGAAGAGATTTGGTAGGTGGTGCCCCCCACTCTCCACCATCTGTTCACATGACTAGTGTTCAACCTCCATGTTACAGCAACCATATCTGGACATTAATCCAATCAAAGTCTTGTTAGAACTTCCTTTCTTGCCTAGTCTTATGCTGTTCCAGGCCTAGAAAATACAATATTCAAAATGAAGAACTGGAAAGAGATGCTGACACCCAAGGCCTTCAGATTGACAACCTTGTCAGTTACTGTGCATGCTAGAGTACCAGTGTGATCACTCTACCACACCCCTCCAGGCAGGCAATAGTAGTGAAGATCACAACCTGTGGGCCTGGTCATTCTGAGAATGAAACAAATCACAAATGCTCCATTCTGAAAAAGCATCGTGACACCCCAAAGAATAAGATTCAGCTCTCTTCTTCAACCCAAGTCTCATGTCACATCACTTCTTACCACCCCACTTTCAGCCAACAGATCAGCTTCACAGCCGATCTAAGTACATGAATGGTACATATATGTTTTAAATTCGTTTAAATTATTCATTCTATTGCCAAATTGTTAGTCTCAACAAACTCTTCACAAGAGTCTGACTGCATAAATAGGTTAACAAATACCTCAAGCTTATATATTGTACTTCATATATCCCCTGAAGCTTTGACCCAAGAAAATGTTGTGAATGTTTGCTTTATTAGTTACTTTGAATAATTTAAAGCTAATTCTAAGAATTTCATTATAATATACAAAATAAACTACAGTCAACTCACCTTATAATTCAAAGACTTTAATTTTAATAAAGGTGTCATAACTCTCAAGATATAGAATGTCAAATAGTCAGAAGTGTTATTTTTTGACCTAACACCAGTTTTCTCTTTGTGGGGCAAGAAAAAGGCAGCTGATTCCATGCTTAAGAAAAGAAGAAAGAGCCCTGCTGGCTGGTGTGGCTCAGTGGATTGAGCACCGGACTGCGAAGCAAAAGGTTGCTGGTTCGATTCTCAGTTAGGGCACATGCCTGGGTTGGGGGCCAGGTCCCCAGTAGGGGGCGAGTGAGAGACAACCACACATTGATGTTTCTCTCCCTCTCTTTCTCTCTCCCTTCTCCTCTCTCTAAAATCAAATAAATAAAATCTTTAAAAAAAAGAAAAGATAAAAGAAAGTCCCAATATCCATAATTAATTTTCCCTCACAGCAGGTGGCATACTGAGGTTAAAAGTATAGACTCTAAAAGGTAGACCCCCTGGGTTCAAACCCTGCTTTCACCCTTTTATAGCTGTTTGACCTTCAGCAAGTTACTTAATCATTCTGCTCCTTGGATTTTTATCCATAAAATTGGGATAATAATAATAATAATACATCATAAAGTTATTGTGAGGGTTAAATGAATTAGTATATGTAAAACAATTATAAGCTTACCTAGCACATAATGCTATATACATACTTGTTATTACCATTACTATCACCACTGTCATCACCATCCCTAGCTGGGCCTTTGAATCAAGAGACGTACTCCCCCATCCTACCATGACAGACCTACAATTTATCAAAGAGAAATGCAATTTCCTACATCTGGAAATGCCACAACAGCCTCTTTAACAGTCATACACAGGTATAGTGAGAACCGAGACTCACAGAGAGAGAAGTGAAAACCACTCACACAAATAAGAAAATTTGGGGTCATCAAGCCAGTTTCTCCTTAAATGGAAATGGTCCCAGTGGTCAGAAAGAGTTTGTGCATGTTCCAGAAGTATCTAACTCACTCCTGGAGAAAACTATAATTTAAGTAATTTTTGCTGTTGTTTTTGCACCAAGTCTTACAGGCTAGTTGAGAGAAAATATCATTTCCTCTTGCTGCAGAGATTTACAACCTTTTATGCACAAGTAAACAGTAAGTCTTTGGACAATGATTTTTTGACAATACCCACCTTTCCAAAGTTGGAATGAAGTTTCTTTAAAAAAATGTGTTTTTCCTTAACCAGAATTTCTTACTGGGAGGTTTTTATATCAAGCATTAATGCTATAATGGTAATTTATAAATTATACTTAGCTTTTCAAACCCCAGTGCCCACATAATGTTACCACTGAGCACCTCATCTGAAATGATCCCCAGAACTCACCTTGGAAAACTGCAGCATTCTGAATAATTAAGAACTTGAGCTCCATACTTGCAGACTGAAGCAGTTGTTCCATGTTCAAGCGTGCTGTTAGTTGGTATTTTTCCTCCATCTTTCTTGAGCAGCATGTTGGACCCTTGGGAAGACATACTTGCAAATCTGACCCTGAAAGAAACAAGTTTTTCATGTTTTGGTAAGCAGAATATCATACACATGCACACATACACAGAGAAAACAGGCAAAGAGGGCAAAACAATAAATTTCTTTTAAAATGCAGTAAAATCTTGATTATTCAAAGTCAGTGTTTATCTTAACTAAATTCCCAGCTTCCTTCCAATTATCCTTATGATTGATTCTTTTTGAATAACCATTAGAATTAATTGCCTAGGTTTGACTCATAAGTTCTGCATAAACTAATTTATAACACCAAGTATACGTCATTGAACACCAATATTTAATTTGTCTGTTAAAAGATTAATCTACACGCCTACAATGTATTTTTCTGATTATAATTTACGAATGAGAACACAACCAAGAAGCAACTTTCAAAATTCTACTTATGATTTCCTAATGAAATGTATGTCTGGTCAACCCAGTGTTGCATTTCTTGGGATAAATGAATAAAACATCAATATTATATCAAAGCTTTGTTGCTGTTACTGTTTTAACTAAAGGTCTGAGGAAAGATTTACTGGAGAAACACACAGAGGACACTATTAACATTCAGGCAATTACCAAAATCTCTTAAGACTCCAACATTCTATCTCTATCACAAATGCTTAAGTCTTGCTCCTGAGCTACTTCACAGCTACTTCCCTTATGATGCAGAATGTCTTTTATTTTTGCATTTCCATAAAGATTTGCCAAAGGAATGATCTCCTTGCTTATTTCAAAATTAGGGAATCAGAACCTCTTCTGAGTCTTCATCCAATGTGGCTTTTTACAACATCCTTCACAGTTCACCAATCTCTACTTCTTAAAACACTCTCTTCCTCCCTTGTTTTAGTGAACCTAACCACCCCCCACACACACCTACTGCTATGGCCATTCTCATCTGTCTTTTCTTGCTTCCTCTTCTCCTGCTTATCACTTAAATGTCATTGACCCTTTCCCTCATTCTACATCTCCCCTCTAGATGATCATATCTAAACCCACGTGATTGCTGAACTCCCTAATCCAGCTCTCACTTCTTTTTTTTAATTTTTATAATTTTACTTTAATATGCACAAACATAAAACTAGGTATAAAAATCTCTATGCTTAAAGGTATGCCTTTATAGCTGTAAAACTAACAATTTACAAAGATACACAAATAAAATTATAATATTAAAATTAGGAAGATTCAGTTGCAATTCAGATTATGCTTTTTGTCTTAAACATAATCACTTCTTTTTATTATTTTTTTATTTTAGATTATTCAGCACAGTTTCTATCCTTTATTCCCATTCCAGCCCACCCACCCATCCCTCCCCTCCTCCCTCCCCTTTCCAACACCCCTAGTTTTGTCCCTGGTCCTCTATATTTGTTCCTGTAAACCCTTCCCTTCTCCCCTGAAATTCCCTCCCCTCTCCCCTCTGGGCCCTGACAACCTGTCCTCTATTTCAGTGTCTTTTGTTATATTTCATCTGTTTCTTTGTTTTGTAGTTTAGGTTCCTATTAAAGGCGAGATCATATGGTATTTGTCTTTCACTGCCTGGCTTATTTCGCTTAGCATAATGCTTTCCAGCTCCATCCATGGTGTTGCAAAGGGTATGAGCTCCTTCTTTTCTAAACGCCAAAATCCCACATTTTCTACTACTTTATGGGAATCTCAAATATAGCATGCCCAAAACTGCACTCAATATATCTCATATACACACATACAGAGTTCCATCTTCTGTGTTCTCTCAGTTAATGATCATCATCCATCAACTTTCCCAGTGATAGAAACCTTTGTCATTCTCAACTTTTCACTGGTAACTTAACACACTTCTGAATCAATGGAAGTCATCAGCATATTAATGAAAATTGAAGCCATGGGAGTAAATATCATTCATCAAATATTCATTGAGCACTGATGATATGTCAAGGACTCTGGCTATAGCAGAATACAAAGCCCCTGCCCTCAGGGAGCTTATATTCTGGGAGACAACAAACTATAGTGATAAGTACTACAGAAAAAATAAAACTGAGTAAGAAAGGGAAAATAAATGGTGGTAAGTATACATAATTTTACTCAGACATAAAAAGGAATAAACTATTGATACATGCTACCCCATGGATTAATTTCAAAAGCATTACACTAAGTGAAAGAAGCCAAATTAGCAAATATTACATACCCTATGGTTCCATTTATATAAAAGGAAATGAAAATGTATCTAGAGTGACAGACAGCAGGTCAGTGATTGTTGGGAGGTGGAGGGCAGGGAGGAGTGGGAGTGAGGAAATTTAAGGCAGTGATGTATATGCTCATTATTTTGATTGTGGCGATTGTTTCATGGCTGTACATGTATGTCAAAATTATCAAATTGTACCCTTAAAGTGTGTGCAGTTTACTGTACATCAACTGTACCTCAATGAAGCTGTTAATTTTTAATGTTTAAAAAACAAAGTAAATAATATAGGGAATGTGGTGGCTGTGGGGGTGATTCTATTTATATAGGGGAGTCAGGGAAGGCTTTTTTCATAAGGCAATGTTTGAGGAGATAAAAGGGAAGTGAGGGAGAGTCCCATGATTTTATATCCTCCACCAATACCAGCAAATGTTGGGGCTCAATGAATATTAAGTCCAATCTCCTTCCTCCTCCGAAACTTGTGATTTACTCAAACTGTCCCTTCAAAAAGCATTTGTTGAGTTCCTTCTATTCTGGCCATGAAAATAGGCACCTCAGACCCCCTACTGCGGGGAATGTAACTGACTAATGGTCCCAGCTGCTGCACTCTGAATTCACCATCAAGCTGTGCCCAGGCCACAGTCAGTAGGGGCTGCTCCCAGCCAATGACTGAGCATGGCAAACATGTTCAGTCCGATGAGATGCAGAACTTGGCTGACAGGGGTTTGGGCTTTAGGACTCCCAGCTGACTTTGACAAAATTTTCTTAAAACTGCACTGCAGTCTAAGATTCTTACTATTCAGTCTTCCTTCTTTCCCTCTCCCCTCCACAGGGGTCAGACCTATACCACAGTCTGATTGTTCTACCCAGCATCTTTCAGCTCCCTGCTCATTTGCCTTCACAAGTGTTTTCCCCAACAAATCTCTTGCACATCTAGTGCCACATTAGCATCTGCTTCTCAGAGAACCCATCTAACATCTTCTATGTCCCAAGCACTGTGCTATATGGTAGAGGTACAAGTTTGAACAAGAGACATAGCCCTTCCATATCATTTTATTAGCCAAGGTTACCCCAATAAATTCAATTTTAAAAAATAAAGACAAAAAGGAGACGTGGTTCTTACCCCAAAAAGCTCACTGTCTAAATGGGTTAACAGGGAAAAATACCCAGTGCATAGTAAATGAGTGCAATAAAGCAACATAATTAGCTAGGATGACAAAACATGTACAGGGAAAATAGGGAGGACTCTCTCAAAGTCCCATATGGTCCTTGTCAAAATAAGGTTCCATAATAAATACCAAAACTTACTGAAATAAGGCTAGAAATCATACTCAGACATTGGAGACAGCTTTTCAACAACTGAGGTTTTAAATAAGGGGTGGAGAAACTAGAGTTAGCCCTAAGTTACCAGAAAATTTATTTTTATTACGACATCTTATTTCCCTAGGAATTCCAGTTAATCATGGCCTTCATGTACACGTCCAAGTTTCAGGTTTTGCCTCACATGACATCACTGTTGGAATCCAAGGTATTGACTCCAGGCACTCCACTTCCTCCTCCTCAAGGGAGCTGCCGACAAACATAGTAAAGGAGAGCACAGATAATGCATATTCCAAAACCTAATCCAGCACTGCAATTTATAGTACTGAATGGAAAGGTGATATTTAACATGTCAAAATACAATTTGGGGTCTGGAGACAGAGCTCTGATTTATCTTCTATAAATATGGATTGCATACATGTCTTAAACTGATTTTAAATATGGTCTAAACTCAAAGGCTTCATGATTATCATCAGAAAAAAAACCCAGCTAGTTCCAGCTCTGTGTCTTTCTACAAGAGGTTACAAAATGTAACACTATTTTAGGAATAGAAACTGATTCAGTTTACTGGACTAAAAATGGAAAGAGTCCCCTTGGGAAAGAGGGGGTAATCTAGAATTAAACAAGTTTGGTTGTAACACATATGTAGATATTAAAAATCCTATATAGCAGATATTTTGCATATACCAAGTTCCTGTCAAACCAGCCGGGTTTTATTTACTTTCTTGGTAAACTGATTTAGTGTGTATTTGAAATATCTGTATTTGAGTATGTGCATAGAATTAAATGTTTTGGATAAAATCCTTTGTGTTTTTAAATTTCCACTGGTGATAACTTCCAGTTTTCACAAGTGGTAGGGTTTATTTGGCAAGGTAGCTGTTAGTACTGTTTCTACTCCCACCAGCTCTAGCTAGTGGGAGTTATAAAATAATAGGGCTCAGGTCTTTTCTCTGCAAAGCGCTACAAGTTGCTTAGATCTTAGAAGGAAACACACTGCTACTCAGGGTACCTAGAGATGCCCAGGAATTACTCTTTGAATTACCATGACACCAGTTTGATTTGCTTTTGTTAGGATAATTCATAAAGTAACTTGGAGCTTTTGTAGTGTGCCCCTTACCTGAGGTGGTCAAGACTCATCATTGAATAAACTCCTACTGCCTCAAGAATTCATTTAGCAAAAAAACTGTAATGGAATAAAACCTCAAATGAGAACTTTTGGGGAAACATGTCAGATGTTACAAAGAAAGGTATGTGTTATATCCAAGTATAAGAAATGTGTGTATATATAGCAATATTTATCTTCCCTCCCAGTTATCACTGCCTGGTTAATCAATAAACCAGTACAATTGATCTGGGGGATAAGAGTTGGCTATAGATTTGAGGAAATGAAATATCTATAAACTGATAAGAATTCAGGATTTTCAAACCGGGAAGGAAAGAAATATATGCCAAAGGGAAAACCATTTTTAAATAAAGTTCATATAACTCGCAGACTAGCTTAAAATAAGCCCCAGTAGAAGACAGCATAAGGAACAAAGTGGGCCTGGAGAGCTAGACATGCCTAAATGAAATGACAACAATGAAATATAAACATTTCAATGCATGAACATGTATATGAAAAAAATAAAAAAGAAAGAATATGCAAAACAGAAACAGAGAAAGAATTTAGATGGGAATCCTCATCAAAAAAAAAAAAAAAGGAACCAATCTGGGAACTGACCCCAAGTAGCATGAATAAAATGTAAAACCAAAGGCAAATAACTGAAGACATACACCGAGAACTGGTACATATTAAAAGCAGAAAGGCAATTCAAGAAATAAGATGCAACCTGCAAAAGACCCAGTAAATAACAAAACATCTTTAAGTATGTTAGAGACAAAAGAAGATTAAAGGAAAATAATTCCTTTATTAATAAATGGAAAGGAAAAGTAATGGTAGACCACACTCACCGAAGAGGTGCTCACATTTTTTTTTTGTAAAAATGGAATTCAGTTGGGAAATAGGACTAGAGACAAGCATTATAGCCTGGGATAGAGATAAAGAGAAGACTTAGCAATTGACTATTCAAATGAGCCAGAAAGGTTCAACTCTTTTGGGCTTAATAACTTGCATTTGCAGATGCTAAAAAAAAAAAATTAACTGAAGTCATTACAGGGCTGCTGGTTTCCATTTATTTTGGGGGATTAAAAAGTACCTTCATATTATAATCTCCTCACCTAGATTTTTAGTTCCTGAAGAGCAGAGAATGACTCCCATCTCCTGTGGGATGCCCTGTCAATCCCACTCAGCTTTGTGTATATAGTGTTGAATTAATGAGCACTGAAGACTGAGAACCTTAGTAAGGAACTTTGTGTCTGTCTGACCTAAAAAGGCAGAGTGGACACCTGTGACTCTGAGAATTTTACATCTGTATGCTTAACTTGGATCTTGAAAAAAATATTTTAAAATACCACTAAAAAATCAATTTCCAAACATCTTGAAGATACACAAATAGATGTTTCACTTCAAGGAACTATGAAGTCATTTACTTCTAATTATTTTGAGACAATGTCTTATTTGCACATTGGGTCCAGTTCTGGTTCTTACAACCAGAAAGGGATATCAGAGTTCTGGAAGGTTTTCTTTGGGGGGTTATCTCCATGTGTATCCAAGCTGAGCACCTTACCAGTTGCCTCCCCACCCAGAGGCTAAACCACACGTGGCCCACAGAAGGCTCCCTGCTAACGTGTACTCTTGTATCAGGGGATCTCTTGCACTTGGCTACTTGCCTTCTTGAAATCCATCCCAGATTCTTTCCTTTGGGCCCAGTTCTTGCTCTATTTTGGCTCCATTCAGGGGCTTGACATTTCATACTGCTTCTGGTTTCCTTTAGCTACCTCCCCCTGGACTGAAACTTCAGTTTTTCTTTACTGTGCTGTCATAGGCTCACAATCACTTGGAGACCCCATTCTGCGTGTCAGCCTTGTCCCTAATAAGAAGAAGACCGTGAACGATGTGTATGGAGTTGTTTAAATATGTCTGTTCTATTCGATTTTATTACAGATCAGTGCATATTAATGGCCTCAGTTCCTATGGTAGGCATTACTGAGCAAGAAGGAGCAAAAGCACTTATGGCCCCTCTTATCAAGTTGCTTGTAATTTAGTCCTAGCCCCACCATTTGCTAGCTGTGCAAGCAAGGGTAGGTTATTTAACCTCTGTGTGGCTTTTTGTCCTTATCTATAAAATGAAGTTATCAATAGCACTTACTTTACAGAGTTATTGCAAGAATCGAGTGAGATTATGCATGCAAAGCTCTTAAGTCTTCTTGGTATAAGGTAAATATTCAATACATGTTAAGGATAATTAAAATAAATTCACACCAAGAGACCAGACTTTCACACAAAAATAGCTAAGGAACAGGAAAAGTTGGTCTATGGTTATGTTACAAAACATGTAGTATATTTTCTGAGGTGATGGAAATGCGTAGAACATATTTTAATTGGGGTTGTAGTTTTACATGGGTATATACTTTTATCAAACCTCATTAAATTCTTAAAATGGGGGCATCTTATTGTTTGCAAATTATATCTCAATAAAGTTCACTTTTTAAAATATGTGATATGGCAGCATTGCTAGATAGGAGAATGCTCACCAGAGGCTCTAGGGGTCAAAGAAGACTTCCAGGAAGAAATGAGGCTTGAGCTAGACAATAAAGGATGGGAAAGATTTGGAGAGGCCAATGAGTGAAATATACTAGCACTAGCAGATTACTGGGGCAAGACTAACCTGCCTGGAGAGAAGCTGCAATATAGGGTGTAGCTAGCTTATCAATTAAGATAGGCTAAAATTGGAAGGGCCTTGAATTCAAACGGAAGCCTGTGGGCTTGACCCCATAGGCAATAAAAGACAGTTCTGAAGCAGAGACATAATATAATTAAGAGTGCTGTTTAGGAAGATTAGTCTTACTGCATGAAATTGGGAAATGGACTAAAAAATGTCTCAAGGTCACTTCCAGCACTCTGGTTCTCTAATTACTTGTATTATGTTCTATATGTTGGTTATTTGACTAGACTGCAATTTTAGCAAATGACTATAAATTGTCAAAAATCACATTTAAAAACACATTAAAGAACAGAAATATTAATGTACACCTTGATCCTTATACTTTTCTAAGAGCAGATGGAACATATTCAAACAGCAACAGAAGAGAATGAATCGTCAGGGCTCAGTAACAATGAAAATTGAAATCTTTTCCACATATATGATGATTTGACACATTTCATTGCCAAGGTCTGTTTTATGAACGGCAGAGGTTTTTTTTCTAACAAAGGTACATTGTGCTAAAAATAATAACGTAATATTGTCATTAAAGTCATATTAAGCTAATGAATGAATGATATCCAAAACTGGTTGCTTCGTGAGTTGAAGGGAAAATAACAGATGCCTATTAAAATTAACCAAAGGATTAAGTGCAGGTTTCTCTACTAATGAAAAAACTATATATATATAGTATTTTTAAAGGTATCTTTAAATGGAGGACAAGTCAATTTGCCATCCAAAAATATTAGCTAATTTCCTTAGCATATAATAATGACTTGCTATTATAATGGTGCCTTTTCCCCTAATTAATCATTATCTAAATCAAATCTTACACACTCATTAATTTCTTGCTAATCAAGATAGGAATACAGATGAAAGAAATGGCTGCATTTGAAATCAGTGGGGAAAGTGATGATTGCTTGCAGAAGAAATCATCTTAGGGAACCCAGGTGAAGGTTACCCTTCTGTTCTTTAGCTTGAAAGAACATGACCTTGCCGAGAACACACCCAGGTATCATAAGCTCTGACTTTAAATCAAAGATCACACATAGGGCCACCATAGCCTACCAGTGTAAAAGGTAGGCCAAAATGTCGCTACCACACTGGAGTACTGCGAATTTAAAGCAACCTTGGAGATAAGCCATTCTCTAAACCTGAGAATTAAAGAACGAATCACCTTTATCTCTACTCCCAACTGCCAACTAACTGCATATCATTTCATACCAGTAAAAGTAGAATCCCTAGATCACTACCCTTCCCCACAAAGAGGTTCTTTCTGGACCACATTCTAAACCAGCAGTCAACATGTGCTCTGGGAATACAAATTTACTGATTACATTCAGCCTGCCAGTGTGGTGAATGATTCATTCATCCAACATTTAATGAATGCCTACTTTTTGCCAGGTACGATGCCCAAACTGAGGAATACAATAATGATCAGGACACAGTCCATGCCCTGGAGTTCACAAACTGGTCAGGGAATGGTCTCCCAAACTAACTACAAACTGGAAACCTCTACGTCATTCTGGACAGCTTACTTGTCCCATCCCCTATAACCGTCACTAATCCCACTGGCCCTGCTTTTTAAATGTTCCCTCATTTCTCTCCTTTTCATTTTGCCATATCACCTCACCTCTTTTCCCTTGGACAACTAGAATAGCCTCCAGACTGGCTATCCTGCCGGTATACTCTCCTCCATGCAAGTCCCGGAGAGATATTTCTAAAGTACATATGTGATCCCATCATTATCCTTCTTTAAAACCCCCCAAGAAAATGGAGCAAGGGCATAGGGGTGTGTAAGTGGGTATCATGTTCAAGCACTGATAAGGAATGTGGTACGGCTAAAAGAAAAAGTGACCTGGAGGACAGCGACAAGGGTCAGATGAAGAGGAGCTATATGAGCCCTGCTCATGATTCCTAGTTATCACTGGGAATCATGATATTATTATATTATATTTTCCAGCTTTATTGAGGTATAATGGACTCCTAGTTATCTTTGAATTGGGTTATCACAGGAGACAGTGTTCATGGGAGCAGATAAAGATGTACTCCACAAGGTTTCTGTCCTTTGAATTCCCATAGCATTCTGCATCCTTTATAAAGACACTTCTCACACTAACTTGTACCATAGTTATATTTGCGGGACTTATCTCCACTAAATGTAACTCCCTTGAGTGACTCATCTTTGTATCTCAAGAGGCCCGCTGAGGTTTGGGCTCGATGCCCTCCCCTCTCACTTGGAACCAGTGCCAGAATTTTAAGAGAGTTCAGTTTTAAAGGAACTAGGTCAGATTAATTGATACTACTAGAGCAACTTTTAGAAGAGCAGAATTCTATTCCAGAGAAAATGGCTGGCTGGCTGGCTCTCTCTCTCTCTCTCTCTCTCTCACACACACACACACACACACACACACAAACAAACACAAACACACACAGAGAGAGTCTATGTAGATGGGTGGGGAACCCCTAATAAAAACAAGATTGGGTTGGAGAATAATGCCAGCTAGTCTAAAGTTGGGGTAAAGAATCTTTTCATTTAGAATTCTGCCAGAGGAACTAAACTAAGGCAAATTTCCCATCTCCCCTAGTCACTGTTTCACTAATTATTATTCTACTCAGATAAATAGCTGAGATCCTGTCTTTCAGGAGATGTATAATTTTTATTTTCAGATACCATCTTCAAATATGCAGACCCAAAGCATAGCTGAGAATTTCAGCACCTGTGGCCCACTCTTAAGTGCTAAACCCTTTCCCCTGTGCATGAAATCACATTGATGGGAAAAGGGCTCTTCCCTACCAAAACGAAAGTGTTGTCATCTGGTGTGCTACCAAATCAGCTGTGTGGCCTCACCAAATACCTCTCAAATATGAACCTGATTAGGTGACTGCTAGCGTAATTTCAGGTTTGAGAGTCTAAGTTCCCCGATTGTAGGTCAATTGATAGCCACTGATCTCATTCTTGACTGGGCATTGGGAGGATGCAAAGGACTTGGTTCTGCCCTTCCAGAAAGGTTATGTTAATAGTACTTGACTATACATGAACATGGATATGGGGCCAAGGCAAGACCAACAACTAATTCAGCCTTTTCAGCACTTCACCTCGAGCAATAACCATATTCTCTGTTTCCAGAGGTCGACTAATGGCAGACAACTTCCTAATGGGATGACTTGTGGTGGGCAAAGGGAAGGACTCTGAAATCAGACAGGACATGCACCCCAAGTTGGCCACTTAAGAGCCATGTGATCTTAGGCAAGTTACTTAATCTCTGAGCCTCAGCTTTCTTGCCTATAAAATGGGGACAGTAACACCTACCTCTTAAAGTAGCTGTGAGGATTAAATTAAACTCATTAAATGTTTCCCAAACATACGCCTCCATTTCCTGCTTCCCTGTTTTGCTCAGGCTATTTCTGTCCCTGGAGTGCTCTTCCCCTAGCTTCAGCTAGTAAAACCTTCTCATTTATAAGATTCTCACTCAAGTGTCTCTTTCATAATGTTTGTCTACCCTCCCCCAGCTCTCCCACCAAATAAACCCCATGAGCTGTCAGCTTAGAATTTTCAGCACACTCTGTACCTCTCATACTGCATTTTGCCATCTAGATATTATAGCTATTGCTATGCATTTTTATCCCTAAATCCCTACTATTAAATTGTAAGTTTCTGTAGCCAGGAACTATATGTTGACCATCTTTGTATTCTCTGACATGGCATAATTCCAAGTATATAGCACATATTTAATAAATGCTTGTTGAATGAATACTCAACGATGAGACTCTGCTTCCTACACTCAGTAAATTCCCTGTGTCTTGAAACACTCAAGCATAATTTGGGTAGCAATATTGGGAATACTATAGAAGAGACCCCTGCACTAGACAGGAGGCTAGAACTGGTGACCTCCAAAGTTTTTTTCTCTCTGCATTTCCATGAAGGCCATTCTCTAAATCACTAATCACTTTATATAACAAGGTTATTACTGACATGAATGTTACAACTGGTCTTTTTTGTCATAAGGAAGTATGACAGCATTTCTTCAGAGAATGTGTCATATGTAACAATTGTATATCTATCACTCTTCATGCAATTTGTACCTAAAACTCAATATACCTGAACCTGAAAAGGCAGGCTTTTGCTTTGCAAATGTTTCTGGCTTCCAAAAACTCCCTGTAGGTGATGTTTTTAGCAAACCACAATGACTAAGTGGAAAGCTATGGTAGATTGAAAGCATACCATCACCTTGAGCTTACAGATCCTGCAAAAAAGGTTTTTCAGGTGGCTAATAAGCAATAATTGCGTTCCATGGTTAAAGTGTTTAGAAAAATTATTCTATTTTTGAGAAAAAAAAACGAAGACGGCCATGAGTTAAAATATAAAGTTTACACTGAATACGATAGTCTCTTCTGCTTCAGAACCCCAGGCTGGATTTGTTTTCTTATACTCAACAAATTAGGCATATTTAGATATATGAAAAAATCATTTCGCCCTGGCTGGCGTGACTCAGTGGATTGAGTGCCTGCCTGTGAACCAAAGGGTCACCAGTTCGATTCCCAGTCAGGGCACATGCCTGGGGTGTAAACCAGGTCCCCAGTTGGATGCACTCGAAAGACAACCACACATTGATGTTTCTCTCCCTCTATTTCTCTTCCCTTTCCCCTCTCTCTAAAAATAAATAAGTAAAATCTTTTTAAAAAATCGTTTCAAGCTATTAGCAATTAAATACTCACACAAAGAGAGCCAGGCAACAATGGAAGATGCCTAACATTCTGGGTCTCCAGGCCAACCCTGAATTTGGTAGGAGTTTCCCTTCACATTACACCTGCCCTAGCCTTCAGCACTTCTGGAGATGCTGTTTAACCAGCTCTCAGGCAAATCTTTGCGATGCCCAATTGCTCTCACTGTTAAGATACTTTTCCTAGCTCTAATGGCTAACCTAAATTTCAGTTTCAAGCCATTGCACCTTGTAATTACATCCTCAGCCACTGTAAATAATCTGTGTCCTCTATTTTATCTTTCCCTTTTCTGTGTGATAGGAACCTGTGGAAAAGGGAGTCAGTTGCCTTGTTAGTACAACATACACACTGCACCTGAGCAAAATACAGGCAAGAGAAAATAAAATACTCTTGATCCCTGAGTGAAAAGCCCGTGTTATTGATCTTTTCCTTTTTCCTATCCTTCGGCTGATCTAAGTGTCTACACTGACATGCTCTAGTGCTGTGGCATTTATGCCATCTTGGGGAATAGCTGTGTAAATGCTCCAGTAATTTTATACGTCTTCAACATACTGTTGTGTTAGAACTTGAGTATCTGAAGGACTGGGAAGGACAGATTTTCCTCCTCCTCCCACCCTATGTAATATAAATCAAAATCCTCACTAATTGGCCCTCCTCCTGCATGTTACTGAAGTCTAGACTTGGTGGCGACCCCTTTCTGTGGAAGAGATTTAATGAAGGAGAAAGTGCATGGGAGGGAAGTTGGCAGGCAAAACATTACAGAGATACTATAAGAAGCTTGGAAACAAGGAGTTTTTGGTAAGCGGAGATTAGAAGCTAAATGATACTGTTTCAAAACACACTACACATACATTGGTGAGTTTACTTTACCCTGAACCAAATGTTCCCTAAAACTGAAGAAACTCTAAAAGTTGTTAATGCAACACAGAAGAGTTTTCAACAGTGCTCAGTAGTGGCTTTCTTTCTTCCCCTACTTTCCTCAGGAACGATGAAAAACAAAACAAAATTTCCTAAACAGGTGATTTCAGGATTTCACTCAAAAACTCAAAAATTGCTAATAGTAACCTCATAGTCCAGGCAAGCCATGGGTGATTCAGATACAGAACTCTCCAGAACTCAATGTGGGCTGCAAGAGACAGCGCCCGAAGGGTTCCAGATCAAGCTGAATGAATCAAGCCTGGACCCAGGTTCTCCCTATATGCTGCTAATTTTATCTGAACTGCCTTCAGAAAACCACCAGCTCTTGAGACCGTAACAATTTGGTTCAGAAATACCTGCCTCATTTGGTTTTTACTCTTTTCAAAAAGGGAGGACTGAAATACAGGAGAAATGTTGACACAGGAACTGCAGAGCCAATTCTCCCAAACCACACTGACAATGCATATCTAAGAAGGGCTGGGTCCAAGGTAGCTGATGCTACAGTAAGCTGGGGCAGTGATGGAAATAGGTTGATACAATCAATGAGGCACTTCAACTTGTGGAGAGAAGATGACCTTCACTGAACAGGAAAAGTGAATGCCCATGACACCTGGCTGCTGAGCTCCATTTGAGATACAGCATTCCCACAAGTTCAAGCTACTTATCTTCTCATGGCCTTCTCATTCCCCTCAACAACTACAGAGACCCCTCCATGCAGGGTCCCCATCTGTCTACATGTCTGCCTCCCAAACAAGAGCAGGGAGAGTGGAGCATTTGACTTCATATCCCCAGGATCCAGCATCTCCACATACTGGGTTCTCAAAACTGGTTCTGGGAGTAACTCCTAGAAATACTGAGCCATCACGAGTAATGACTAGAAACATGGCTCTGGAACCAGACTAAGTGGGTTTAATTCATTTCAGAACTATTTGACCCTGGAAAAATCACTAAACCTCTTTAAGCCTCAGCTTTCTCCTCTGTACAATGGGGGAAATAACAACACCCACCAGGTAGTGCTATTGTGAAGATTACATGGCGTGTTCTCCATAAAGGGCTTAGCACAGCGCCTGGCTCAATAAATGTTAATGATTATTAGCACTGCCCCCACCTCAGGTGCTCAATAAAAACTTACTGAATTGAACTCAAACCAGTGGGAATGACTAGCAGATGTGAAGGCGGCCTGGACTTGCTTTTTTTTTCTTTTAAGGTTTTTCCCACCTCGCTCTGCACCAGATGACCTCTGAGAGTTTTTTTCCCTTTGTTTCTTTCTTTTCTTTCTTTCTTTTTTTTTGAGAAAAAAGGATAAAATAGGGGATCATTAGGCTTTACTTTTGCTGATCTTCAGTTTTTCATTCAGGACAGAAAATCAAGTCTGGCAAAGTCAGGGAGGTGATTTTCTGAGAAATATGACAAGGCTATTAAAAACTCTAAATGAAAGTTGTGTAATGAGCATGAATCCAAATACATTTAAATTTCCTCTACATCTAGTAATTCCAGTAACAACCTTATATATTTTTAAAGTGTGCTTTTGTAAATGTGAGGAGACCAAGGCCCAAAAAGAATTTCTTCCAGGGAAAGGACCCACAATTGTCATGGAAATTAACCCCTGAAAATGCACTGGATTTTATTACCAAATGGATGCCTGAGGAGACTACTAGAATTTTAGGGTCTTTACTATCAACAGAACAACCTGCATGCCTGAAATAATTAGGAAGAAGAGACTCAATTATCTAGTAAACTGAAATTTCAAACCACCCTGCTAACCTAAATGAGAAAAGCTGCTTAGACTAAAGCGTCATTACTTCTATTTAGACAAGCCTTAGCAAAGATATACAAGGAGCTAAAGAATGGGACCCCACATTCTTCCCTAAGCCACAACAATGCCTGTTTATGTAAATAGGATTTCCAATAACAGAACGAAATCTGGAAAAAAAGTTTTCATTATTGTCTCTGAAAAAAAATGCAAAGGCAGAAGATGAAAGTCAAGGGGCTTTCACTATGATGGGCAATGAACACCCTAAAATATTTATTTTTATATAAGTCTGAGCCTGGATTCCAAGTAGATCTTAAAAACAGGCAATGACTCTTTCTCCTTAAAAAGGTCTGAGCAGGCACAAAGGTTTTTCTGACTCCTGGCAAGTTGACTGCATATTTATTCAAAAACTTAGTTTAAAAAGAAGTAAAAGTAGTAGAAGATATCTATTTACCTTTACTTGGCAGCCCCTTCCAAAATCTGGGCCAAAATATAAATATCACTGCCTCCACCATCATCACCATCTGACAATCAAACACTCCCACATGACCATAACAACCTCCAGGCGCAAACTAAAAGCTCATTAAAGACTATATGAAGGCTATTTATTGAAGATCTAAACAAAGATGGAAAGAATTATTAGCAAAATTAATTCAACTGTTCATACCCTTGACAACTATTACTATTTGTTTGAACTCAAGTGTCCAGCTCCTTCATTGGCAGGTATTAATGACTATAGAGATACCACATATCCAGAGTTTTAAACTGACCTTGTAGTTTCTTGGTTCAAGAACTCAGGTTTTGACCTATACTCTGTATATCAGCCTTCCTGTTGCTGGTTAGGCAGCTGATAAGAGGCAGAAATCCTTCTTGCTCATTAGGCCATTAGCTGCTCTTAGGCAAAGGGCTAGGGAGGGGGGTGTTCAGTGGCCCAGAGGAATGTGCCGGACTCTACATATAAAGCCAGCCCCGATCTGGGGTTAAGAATTTAACCTTAAAAGGCTGACAAGTCATAAATTTGCCTGAGGTTCATATATATGTGTGACTTTCACAGTTTATATTTCCTAGCAAGGACTTAAAGTCAAAACATGCCCCTGATTAATGAATGGTCCTAATTGTTATTCCTGACTTGAGAACATTAGTCTTTATCCAAAATATTTTCTTAAAAAACACACAATCTCATACCTAAAAC
>CM052552.1:20288015-20304586 GCA_028533065.1 Trachops cirrhosus
AGCTGAGGCAGTTGGGCAGTGGGGGGTGGGGGGGCGCTGAAGTATCTTCAAGCACATTGTGTCTAACTTATCTTGTTAAATATTTATACATAAGTGCATAACTTAACAACCTTGGCCAAACTTGGAAGAGATAATAGATACAGCACAAACAAAAGATCCCCATAAGCATCAGGACAAAGAAAAAAAAAAAAAAACAAGGAATAGTCTAATTGCAATACACTTTCTAACCTGAAGTCAAATTTGAAACTAGGACAATAAAATCCTACAAGTGAAACAAAGTCCCTGAAATGTGATAGCTTCATCATGGAAAAGCAGGCTACATGTGGTTAGCCTACAAGATACGTGTCAGCTCTACCCCATACTTAGCAGGGTTTTAAAGGGCCTCCCTTAGAAAAATGAAAAAGCATTTGGTGTTAAGAAAAAGAGATTTCTAAGAACAAAGATGCTATTTGCATTCATTGAGAATTATGACAAAGTGAGAGAGAATGTAAACCACATAGCAATGATGTGAGGTACGAGTCAGATATATTTAGCCTTGTCCTATCTGTACCAAAAAAAAAAGCCTTTTAAATACTCAGAATTCTTAGAAAGTGGAATGTAAATTCATGGGTGCATATTTTAGAGTTCTTCATCTGCAAACTAACTAAGGAATCAAATTTCACAATATCCCAAGAGAAGTAACCAGGTACCCAAACAAAATATGTGGGCAGAAATAGAAAGCCTGTTTCTTTTTTCTCTAGAATCACTGAGGGCAGGCGATGTGGAGGAGGCAGAGAAAGATGGGGGAAGACAGGAGAGAAGGAAATCAGGAGTTTCAGAAAAAGGAAACACAACTTAAAACTAAAATATAGAGGAAAATATAAAACATTCCACTCATCTACTTTTTTAGAGAATAAGAAACATAAAACCATTCAATAAATATAACAAACCATAAAACACCTTCTGTTCTGAATTATAACCAGTTGAGAGAGAGTGTGAGAGTGGGAAAGTGGAAGGCGAAAAGGGGAGATGTGGAGAGCAGTCCAACAGATGATGAAGGGAGGAACCTCAGTAGCTTTGAAGGTATACTGAACCCCAGGAAGGACTGTGATGAGTATGCACGGAGCATCCAGTGTTTGCCTTCGCTATGGGTGTCAGACCAACTTGGGGTACTTATTATTGCTCTATGAAATGTTGATGAGCTTTTGGGGAATTTTACCCACATTTTTTAGTTGATAATACATTTCATTACCACTAGAACTTAACTTGAAAGTAAAACTGGATATTGTTGAGGGGGTGGGTGGGGGAAAACTCCGAATGACTGAACAAATGCTGGTTCCAAACCCCACCTTCAGGCTTAGTGAATGAGGCAACCTCACTCTCAAAGAACAAAGAAAGGCAATCTGACAGACAGCTTTTGAAGGCCAAAAGAACCTTTAGGCAACGTTTATTAAATTAACCCACAGCACTGAAGTTACAAAGGCAAGAAATGACTTAGGTTTTAGAAATTAACACTTGTATAAAATGTTCAGAATTCCAAGGGGGAAAATAAACTATTATTTCAGAAATAAACTTTGAAGTTTTAAAGCAAAGCAGAAGAGCTGTTTCTGAAAACAGAAGGAACTATTTGAAACACTGAGCACAGTTCTGCCACGGCTCTTTAAAACTCTTCAAATTTAAACTGTGACTTCTGGGGATAGCGAGAAAAGATATACTCCAGAATGCCAGCAAAAGAGAAAATGGGAAACCATTAGGTCCCTAGGGTAAGAACAAAAAGGTCTCGGAAGATACTTACCTCTGACCACATTAAATTAAGCCAGGGACTAAACTAGAGGTTCTACCAATCTGGGGGAACAAAAACTGTTTTCCAAACTAGTCAAAAAGTTTTTAGCCACCCAGCAGAGATCTAGTAGGCTCTCTCTAGCCCATTCATTCTCACACCCATATTCCTATTCATTCTCTCCCTCTCCTCCCCTCTCAACTCTCTGACTTTTTCTTGCTCTCCTTGTTCTTCCACTCTCCCTTCCTCCCTCACTCCCCCATACACTTCTTCTGTATAGGTCTCTAAGGCCACATCAGTAAAGCATAGCACAGATTTGAGAAATCAAAAGAACAATTCATCTGTTCTCTTTAGAGATCTGTTCTCTAATTGATCTGTTCTCTTTAGGGCTGCAAGGTTCTTACCCTCAAGGAGTTTACACTTGGAAAGAGCCCTTCTCAAACTTTAACACACATACAAATTACTTGGGATCTTGTTTAAAAATACCAATTCTGACTCAGTAGGTCTGCAATGGGGCCTTAGAGTCTGCATTTATTACAAACTCCCAAGTGGCACTGATGCTGCTGGTCCAGGAGTCACACTTTAAGGAGCGAGGCTCTAGTAAGAAGAAAAAAGTCAAGTACATAATTACAAGAGCAAGCAAGAACCAAGGTATTGAAGAAGTACAGTGATAGCAGGGTTCAAAGGAGGAAATGATCACATCTAGACATGGGGAATCATAATCATGAAGTGCTTTATGAAGAAGATAGCATTGCACTGACACATTGAAAGATAGGTAAGACTGCAGCAGGCATGGATGAGAGTGGTCAGGTAGTCTATAGGCAAAGGCTAAGAGGCAGACTACTACAGGGTCCTTTCAGTAATGAGTTAGCAGCCTGTTATGGTTAAGTAGTGAGCATACATATTCCAAGGATGTAAAAGTGAGATACATGATGGAAGCACATTCACAAGATTTAGCCACTTAATCTGGGTGTGAGATGTGTAAAAAGAGAAGTCAAGGATGATTCCAAGGTTTCAAGTCTGGGTACCAGAGATGCTACCACCAGAAATGTAGAATGTTGGAGTAAGACAGGTTTGTGCAAATAGGAAAAGCAAATGATGGATTAATTTTAGTCTCTGTTGAAAGTGAAGCACTGGCTGTGCTTCTGGATGGAGAAAGCCAGCAGGCAACTGGGAAATCCTGAACTGGAAAGCAAGGAAGAGGTCAGTTTGGAAATATATATGGAAGTCATTCAAAGAGCAAGAATAATGAAGTCATGGGAATGGATGTGGGAATGAATGGAGAGAGAACATAAAGGGCAAAGGACATGCACTACTGAAATACTTGCATCTAAAGGGGTGGGAGGAAGAGGGCAAACAAGCAGACAGATTCAGCTTTACAGTAGAAGGGGATCCCAGAGTAAAGAATATCACAAAAGTCAAAGGAGTGTGGGAATTTAAGTCAAATGCTTCATATCCAGACCATATTCCCTCCCCTTGTAATCCATTGGGTATACTGGAAAGAGCAAGAGCTGTGGAGTCAGACAAATCAGGAGGCAAATCCTAGCTCTACCACTTACACAAGTTTTGGGAAAGTAAACTTTTCATCTGTAAAATGGAGATAACAACACCTACCTTTCAGGTTTGCTGGGTAGATTAAATGAGAGATTAAATATAAAGCAACAAGCACAGCCCTGGCTGGTGTGGCTCAGTGGATTGAGCACCAGACTGCAAACTAAAGGGTCTCTGGTTTGATTCCCAGTCAGGGTACATGGCTGGGTTGTGGGCTGAGTCTCCAGTAGGGGGCGCTCAAGTGGCAACCACAATTGATGTTTCTCTCCCTCTCCTTCTCCCTCTCTTCCCCCTTCTAAAAATAAATAAATAAAATATTTTTTAAAATAAAGCAATAAGCACATAGTAGGCACTCCATAAATGGTAGTTTCTGTGAGTCTTTTTTTGGCTCTTCCAAACTATCCCATCAACCTGACAGTGGCCTCGAAAAAATCTGTTGGAGAACAAAGACTTCCAAGCATACAATGAATGAAAACAGAAACCCTGATGAAGGCAACCCCTTAAATAAGCAACAGGGAAATTAAAGAAACCATTCATGTCAGAGAAACAGAAAATTATACAACCTTCTCCCCCCACCAACCAAAAAGAAAACACATTACATCTCCATAGAAACTTAAGAAAAGATCAGCCCAATTACACAAGTATTTCTAGTATTTGCTTGTCATCACATGTTTCAGACACTAGCCAGCAGGGCCCACTCTAACTGGAATAGAGACCAGAGCTCCAAAAGCTACACGCTTAGCCAAGTGGGACAGTACTCACCATAAGGGAGGGTCAGAGGGACCTCCATGTTGCAACCAGGCAGGTTGGTGGAACTCAGAACTTGCAGAAACTTTATGAGTGGCTGCATTGTTTGTATGTAAGGTATGTGAAAGCAGGGCTTTTGTGACATAAATCTAAGTATGATTGTGAAAGACCACCCACTGCTAAGAGTAACAACAATTTCAAACAGTTTAACACATTTAGTTATTAATTATTGCTATCAAAATCACATAAATCTGATCCCTCAATTCTTATGCATTTCTCTACATAGAACCCCCTCTCCCTCTCCCTCTCCCTCTCCATCTCTTCCTCCCTCTCCCTCTGTATGTATGTGTGTCTATTTGGTAGTACACACTATTTTATTTGCAAAGTCTTGGACCATGACAACATATACTCATACTTTCTCTTAATCAAGAGAGTTCTTAATGTCTTTGGCAGTTTTTTTAAATCACCAGATGTTGGCAAAATACATCTTAAGACACGTCACATGCAAAACCCTGGAAAACATCATCCACACCCATATCTTCCAACTTGAGCCTATATGCTGATGTGTCCCAACTATGCTTCCCCTGAACTCCAGAAAAATATATACTCTTTCCGCGCGATCTCATCTATTCCCAGAGTTGCAATTATCTAGATGCCGATAATGTCCACGTATGTATCTACAGCCCGGATTTCTCTCTTCTGTGATCTGAAACACACTCTCAACTCCCTAGCATACATTTCTGCCTCAGTGATCAAAGGACCCCTCAAATTCAACCTATTTAAAACCAAACTCATTATTTCACCACTTAAAAATAGGTTCCCCGCCCTGGTTGGTGTGGCTTAGTGGATTGAGTGCCAGCCTGTGAACCAAGAGGTTGCCAGTTCAATTCCTGCTCAGGAACGTGGCTGGGTTGCAGGCCAGGCCCCCAGTTGGGGGTGTTCGAGAGGCAACCAATCGATGTATCTCTCACATGTCAATGTTTCTCTCCCTCTCTTTCTCCCTCCCTTCCCCTCTCTATAAATAAATAAAATAAAATAATAACATTTTTAAAACTAGGTTTCTCTTATACTTCATTAATTTATTCAACAAGTGCATACTAAGTACTTAGTATGTTTCATAATCCCACCACCCAGAAAAACTGGAAGTTACAGACTCCCCCTTCTGTCCTCATATCCAGTCACTAAGCCATGTCTACTTTACTGCCTCTATTCTCTCAACTGATCTTTTATTCTCCTATTTACTGCCCCACTTTTTCATGTGCACTTCTGAAACTCCCTGCTACCCCTCATTCTCCAGTCATCCTCTATGCTGATAGCATTTTCTCTTCTTTCAATATTTTCATGGAGCTTAATCATCCTTGCATATAGCCCAAGGAAATCCCTCAGCATTTCCTGACTATATCTCTAGTTCATCTTTCCTCCCTTTTCCCCACATCTGTGCTCCAACCAATCCAAACTATTCCAGTCCAACAAATGTGTCATTTTTATCTCAGCTCTATACCTTGCACACACCTAGGTGAACTAGCAACTAGGCACCCTTCCTCCATAGCTCAACAGCCCTTAGACCACCACAGGGTGCCCAACTTTATGGCAGCTCTCATCCTGCAGCCTTGACATCCATGGTTTTCCTTAACTCCCTCCCTAGGCAGTGAATTTATCTTATTCATCAGCTTTTAGCTCAGTACCTGGCATGGAATCAGTGCTCAATAAATGTTGGTTGAAGTCAAATATGAATTTTAAAACTTTTGAATATTTATGCACAGACAGCATACAAAGTTCACTATTAGTAGGTTCCTTTGCTGAGACTTTCCATGTTTTCTAAAACAGTCAAATGTAGCCCCCAATACAATCAGTCCACGAAACCTAACCTGGAAACAGCCTCTTGGGTCACATTCTCATTTCCATGGAGTTCAACATGAAATGTAGGCAGTGTTAGAAGTAATTCTCCACAATGAGCCAAAATCACAGTATGTGTTGACCATCACTACTTAATGAAGATCACATCTCTGTACTTAGGGAAATGATGGAACTTCATAAATGACCACTAGCTCTAAGATATCAGTGACAATTAGTTCTGCAACAATTTGGGGCCAATCTAATTGAAAATGGTTTATTCGAGCTCTTGAAAAACTATACCCCCTAGCTCTTCCTAGCGTAAGTTAGATTTACTCTCCAGATTATGAAGGGTGTACAGATGTAGATATATTATATGTGTATATGTATGAATGTACGTGTGTGTGTGTGTATGTGTTGGAAGCAAGCAGGTCAGAGCTCAGAACCTCCAGATCCTTTATGAGTGGCTTATTGTTTATACCAGAGATATATGAAAGCAAGGCTTTCAGGACACAAATGTAAGGTATGATTGTGAAAGGCCACCCACTGCTTAGAGTAACAATTAACAACTTTCAAACAGTTTAAATAGCACATAATTATTAATCGTGGCTATCAAAAATAATAGGAGTATATATTTATACATATATAACCTATGAATATAAATATATAAAACATATCCAAACACCACGTTTAGATAAAGCTGCAGCTACAAATCTCTCTCTACTTGACACATCCTCCTCAAATTTCAGTTTTGAAAGAGGGGCAAATGGCCCCCAGAGTCACAGAGAATAGATAAATAAGCTTTTATGCTTCCACCCCTTCCTTAGTCTCTGCTTCAGATCAACTTAGACAATGATGCATTCTGAGAATCAGTCATTTTCTAGGTATATGCCATCCTAGGATCTCATCCAACAGCGATCAAGTCCTCTAGTCCATGGTGTTAGCTGTTTAGTCTTACATTCATTCTAAACTATTAGTAACTCTGTACCAGCCACTCTACTCACCAATCCAGAGGATATGATAAATCAAACATGGCTCCTGCATTCAACAAGCATAGGGTCTGACAGAGGCTATAAATAAACTATGTACTTCAAAAACAAGGATATTAAGTAAGAAGAAGTACAGATAAAGTATTTTTGGGGAACCAAATACAATTGGGACATATCTCTGTCTTATCTCTGCGCACATGCAAATTTCCATATTTAAATTATTTTCCAGTCCTTTCGGTGTGTTATGTGCCAGTTAACCTTCTGATATATACCAGAAAGAAGGACTTTAATCTCTTTCCTGTGTCCGGCACTCTAACCCTTCCTTTCTTCACCAGACTTACCTAATCTTCAACCATCCAAACCAAAATTTTACAAAGAGCAATGGACATTCCCAGGATTCCGGTATGCAGAGTTTGGGAGACGAGGAGCAAAGCCATAACTAAGAAGGAAACTATCAAATAGAATTCTGATATTTTCAAATGAACATCATCCCTTTCTTTTTTACCCTCTTTCCTACTTGGGCCTCTATCTGAAAGAAATCCTGATGGGTCATTCCTAGCCAACTAATTTGAGTTTTCCCAGCTGACTTTAAAAGTTTGCCCTGGCGTGGTTGGTGTGGCTCAGTTGATTGGGTGCCAGCCTTTGAACCCAAGGTCGCTGGTTGATTCCCCATCAGGGATAAAGCCTGGGTTACAGGCCAGGTCCCCAGTAGAGGGCGTGTGAGAGGCAACCAATTGATGTATCTGTCCCACATAGATGTTTCTCTCCCTCTCTTTCTACCTCCCTTCCCCTCTCTCTAAAAAAATAAAAGAATAAAATCTTTTTAAAAAAAACTTTGCCCTAATGCATACAAAAATTAAGAGAACTCTTATGAGGCCCTTTATCCTACTGAAATAAAATTTCCATGGCTGAAAGTCCACTTTGGATTATATCCTTTTAAATATACATTTATGAAATGAGATGCTAGAGGTAAGAAACACCAAACACTGAGAAAAAACTTACACCCATTATATATTTCTGTTACTGACACCAATTTCATCATTTTCACAAACCTAAATAAAGTGAAGATAAATATATGCATTTATGTATATGTGGATATATTCAACTTATCTTTAAACTACTTAGAACAGCTTTGTAAACAAGCACAGAATACTTACCTCTTATATAATCTGGTTAGTCTACTTTTTCTAGGGCGTTAAAGTGCAGCCAAATGAACTAAACCAATGTCCTTTATCAGTTACCTATAGACAACAAATGGATTTTGTACCTGAAAAAGTACTTATTTTGTTACTAGTAAAAATGAATTAACTACTTAAAAACTGGCTTTATGGAAACTTTATATTCATAATACATTTCTAACTCCATGTATTCATATAGTCTACAAATATTTGTTGAGCACCTATTAATTGTACCATGTACTGTGTTAGACACCAGGGATACAAAGATCAGATACAATCCCCAACCTCAAGGAGATTACAGTCTAATAGAGATATTATGAACATGTACCTTGAAGATGTCATGATCAGGATTTATAATTTCCGGTAATAAAGTTATTTTCAAAAGGTAGACTCAAAAAGCACAATTAAAATTCAACTCTAAAAGTTTGTCTGATACTACATGTATAATAAATCCATGCTTCACTAAGAATGGAAATTTTGAAAAATACAGAATATTCTCAAAATCATCACTTCTGAGAAATGTACATCTTTCAACTTTCATGTGGACAGATGGAATACCATGAGTGGAGGTTTCTTTTTTTTGTAAGATTTTATTTATTAATTTTTAGACAGAGGAGAAGAGAGGGAGAAAAACATCATGTGTGTGATTGGTTGCCTCTCAAGCACCCCCTGCTGGTGCCCTGGTGTGCAACCCAGGCATGTGCCCTGAGTGGGAATAGAACTGACGACCTTTCAGTTTGCAGGCGGGCGCTCAATCCACTGAGCCACACCAGCCAGGGCAGAGGTTTCTTTTATAATGACTTAGATGTTTTTGTCCGTTCTTATTGCCACTTTCACTTACATTTTATCTCCCTTCCTATCAATTATTTATCAATATAAGCCTATTAAGTATACTTCAAAGAGCTTAGTAGATTTACTAATCTAGCATATAACTACAATTTCAGCTGCTAGAAGTAATTAACTGTTTGGCACACTAGCAATGCATTTTGGTCCTAACACTGACTCCTTTTTACTCATAAGGAAAATACAGACTCACGAGGCTTTATCCAGCTATACACAAAGAGAGTCAAAAGTGAAAATACCTTCCTTATTAATCAATCTGGATTCATTTTTGTTTAAAAATAGCAGACAGGTATGTCTAATAATTTATCACTTGAATAACTGATCTTTAATTGGCCTAATTTGAAGAACAGAACTAAATCTTTACTTTGTGTATCCAATAAGGTATTCAAGCGAGACAATGTTCTAATGAGCGTTTTCCCCTCATACACAGCATTGCAAAACACACATTTTCTCTGCTGATATGCCCATCTTCACCTTGCTTTCTGAATCGCATTCTCCCAGTCATTACATCTCAGAAGGTAAATTCCCATTACTTTATGTTGTCTCTAAAGCCAGCCTGGTGCTTATGGCTTGGATTCTATTTTCTGATGCTCATTTCTTAATGGAGTGCTAGGGGATCCTCTTTCAAGCCAGACCATTTGCTAAATTGGGGCAGATGAGTGGGGGATTTTTCTGCCCACACTTTCCAATAGACCCTGGATTACTAAAAACATCAAACCCATTTATAAGCTTGGCTAGGGCTGAATAGATGTTGGCTCCTGGTATGGTCTCTTGATTTGCGCCTGTGCCCAAATTCTGATCCTAGGTTACAGAAACCTGTGAGGTACTTCAACAACAGGTCTGTGCATGTGTTATAGCTCAACTCCCAAATATGGTAATGTCAACATTAGTGAGAAAGATCTAGCTGACATTAAATCAGAGAGAGTTTGATTTAAGAGATGTCTTACAATGTATGTGCTCTACCAAGTGTTGCTCTGTAATGATACTAAGTCATTCATAACAATGTTGCTAATTTCAATTTGTTCTTTGAGTACTCAACATTAATAAGCCCTGCCTGATGGTAAGAGCCACTAGCTAACCGAAGTAAGCCTTAATCTGTCTCCATTCAAAATAGACGTTGTCTGAAAAGTTTGTCCACATACCCCAGTGATATACTACAAAAATTTGGACTTACGCTTTTCAAATAAGTAAAGTGACATATAACTTAAGAATTTGGGAGTTCATAGTGAGTACATAATGATCTAGAAATTCATCATTATCAATTATCAATTATGTGCTAAATGACCTATGGTACTCTAAAGCATTGTGTTCAACACTGCATCAAAAGCACTGCTTTCCCTTTAAGAAGCTTATAATCTAAAACATACAAACAACCATATGCAGAAAAAAGCTAGAGATCAGAGTAAAAGGAAGCATTCACAAAAATGTACAAATTCAGCATGCCAGAACTTTTCAGTTGAGCAATATGATCCCCAGTGAAATTCTTTCCAAATGATGTATCGTGTGCACAAGTTACAAGTGATTATCTTCAATTTTCTTGGAAATGAGTAATAAGATACCCCTTAAGACCCATGTTTTTGTATATGCATCAAACACTAAAGTTGGCGTGGTCATTGATAGCTGCCATTTAAGGAGAAAACATATTTTCTGTTTTGTCTCATAACAGACAAATCCAGGCCTCCTTTCTCCCAGGTTGGTAATAAGCAGCCTTTTTCTAGGCTACAATGAACAGCCAACATTACAACTCTAAAGATGGAAGTAACAAAATGCTTTTCTTCTTTTAAGCACAACCTTTACTCCCTGGTTTCAAATCACCCAACCACAACTCTGGACCCATTGCATCAAAAATATTGCATCAAAATATTGGATACGACCTTTCAGCCCATAAGAAAAAAATTTGCAAAACTGACACCATCTGCAGCATCCAGCATCCATCAAAATCTTCTTATGCCTGTTTTTACTAATGCTCACAAACGGAATTTGCTCCAAGAATTAAGAAAACTTTTTAAGATGGCGGCCCTATTAAGAGATTCCTCCCTATCTCCCACTTCATCTCTTCTGTTCTTTTCCCTTGCCCAGGCTGGCTATTGTGACCATTTCAGCCAATTTCCTGGAGGTATTTTCTAGCCCTTTTCACCCTATTTAATCCTACAAGTTTCCTGAGAAGCCTGTTTACTTGTATGCTCCCCCACTAGACTTTGAGTGCCTTGACAAAAGGGACTGTGTCTTACTCCTCTCGGCACCCCCAGCACCTAACAGAGCCTGCCAAGGAGCAGGAGGTCTTAGACTCCTTTCAGGACAAGGTGCTCCACTCATCATCAGCCATCTCCTCAATCAGACTGAGGAGCCCCTCTAAGGATATCTCCATACCAAACATCAGGATTAAAGTAATAAATCTATTCAGACCACATTTCAAAGAATTTGCTAAACTTTCCAACTTAGCATACAATAATACAACTTTTTAAAAGTTTTAACAAATCACCTGCTCACCCAAATGTCTAGTGCAGTCTCAGAGGAGGGAAAACCCTTTTTCCCTCAGTTATTTGCTCGCTGACATTAGGGCTGCTTAACTGCTTCAAACTGATTGGGGAACTGCAGCTGGCAACCCAGATACCGTTGCTAGTTCTCACACTTTGAAAAACAACAAATACCAAACTCTCTCTTTGTCGCAGGGCTGCTGATTTTATTTTTATGTTGTTTCGTCTATTTTGAGAAACTCCAAGTCGCTTTGTCTTTTCATGGCTTCTTTTTACTCATACAGGCAAGTTGGCCTTCTGAATTGGTCTTGCACTTTCCAAGGTCCTCTAAGGCAAGATTCTTCAATCTTTTGGGAGTTGCAACACTTCTACAGTTTGTTTGATTTTCTAATTCTCATCCCTCCCCTTCACCATCACCCCCCACAAAAGTGGTGTATGGCATTCATAAAGTGAATTACACTTGATTTTTGTTTAGAGGAATTTTTTTCAGACTTCTGTAACATTCCCTTGAGACAATTGGAAACATCATTGTCTGATTACTAACTCACTTTCCTTGTCTAAAATTGTATCCATTCTTGATTGCGCCTGTGGGTAGGTTAAGCAAAACAAAATAAACATCTAGACTTATGAGCTCATTGGCTTTTTTTCTGAATTTTTCTAAATTAAATAAGGGCAAAAGAGCTGCAGTGAAAGTCAGTTATATGGATTTTTCTGCCAAATGCTAACTCTGTGTGCCTGGTTTCCATCTGTGGTGCTTTCCAGGTTACAAATCCCTAAAAAAAAAAAAAAAAACACTGAGGTATGAAAAGATCTATGGATTTGGGGGACATGCTATTTAGAATTGCTATCCTGTGCCTTTGGATACTCGAAAAGAAATGGGAACATAAGATGGCCAGGCTTTTAGATCAGCTTTGCGGAAGTCTAGTGCAGTCCTTCAGCAACAGTGATTTATTTTTTAGGCTGGCTGATTTCAAATGCCATTTAGTCTCATCCATATTAGCATAAGAAATGTACCTTATCCACTCTAACCCAATTCTGCTAATGGCAGAAGTTAGCAGTCAATCCCAAATGCTCCCCCTAAGTGAGATAGGACATTCTTGAGGAATTCTCCTTACTGTGACCAAATCTCATTTTATCTGGGACAAAGAAAGCTTTAATGCCATTATTACAGAGGAGCCAGCAAACTGAACATAGCTTAAAATATAGATGGGGTAAAAAATGTCAAGTGGTCATCATGATGGTTCGTAACTCAAAAAATCTGCAGCTCTCTTTCCATTTCCAACCACTGATTGACAGCAGCAAATTACACATTTATTCATTTTGAAATTATGCACTTGCCATTGTATTTAGTCTGCCATTATTGTCTTTTCTCTGAAATACTGATGAGCTCTTTCCACACATGGACATTAGGATTTTCACCATGCTTTCCATATTCACAGTGACCATATTTGCCCAGCTAAAACGCAGAGCACATGGTCTCATGCCAGCACAAAGTACTGGAAATCTGCACTGCCTCAGTAAATCCAGGATATATGGTAGCTGTATGGGTATCACCATATTTGAAATTTGGCTTTGCTCCAAGGCAAGTCAGAACAGTGCCTGCCATGTAGAAGGTGCTCAACACTGCGTATGTTTGTTAAATAGAAGTGAAGTAGGGAACGTTGGATTCATATGGTAAAGACCTTTGGAAAGTAATTTTTGTACGGAGTTTGGGAAATACTAGTGGGAAATGATAAATTTACCAGTCCCTGTTCTCTATAATATGGTTATCCTTAGGCCCAAAGCAAAGAACCTGAGGAGAGGGAGCGCAGGCCAAATCTCATACACACAGTGTGTGGGCCCTCCCAATACTTTTATACAGATGCTGCAAAGAGGCAGGCAGCCAGCGAGCTGGGGGAAGGGAAAGGAGGAGGAGCGAAGGCCTGAGTGTGTGTAGAGGGGGTTGCTCAATCAATAATCTGCATTCCGTCTGGCCGTTTTCTTCTTTTAAGCACAACCTTTACTCCCTGGTTTCAAATCACCCAACCACAACTCTGGACCCATTCGTCTTGTGGGGGCTCACCCTGTGAAGACCAATTTTTTGTATTATCACCAAAAGTATGTTCTCGGGCTTCGGCATTCTAATTACCAAGGCACTTCGAGGGGGAGAGAGATTCGCCAAGTTGCTTCAGCTCTGTGGAACTGATTCATAGGTTGCCCCTTGGAGCTTCTGCACACGCCCACGTGGTATGTTATTCACGCTTAACAGCGGAAAAGGTAGTTCTACCCTTCCTTAGAGGGAAGTCCTGCAAAGCAATATGTAACATATGCACAAATGCATTTCAGTCACCAAAAAGGGTGACCAATTACCTTTGCAACTACACAGCAGGCTCACTTGACTCTTTTTATCCACCTAAAGAAAAGACCGAGGGCGTGCTGGCTGCGTAGGTAACCTCCCGCTAGTGAACGATCGCTGGCAGCGCCCATAAGGGCGCGCATCACACTCACAACTTGGTCCAACCATCAGGCCCGCCTCTCTGACTTGTTGAGAGCCAAGAGCCAAGTTTGGGCGAGGGCGGCTCTCGGATCTCTCAGAAGCGCGGGACCCGTGCCTCGCTGGATGCATTGGTCGGGAAAAGACCCTGGAGGCCACAAACGTCTTACGGTTTGTGAATACTACGGGCCATTTCTTCAGAGCGCACCTCTGGTAAATTAACCTGTTTGAAACCAACTCCTCTTGCCCGCATTGTCAGTGTAGCAACTTGTTCTGATCAGATTCTAAGTCGGCCTTTTAGTAGTCCAACTGCGGGACAGTCAATCACACAAGGCCATTAATATTTGCCTGTTGACAGCGACAACCCTCAGCTAAGGCTAAAACATGCCCTTACAAAGCGATCTGATAGTGCAGAACAAAAGGCAGGAGTTGAGAAACTTTTCTCCACCTAAAATCATCTCCCCTTCAGGGTCCATTCTGTCAAAAAGGCTGATGAATTTGAGAGCGAGAGGAGTTATATCATCTTTGGACTCCTGCTCCTTCGTCCAGCAGCACCATTTTTGAAGCGATTTTGCCAACCTAGAGAAGGGACGCTGTTTTGAAGGAAAAGGCTCAGTCCTCCTCATTTGGGGGACTCTCCTTCTCAAAAGTTTCCCTCTGTGTATCTTTACCTGCTACTGCTGATTCGGAGACCTGTCCTCAACTTTGCCTGAACTTGGGCCCACGAGCTCGGAAACCCAGCCTTCGGGAGAGAGGGCCTGGGGGCAGGTTGGGGAAAGAATGGCTGAAGCTGCAGTCCAGCAAAGGCTGACATTCTGGCACTTACGTGTGAGCGAGGGTGGCAAATTCCCGAGGCACCGGTTCGGATGTGAGGCGCTAGTTTGCAGAGGCTCGGGGAGCCAGCTCCTACCTTCCCACCCTCCCCCCAAAATGGGCGCTCCGGAACAGGCCATCCCCGCTGATCCTCCTACTCGCACCTTCCCTGACAGTAGAGCAAATACAGGGAATGCAGTTAGGTCCACACACACTCTTCTTCCTTCCCTCGGGAGACCTGGTCGGCTCGGGGCACAGCGACCACTCCCAGGTGCCCAGCAAGCAGGGTACGGCTTGCACGACCGCGGCCTCCCCCACCCCGGGGCTAGAGCACTCGGGGTAGTGCCACCATGCGCTCCCGAGCCCTCCTTTGGGCGCGGGGAACGCGCGAGGGACTCCTCCTCACCTGGCACGGGGGTTTCAGGCACCCACTTGAGTCCGGGCTGCAGTCTCTGAAAGAAGGAGCGAACCTGGTGACAGGTGGCGTCCGGTGGCGGTGGTGGAGGCTGCGCCTGTCCCGGGCAGTCCAAGCTGAACAGCATCGCCACCACCAAGCACGCGGTGCGCACGGACCCTGCCATCCTGCTGAGCGGGAGCGAGGGGAGCGCGGGAGAGTGGCGGCGAGGCGAGAGCAGTCCCAGGACAAGGCAAGCCTGGCAGTGGCCGGAGGAGCGGGAGACGTGCCGCTACCCAGCCGCTGCAAAAGTTTCCTCGCAGCTACCTGGGCGCTGGGCGAGGGCGGGAACACTCGGCTCCAAGGGCGGGGCGGGGCTGGCCGAGGCGGGGCGGGGCGGGGCGAGGCCAACTGCGCGGCCAAGGGGCGGTGGCAAGCCTGCGGGTGTGGGGCCCAGGGCTGCGGGGACTAATGGGGCCCCGCGGCGTGGGGACCAATGGGGGCAGCGCGAAACGAAGACACCGAGCGCCTGCGATGCTCCTGGCAGCCTGGCCCCGCTATGCGCTCGCCGCCGTTCTATACAGGGCGCTCTGGCACAACTACTGCAGAGGGGCTGCAGGCTCGGGCGTGCTGATTGGCTTCCCTGCAGCCGTCCCCTCTGACTGGCTCAGGGAGAAGTTCCCCAGCCTCACTCCTCCTTCCTGCCACCCATTGGCCTACAGCCGGGAGGGCTTTTCCCTTTAGGATTTTTGCAATCTATCCATCCTTCCTTGGGGTGTGTAGGGGTTCCTGGCTTAAGTTCCCCTCTCTGTTTTGCCACAGTTCGCCCCACCACCACCACCCCCAGCCCGGTCCAGCTCATTTCTGGCCACCAGAGCCACACAAGGTCATCCTCCGCACAAAAGCCACCTCCTCTTCTTGATCTCTGAGGGGCTTCCCTCGAAAGGTTTTCCCGTGGCAGCTACGGCTGGGTTCACAAACCCGACCCACAAATAGTCATCATCAGGGTCAACTGGGGCTCGCTGGCAGGTTCACAGCCTGCCTCATCTCTGAGTACTGTACCTAAAAAGTCTGAAAGCCTGTGAGGCTTACTAGGTTTGATTTAATAAAACCACACAAAGTCGGAAAAAGCACCTGATTTCAGGATGTTAAAAGAATCTGTGTCTTGCATGATAGCCCCAGGTGATCCTTCATGAAGCAAAGCATAACTAGTGACAACAAAATAACCCGGGGCTTAAAGCCAGCCTAACTCATTAGAAAATCATTTACACAGCAAATTCATTGAGCCAGAGCTAGCCTGTTTCATGAGTGGAGTAGAAAGACTGTTTGAAAGGTCTCCTACACCCAAATCTCTATGTCTATTCCTGCTTAAATTTCACCATTAGAAATCCAGTTCTTTGAAAAGCAAATACCGTTCAGAGGAGAAATGCATTTAGCTATTATTTATATGCTTCTAAGTATGGATCTTTAACCCTGTATTCTTTTTTTGTGATTCACACACACCCCTTAGCACA
>CM052552.1:20304686-20346008 GCA_028533065.1 Trachops cirrhosus
AAAGAAAGAAAGAAAGAAAGAAAGAAAGAAGAAAGAAAGAAAGGAAAGAAAGAGAGAGAGAAAGGAAGGTAGGAAAGAAAGAAAAAAGAAAGAAAGAGAGAGAGAGAAAGGAAAGAAAGAAAGAAAAAAGAAAGGAAGGAAGGAAGGAAGGAAGGAAGGAAGAAAGAAAGAGAGAAAGAAAGAAAGAAAGAAAGAAAGAAAGAAAGAAAGAAAGAAAGAAAGAAAAAGAAAAGAAAAGAAAAGAAAAGAAAAGAAAAGAAAAGAAAAGAAAGAAAGAAAGAAAGAAAGAGAGAAAGAAAGAAAAGGGAGCCTCCACACCAGGAATTCTCCAGAAAGTGCTAGGTCAGGGGAGAGGAGGTCATTTGCCAGAACTTGTGGGCTGATCTGAGAAGAGAGGCAAAGGAAGGGGGAGGTCGCTGAGGAGCTCGTTTGTTCATTCATTTGTTGAATAGCAAATATTTGAACTCTTACTATGTACCAGACACTGTGGGACACAAACAGACAATTCGAATACAAAGATTAACCTATGGTACCTGACTTCAAAGAGCTACAAGTCTAATGGGAAAGACAAGCAAACAGAAAAATGTTAACGCAGCATGTGGTAACTGCTAACATTGAGCAAAGACAGAGTTCTAAAGGGCTGATAGGGTGGGTCTGAGAAAGCTTCCCAGAAGAGATGGTGCTCTAAATTCAGGCTTGAAAGTCCAGCAGGAGATAGAGCTGAGAAAAGAAGATGGAACGAAGAGTGCCAAGGGAAAAGAAGCAAAGACTGAGAGGAGAGAGCCTGACATGGCCCAGTTGGAGGGTGCCAGGTTTCAGGCTAGGGAGTTAGAACAGCTAAAGTCACAGAGGTAGGTAAGCAAGGGCCATGTGAAGGAGCCTGGGGAACTAGTTAGGGAAATTTTAAATAGAAGAGTGACGTGATCGTGTTTGCCTTATGAAAAGATCTTTCCAGCAACATTGTGGAGAATAGCTTGAGGAAGGAAGAAGGTTGAAAGCCAGTTAAGAAGCTATGAAAATAATCCAGACAAAAAATGAGAAAGGACTGTGGCAGAGGAGATCTGGAAGGAAAAAAAAAAAAACTACCAGCAATATTTTGGAGATAGAATTAAAAAGGCATAGTGACCTCGTGGATTGGGGGATGGGAGAGAAGGAGTCAAGGACGGAGGGGGCTCATTCATTCTTTTTTCAACAAACATTTGAGTGCCGCCTATGTATCTGGCATTCTTCTCCTACTTCATAATTTTGCCTGGGGCTAGGCCTGCTCCTGCATTGAACATTTGACAAATGACATATCCACTTTAAAAGAAACACCAATTAAGAGTCATAATTTGGCTGGTGAGTTTGATATGTTCCACCTGTGGAGCCCTGTGACCAAAGGGCAGATTGGAAGGCAAGCATTGATTGAATTTCATGACCCCGCAGAGGAAGACATGACCTCCCATAAATTCATGATCTTCCAGAGCTCATGCAACTAACTACAAAGGCAACAGTTGTTTTCAACTACTGGGTACTGAGTACCTTGAAAAGAGGGATTGTGACTTATTTTTAATATGTACTTTTATATCTAATACACTTTGTATAAGCCAAGCCAGTGCTTCTCAAAGTGAAATGTGTGGATCCCTGGCAATATGCAGGCCAGTGAAGTCTTTGAGTTTTATTTTAATAAATACCTATTTTAATGTGGATTAGAAAAAAATATATATATGTATGGCATCCAACCCATGATTCCAATAGGACAAAGCTAAGTAGATAGTGCTGTGATAAATTTATTTCAATAAAAATGTGAGCTGACTTAAAGAAAAATATTAAATAGTACTGGGAATATGTAGATATGACAAAACATATGGGGTAGTATTTGAATGACTAAGATTTTGGCTAGATCATAGTCAAACTGGCCCTGGGGTTTTGTGAAATATTTCTTTGGCCTAAAAGCTTTTGCTACCTCTCCTAGCTACTTGAAGGTTTTAAAACCAACCTAAGGTAGGAGTTAATAAAACTCACTAGCCTTAAGGAATGGTTCCGTTTTTATAAGTGCCTCTGAAACACTTTCTAGCCTTCCAGCCCATGAGCAATGACCCTAACTGTGGAATTTCAGACACTGGCAAATGCACTGAGGAACAGGCTTTTGGTCAAGAGAGCTCACAGGAACACCATGGGCAGCTGTCCACTCTGTCTCCACAGTGACGTGTAATTTTACTGACTAAAATTCCAGTCCTTTACCAAAACATAAAATCTGTTTGTTACATTGTATACTGTATACTGCCCAGATGGGTGACTATGAATTAAGACTGGGTTTTCTTTTTCTCTTTCACAAAACAACCATCTTACCTTTTAGGGCTCCCTTCCTCATGTTAGAAGTCAGACCAATGACTCATCCTTACTCTTTAGCTAGAAGAGACAAAGAGAAACAATCAGTCTAGAAACACAAAAGGATGTGCTGATCGAGCCAGTGTGCACTTTCTACAATTCATGGTGCTTCGATTTCAGGCCCAGTGGGAAACATTTAGAAAATACCGTTGGGCCCCATTTTTCTCTCTGGACCTCAAAGGAAGGCTACCTAGCACAGTAGACCCAGAAGAACTTTTCTTCTCCTTTCGTTCTAGTCTCCAGCTTAAAAGAATTCGAGAATTCCCAGATGTAGGCAGCAGCTATTATCTTGCTGTAGCTGGGAGGAGAGTCTGATTCCATGGCTCCAAAAGCAGCACAAATCAACGTTTCTGGTAGAGGGTTAAGAAAGGGTGTTCTACAGCAGATGCCATGGGAGGGGCTCATACAAGGCCATACACATGGCCACACACGCACACATGGTTTGTCTTGAGCCCAGTTCCCTTCAAACCGCCCCCCCATCAGGTGATGCTGTCCTGTTCCCATCCCCCTCAGGTACACACTTTCTTCTCCCCTTCACCCTATCCTCAAAACTTGCTTTCAGAAAAGAAAATTTTAAATTCATCCGCTTAGAGTGTATATGTTTGATAGGGTATAATGGGGCTGCCCACCCAGGGGTACAAGGATTTTAACAGGGATCAAAGCTTTAAACCAAAGGAGCAGAGCTCTAAAAACTGTGGAATTCCAGGCATTTGCCAGTGGGAAGGGAGTGTTTAAACTGAGGGGCAATGAGGCCTTTTTTGGTGCACCTGAAATCACATCATGTAGACAGTTGCTTATATGTTAAACTGGTGCTGCTCACAGTCAACACCTCCCTAGCCACACCTCTGCTCTCTATGGCACACAGCCACTTTGTCTCCCCTTCTCTAGCAGTGTATGACTCCTTTGTGGGGCAGAGGGGAGGGGACGTGCCAGGCACACTGATCCCAATTCTCCCAAATGTATAAGCTATGATCAGAGAATGAATTATGGTCCTTTTGAAAGAGTGCTCATTCATTCATCCCAGCCAGCAGTCCAGTGCAATGTAAATGGTAACTTTGTAAGTTGAAAGACTTAAAGCCATTTTGAAAATTGCATAATAATCCCAAGCAGAATTTGGCTCCATGTGTATGGAAAATTAATAGGCTGGGCTGAGATGCTTACATTATGAGTTGTGGATGTATAGCCTCTCCTCAGACCAGGGACTATGATTTGCCCCTATTAAATCCACAAAATATACTGAGGTTTTTGTAAGTTAGAATCCAAGACTTGAAAAAAACATTGTTTTTTTTTTTATTTGTGGCTTCATGTTGATTACCACAAATAAAAAAAATATTCTATTCTGTCTTCATTTGTATAAAGCATATTGATCTAGGTTTAAAACATAGTTCTTCATACACGTAGTCCATTGATTTTTTTTTTGATTGGGCAGTTATACACTACGTATACACAACATTTTGTGTCTCTTGCATAAGATATTTGGTTTTCCTTAGAAATGTAAGGGTTTTGTCATTTGCCAATGGAGAGTACAGCTGCTTTATTTTTATTTTTTAAAGGAAATTTTCTTGTGTTTTATTCCAGACAGATAGCAAGAGACACAGAGAGAGATGTGAGAGAAACCTTGATCAGTTGCCTCCTGTAGGGGCACTGAACAGGGACTGAACCACAGGCATGCATGCTGACTGGGAATCAAACCTGCTACCTTTAGGTTTATGGGACCGTGCTCCAACTGAGCCACACAGGCTAGGGCAAGAGTATGGTAGCTTTAAGTCTAAAGGCTAGTGATACCTGAGACATGGCTTTGTGTACCACATGACAATCTACACATACTTTGTTTTGCTTCAAATTGTGGTGTACCAAAAAAACACAGTGGTTCAGGTACTGTAATATATTTTTTTGGTGTGTAGAACCGATAAGTAATTTTACTAAGTTTTTCTGGGTCTTTATGCTGTGGAGCCTGGGTCCCCAATAGGTAAACAGTTGATCTCCGTTTACCCCTCACGTCACCAGAGCCCTTTCTCATCCCTGGAGCTCCCTGAATTCCCAGCAACATATGAGAGAAAATTAACAGCTACCACCATAGGTAACAACTCATACTTTCAGCTACCTCTCCCATCCTACTTCCCAAGCCCCACCCATGATCTTAAGTCTTAGGGAATTTCAAAAGCAGCATCCCATAAGCAACAACCATCCGTACTTCCATCCTTACCTCTAGAATTATCATGAAGGCTATGCATTAGAAACTGTGTTCTTGTATGTGGGTCATTACGGAGCGGTGTTAGGGGTTGGGATGGGCAGAGGAGGGCAAAGGGGGAAAAATTGGTACAACTGTGATGGATAACAGTAAAAAGTGATTAAGAAGTAAACTGTTTTTTAATTAATATTTTTAGTTTGTTTTTCAAGTACAGTTGACATACAATATTATATTCATTTCAGATGTACAACATAGTGATTAAACATTTATATACCTTATAAAGTGATCATCCCAAAAAGTCTAGTACCCACCTGGCACCATACATAATTATTACAATATTAGTGACTGTATCCCCTATCTGTACTTTACATAGGAACTCTTGAGAGGCAGTATGGTTTGGGAGCTGCAGCCAAAAGAAGGGGAGAGCAGTCAGTACCAGATCATTCAATACCCTAGCAACCAGGTCCACAGTCTGCTATATCTGCTATACTAACATTGTGCAACAAATTTATGTTTACATTTTTGTCTTCACCATGACTTTAGATGAGCAGGAGTTCATACTATTCTTCTCTGTGCTTCCTCTGGTACAGTGCTACTCAAAGTACAGTCCATGTACCTGTGCTAGCTAGTTTGTGCACTGTGTGACAAAATGGAGAGTAAGCATTTAGAAACTTTTACTGCAATTTTTAGTTTTTATTTATTTACCCTCACCTGAGGATATTTTTCATTGCTTTTAGAGATGAGAGAGAGAGCGAGCGAGCATCAATCTGTTGCCTCCCATACATACTTGGACCTAGGATCCAACCTGCAACCTAGATATGTGCCTTGACCGGGAATTGAACCAGCAATCTTTTGGTTTACAGGACAATGCTCCAACCAACTAAGCCACATCAGTCAAGGCTTTTATCTCAATTTGGTGTTGCTGCCATATGTAAGCACATAACGAGTTAGCCCCACTGTTAAATCTAATACTTGTTTTAAAATGGACTAATTTCTGTATTTTCAAAGTTTTTCTCATCATTCAGTTTTATTGTATTTTCCCAAAGTATTTGTACATGTTAGAAAGAAAATAAAAATAATATAAAATAAACTGATCCTTCACTACAGACAGTTTGAGAAGCATTGAGCTGGTATACACACAGTGCCTTGGTCACACTAGTCAGTTTGTAAATGCTTTTTTCAAATAAAGCCCCGTGACGCTTTTCTTTACAAAAATAAATTCCCACATTCCTTACTTATAGAGAGTAGCTATTGAAATTACAATACATAAGAACATTCAAATAATAGGTAGCCTATTTAAAGATAAATTTCTAACAAAAAGATTACTCCTACAAAATTTATCCTATAGAACACTCTTCTTGGCTTACTTTTATTCAAGCAATGCATAGGAGAGTAAGTATGATTTTTTGTGAGATTTTGCATCTCAGTAGATCCTGGTATAAATTACAAAACAGAGGTTGAACTCCATAACCTTTGTATTTTATTTTATCAATTAATTCTCCCTAATTTATATCTTGTTTTCTGTTGTAAGTGAAAGAGTTTCTAGCCTGTGTACCAAAACATATTTTCTTAGAGCAAGATGATAAGATCCAGAGGGAAGTACTGCTTCCTTGGAATGCTTTCATCTCATTCATCCTTACAACATGGCAGAAGTATAGCAAGTCTCCCCTGCCATAAATAAAGTTCATGTCATTACTCAGAAGATTTAAGCTCTGTGGGATGTCTCCAGTCCTCCTCTAACTCCTGTTAAACTTATGGCTAATACCATATGGTTTGTTAGCAGCTTTTGGTTTGGTATTGTTCTGAAATTCTTTCATGTGGGAGTATCCTGTCTTCCTAAATATATTTTAATTGAAAGAACAGAGGGCTAGCAGTCAAATGAACTGGTTTTTAGTTCTTGTTCTGCCACTCTGAGCATTGTGACACTGGATCATAGCGTCCTTACCTGTAAATTGAGAACAGTGGACTACATGATCTCTAAGATTCCTTCTACCTCTGGTGGTCTGTGTTTCTATGACTGTGAACTCCTTTAAAGAAAGTATCTTATATTCCTGTCTGTAGCATCTAGAAGAGTGCCTAGAATGCAGCAGGCCTCCTGTAATACGTATTTGTTGAATGAATGACTGAATGCCTCCCTCACAACGCAGACCCCAGTAATGTCTCCATAGGACATTCTCAACAAATATTTCTTGGCTCATCAGTGCTCTTATTAATCTGAGCACTGTGTACATTTAAAATCTAATGTTTCACCTAACATGCAGCACAGTAAGCGATATTGCAAGAGTAGAGATATAAACAGATATGATAGATATATACTTCTATCATATTTTCTTTATCTCCAGAAATCTAAATCAGAGATTTTTACAATTGTCATTAAAATTTTTAAAAACTGAGACTTTAAAGTTGACTCTTTATTGTAAAGTACTAAAAGTAAGAAACTATGTTTCTCTAAACCTCACTATTGATACATTATTATATTATTTGGAAACAGGTTATTATATTATTTGGAAATGATGGTAGTAAACTTTTAGGAGGACTTATTATCACTTTTTCCCTGTTGAAAACCCTTTCCATAGAAATCCTTTTGAACTGTTTCCCTGCCTTAGTAAACAAAGTACATGCAATCTAATCTATTCCTGATGCTCTCTTTTAGCATGTTTAATTTTTGTACTATATTAGAATATACAAAAATGGTGAGACATTGAGCTAAATCTGTACTGAGCCATTACACATCATGAAACTTGCTTTCTTAAAAACAACAACAGCCCTGGCTGGTGTAGCTCAGTGGATTGAGTGCAGGCTGCAAACCAAAGGGTTGACAGTTCGATTCCCAGTCAGGACACATGCCTGGGTTGTGGGCCAGGTCCCCAGTGGGGGCCAAGTGAGAGGCAAATACACATTGATGTTTCTCTCCCTCTCTTTCTCCCTCCCTTCCCCTCTCTCTAAAAATAAATAAATCTTACAAAGAAAAAAAAGTTAAAAAACAACAAAAATCCCCATGTAATGTTTTATCTCTTACTCTTTAACGTATTATATAGAAAGTATAGATCCATACCATCGTGCATTAGCCTGCTTCTTACAAATTGTAATTCTGAAATCTCAAGCTAAAGTAGCCTACCCAGGATGTTCCTTTGGTTTCAGTGCTAGTAACTTCATCCCCCTAGTCAATTTCAACTCATTCTTTAGTGTACTTGCTTTAACTTATGTTGCAATATGGTGATCACCAGGCATCACATGGTGTGGTGGAATAAACATAGTTTCCGGAGTCAGTTAGTCCTAGGTCCAAATTCCAGCTGTATCGCTGACTAGCTGGGTGACCTTGGGCAAGAAGCCTTACAATGGCTGAGCCTTCACTTACAAAATGAGGATCAAGAGCTTAACCTTGGTTAATGAATGGATGGATAGATGGATCCATGTGATAATACAGGTATAGTACAATGCTAATTGTAGAATACAGGTAGCCAGAATACTTGTGTACACTGTGATATTATTTTATCTTCTCTGTATGCTAGATAAAATACGATCTTGCAAGATCTGTGAGAGGACTAGAGATAATATAGGCAAAGTATCCAGCACATTGTAAGCATATACATTATCTTATAAACCTTAAGGTTATTTCTTTTAAAGACAATCAAAACCAGGTGTTTTGTTTGTTTTTCATAGCCATTTCTTTACTTATTTATTATCAGTATTTATCAGACAGTCTATGTTCTAAGCACTGGTGATATAGTGATTCTTGCCCTCATGCTCCTACTTCAGGTTTGTTTTTAACCAGCAGCACAATCAGGTGTAACTGAGATTTTTTGTTTTTAGTTGTGAGTTCATTGCCAGGTTTGTCACAATGCCAGCTTTTGGGAGTGCCAGATTATCAAGGTTTTACAGCATTCATATGTTTGGAGGGGGGATACAACCTGAGAGGGTCCCCTTTAACTTCACAATCTTGGCTCCTGCTCAGTCCTCCTTCAGCCTATGTTAAAATAGGCCCATGTGGAGAGTATGAGAGCTCAGCAGTGTTCGGTGATGGCCAAGGTCCAGCAAGAGACTGCCACAGGCCCAGAATTCTCAGATACTGATTTGCCTTTCCATTTCCCAGGGCTTAACCTCTGTCGTTTGGCCTCCCCAATTACAATTACATTTCCAGACCCCCTGTTTTTGGCCTCACCCCCAATTCCCAGCCTTAGTAATGGCTCGTATTTCCTGGATGTAACTACAGGAGCTCAAATTCACTTCTGAAAAAAAGTTTTCAAACTTGAGCTTGCAGCCAGATCTACTCCAGTCTTCAACTTCATAGTCTTACATATGCTTATAGTATTTTTAATTTACTCCTGTATGGAGTAAATGCTGTATTTACTTTTCTTTTTTCTGCTTGATAGTAAACAATGAATTGCATCTTCCTCAGAGGAAAAAGGCCAGTGATTTCTTGACAACTGGAAACAATGACAGTCTCTCTGGTGTTAGTCTATATGTGGAGGAAAAACATTTATCCCACGTAAGGAAGTGAAAGTTCATCTTTCTTGGTATAACTTCTCCTATGGTAAAAAGGTCACCTAATCACATGCAAGCAGCTAGACAAGACGTTAATATAAAGCAGAATTCTGTGTGCTTCTAAACCATCTGGGGTTTATCAGATGCCCTTACACCATTCAACGATGGGAAACCTTGAGACAGTTAACAAGAAAATCAAAGAATGAAGGATGGATCTGCTTATTGTTCTTTTGCATATTTTCACAGATACGGTTTAGTTCTTGACTCTAAAATGAGAAGATCATCAGAGTATCTTTCTATGAGCAGTTATGTTCGTACCTGAGGCAGCCATGAAATCCAAGGAGATCTCTTTTCTCACTTCAGTTTTGCTACAAACTGAACTTGTATTACTACTGATGTATGTGTTAACACACATCACAGTGTCACTGATATATTTTTTTTTAAATTAACTGCCAACTTTCCTTATCCTTGTACTAATATTATTATGGATTCTCACAACTAAGGCAATATATCCATTTTTACCAGTTTTTTCTTAAAATTTGATCTTTTAGGGTCTTTATTTTTAATTAGAGTTTATATTCAATATTATTTTATATTAGTTTGAGGTGTACAGCATAGTGGTTAGATAATCATATACTTTAGAAAGTGTGCTCTGGCTGGTGTGGCTAGTGGATTGAGTGCTGGTCTGTGAACTGAAAGGTTGCTGGTTCAATTCCCAATCAAGGCACATGACTGGGTTTCAGGTCAGGTCCCCAGCTGGGGGCAATGTGAGAATCTACGTTTCTCTTCCTCTCTGTCTCCCTCCCTTCCCCTCTCTCTAAAAATAAATAAATACAATCTTAAAAAACAGAAAGTGTTCCCCCTGATATTTCCAGTACCCACCTGGCAGCATACATTGTTATTACAATATTATTGACTATATTCCTTATGTTGTACTTTATATCCTCATGAGTATTCTGTAACTACCAATTTGTACTTCTTAATCCCTTCATCTTTTTCCCCCAGCCTCAATGACCCTCCCCTCTGGCAACCATTAGTCTGTTCTCTAGGACTATGAGTATATTTCTATTTTTGTTCATTTAATTTGTTCTTTTGATTTCATATATAAGTGAAATCATATGTATCTTTCTCTGTCTGACTTATTTCACTGAGCATAATACCCTCTAGGTCCATCCATGCTGTTACAAATGGTAACATTTTGTTCTTTTTATGGCCGAGTCATATTCCATTATATGTATGTACCACCACTTTTTTACCCACTCATCTATTAATGGGCACTTGGGTTGCTTCCATATCTTGGCTATTGTAAATAATGTGACAATGAACATATGGGTGCATATATTCTTTTGAATTAGTGTTATATTCCTTCAGATATATATCCAGAAGTGAGATCACTGGATCATAAGGCAGTTACATTTTTAATTTTTTGAGGAACCCCATACCATTTTCCATAGTGGCTGTGCCAATGCATTTTCCTACTAGCAGTGTACGAAGGTTGCCTTTTGTCCAGATCCTCACCAATACTTGTTGTTTGTTGATCTTGGAAACTTTAAATCCAACAAACAAACATTAAAGTAATGGTAACTCAGGGCAGTTTTGGGACCTGATAACAAACCTCTTGATCTGAGAAGGAAGGGCCAAATATCCGAGACTACCCAGTAATCCCAGTTAAACTTCGTCCTTTCAGAATTGCTTACATTTGTTTAAGAGTTCATTCTTCTCATAAGGGATTTCCTCCTACCTTATCCTGCTTGTTCTTCCCAATATCCCTGTGAGATAGATCAGGCATGCAAGTGTTATTACCCACATTATATTGATGAGAAAATCTCTGGGATTCAAAGATGTAAAGTGATGAACCGAAGGTCCCATAGTAGGTGAACAATGAACACAGGATCATAACTCAAGTCATATACCTCTAACTCTAAAATTTTTTTAAAAAACCCACAAGCCATGTGGCAGTGGTTTAAAACCTAAATGTCACAGGCAAAAACTTTTGAATGTTATCCAGATGTCTTTGAAAGGCTCAGAGGAATCAATACACACCTTAAAGAGCCAGGCTCTTTAAAATGAACAGAAAAAATGACATGCTATGAAAAACACGCCAATTTGAGATTTACTAGCTGAGAGAGAAAACTTAGGGACAACATAGACTAGGCCAGATTTCAGAATATGCTCTTCTCTTCGCTGAAAACAATGACCTTTGCACAAGATAGGAAAGTTACAATGTTGGCAGTAGAAAACTGAGTTTGTATCATATTCAGTCTGAATATGTGAAAAAAAGGGGAAGGCTTTGGAAATGTTTAAAGAACTTTTTTTTCGCTTGTAAGTGAAAAATCTAAAATGGTTTGGGGAAAATCTGTCTCTGTTCTACTTTTATCCTATTATCAGTAAGGTAAATGAAGAAATGGAAATGATAAATCCAAATGAAGTAGCCTTTGAAAGCATCTGAATTGCACTTCTTCAAGCCAGTGCAATTTGACAGCTAATTATAGAGACTAGATGATACAAAACTCAAATTTTCTCAAAATGCAGTAGTAGTGCCTGGGTAGGGAGACTAGTTGCATTCATTACAGGAAATTCACAGCTTCCCTCAGGAAAAGTGGTTCCATGGGTCAGAGTTGGGCCTCATTCTTGAAATTAGGGGGTACAGGGCTGCCGGAAGCCCTCTTCTTCCTGCCTTGCCTTTATAGACTAAGAGGAGCACTGAGTCCCTCAAAGGACAGCTCCCCACAGGAAGGAAAAGTTAGCCTAAGAGGAGCTAAAACCGAGGTAGCTGAGTTGCCAGAATCCCTCCACAGGCCACCCAAGCAGTGAAGAAATTCATGGAGAGAAAGAAAGAAAGAAAAGACCCACAGCCGTGAGCAGAGCCAGCTGGGAGGGATGTTATTACTTTATTTCTGTTTTCTTAACTGTGTGTGCATGTGTGTGTGTGTGCATGTGTGTGTGTGTGTTAAGGGGGAGGGAGGATTGATTGCAGAAAATGTCTGGATCCACAGCGTTCAAGATGGAAACTTTTGTTGATATAAATTCTCCTAACTTTCCTACACCTTCCTTCCCTTCTACTCCATTTCCCCAGTGGCTATCAAGAGCTGTATATATCTGACCACAAAACATCCAGTCAGTTCAAGTCAAAAATGCAGCCAGCCATCTGGATTGACTCAAACTCTATCTACACACACCAATTGGCTTGGGGGTAAAAAAATGTAATTCAGTGGAACAACTGGTTATTTTTAAAACAACGAGTTGAATTCAGACAACCATCCAATTAGTTGATTTCAAAATGCCTGTTTGGCGACATGAAAAGGATTATTTTCAAAGGGCCTTGTGTGTGCATAAACAACCTGAATGCTATTAAATTGACGAGCTATTTTGGAATCAAGGAGATAAGGACAAAGCGGCTGTACTCTGTTTAGAGGGAAAACCTGTTAGAGTAGCAGCCCATCAGGCACTCCAGAGGGTGACACCTTCTGTTGTAAGGATGCAGTTTTTCACTCGAGCGGCATAGCCATACCCCTCTTTGCAGAAGCAAGCACCTCATGCCTTTTCAAAGTGAAATCTACTGTATGCCTTCTTTTTGGACATGCCAAGCAAAGATTCAAATGGACTCTGAAAGGCTATTGCTCTGTAACACATTTCCTAATGCACACAATGATGTTAACTTGATTCTCTCTCTTGCCTTTTCCAGCTTTAGTCTCACTACGTACAGCAACGAGGCCTCCACTGAGCCATTTGACCCAATTTATAATGAGTTGGGTCAGTTTAAACTGCACAGCTATATCTTCCTGAGCTTTTTTCCCCCTGAAATGTGAACATTTTTCCCCCTGTGTTACATTGCTAGGAAATGATTTAAGAAAGGAAGGGGGGAAGGTCTCCTCCTGAACAGAATTTTATTTGCACTCCCCATGCTTTGTCATAAAGGGCATTCAACCATGTTAATCATATAAGAAGTTTTAGAGAAACTCTCTTTTTCACATTAGGCTTAAAACATCACCCCCGAGGTGGTGCTGATGGCTCCCTTAGAAAAGATTTCTTTGACATCTAAGACACAAAGGACCTCAGCTAACCGCTCAGAGTTAAAAGAGTGGTGCCTAAGTGCTGACTCTCCATCCCCAGTGACAAGCATTTACTAAGTGAAACTTTTGTTACTGCAAATGTCTTACTTGGGTGTGTCTTAATCCCAAATGTTGCAGAGGTTTTGTTTTATTGTGTTATATTTTAACATTTATTTTATCAGAAAGGATTCTCACAATGGAAGCATTCATTGCCATCTCTGTGGCTGAGACTCTGGGTTTAAGACTGGTTAAGCTGCCCCAGGTAGAAGTGTTTGCACAGCTACAGAAGTGTAGAATCGCAGCCCTGGAGCTGGAAGAGGCCCCATTCAGCCAGTCCTTGCTTTTACGTGTCCAAGCCAGAGGAATAGCCACCCTTTTCTTTAAGATTCCTAAAGACAAAAACCTAACTTGTAGTTCTTTTATTATAAAAGTATGAACTAGAAAACATATTTACAAGGGAATGAATGTATTACAATTCATATTTAAATTATTTCCTTTTTTAACATGTGTTTTCTCAAGTTAAAAAAAGTAATCAACAGCAAAGTTTCTTTTTTCCTTTGGAAAAAAAATCCTTTCAATAGGAGTACTTCTCTTTTTGAGGATCCACACAGGACATTTCTCTCAGGAATTTCTACCAGAAATTTTTATGTGGCTCCTAAAAAGCAAAGCTTGGTTTTATCTTATGGATGCTCTGGATCTGGATGAAGACATATTTTCTTTTTTTCCTTCAGCTTTTCGAAACCCAAGAGCTGAATTTATAACCAATGAACAGGACTCAATTCCAGCTTCACCCATTTTCCTTCTCTAATATTTTCTTTATAAAAATTTCTTCACTTAGTTGTGTTTTGTTGTTGCTTCTAGTCTTTTTCATTGGTTTGTTTTGATATTTTAAAGCAGCTTAGTGAAACAAGATCAGCAGAGGCTCTAGAGACCAATGCACTTACACTTGGATCCCAGCTCTACCCTTTCCTAGCTAAATTTCTCTGAGTCTCAGTTTCCTCATCTGTAAAATGGAAATAGCAATAGTAGTCTCCAACTCCTGGGATGGTTGTGAGTGTTAACTGAGAAAATGCATGTATAGTGCCAAGCCAATAGTAAGCACTTTAGTTATTAATATTATAACTTTGCTACCTTAAATCTTTTTGAGAGCAGGCAGGGCCAAATATAATTATTTTTTCCCCAAATCAAACGTTTAATCTTTTTCCACCTTCTCCTTCTTTCCTGTGCCTGAATTGCCTTTCAAGTGAAATCATTGTTACTGTTTTTACATTTTGATGAAACTCCTACAACTTTATGGGATAGAGCTTCCTGAACTTGTTAAGAAACAGCAGAAATGCTTATTAAAAATACAGATTCTGCCCTGGCTGCTGTGACTCAGTGGGTTGAGTGCCAACCTGCAAACCAAAGCATCACCAGTTAGATTCCCAGTCAGGGCACATGCCTGGGTTGTGGGCCAGGTCCCCAGTAGGGGGCATGTGAGAGACAACCACACAGTGATGTTTCTTCTCTCCCTCTCTTTCTCTCTCCCTTCCCCTCTGTCTAAAAATAAATAAATAAAATCTTTAAAATAAAAATACAGATTGCTAGTCTTAGACACCCAAAATTATTTTATAGATCAGCAGTTCAACATTAGATGTTCCCAGGACTGAAGTATTCTACATTGGATTTGATTATCAAGTTTTTGTGCAATAAATGCCACTTTGTCTATATTTTTCTCCAAGAATCTTATCAGAAACTTCCCAACTGTCTTTCTATGTAGTGAGTGTCCCTCTTGCACTTTCACTTTTGTTTTCTTGTTTTCCCTTCAATGAATTTTTTAAAGATTTTATTTATTTTTAGAGAGAATGGAGGGGGTAGAAAAAGGAGAGAAACATCAACATGTGAGAGAAACATTGATTGGTTGACTCCTGCATGCCCCCAACTGAGGACCTGGCTCACAAGCCAGGCATGTGCCTTGACTGGGAATTGAACCAGCAACCTTTCAGTTCATAGGCTCACACTCAATCCACTGACCAACACCTGTCAGGTCTCCTCAGTGACTTTTTATACTACTTTCTAAAATCATTTTGCTTCTCGTCCTGACACTTGTCTGCTCCTTTTCCAACTGCTAATGCTTCTTCTTTGTCCTTGGCAGGTCCTTCCCCACCCATCACCCTCAACACTCCTTTGGGGGAGGTACATTGGAGCTAAAGCCTGTTTGTATTTTTCTGTTACTGAAAGTATAAGTATAAGGACATTAACAGAATAACAGTTACTTGGTGACTGTTCCAACCCCTTCTTCACGGGAGAAAAACATCTGCAACTTTTTATTTTGTTGGCCTGCTTGATGGCTCTACAACACAGTGAAGAAGGAGCCCCACCCACCACAAGGCTCTTCATCCTGCTGGGGAAGCCATGCATAGTTGAGAGACCAGAAAGTGCAAAAAAAAAAAAAAGATTTTATCCGCCTTCCTCTGTTTTCCATGGACAAGTGCCAAATCCCTCATACTTAAACTTCCCCCCTTCCTTTACTTTGCCTCCCAGTTTTCCTTTGAATGAATGAATGAGTAAATTGTCCACCCCTCCAAATTTTCTCAATAATCTACCTCTGTGGCTCATTCCAGTGTTTAATCCCCTTGATAATAAAATGAGAGAAAGAAAAAAAGAAGAGAAAGAAAAAAGGAAAGAAAGAAAAAGAAATGCTAGTTGCCTACTAAAATCCAAAAATCTCTCCTGCTTTATCTTGAGACTCTTTCGGTTGTTTCCCCTTGTTACATGCATGTTGCTAGGATAGTACAAGTATTTTCAAGATGAATTCTCTGCCAAAAGATCTTGCAACTGAGTCATCATCATCCTCATCTTTTTAAAAACATGAGCAAGTCTCAGCAGCACTTGATTCAGGTTAATAAACATTATCTAGGGAAAGCAAAAAACAGGCTTCAAGAACATGACATCATTATTAAAAATAAATGTTTACTGAGTACCCGTTCAGTGCATGATATTGTATTAGCCCTGGAGATATAAAGAAGTGCCTGCCTTTAGGCACACATGTACACACATGTACTTCCACATGTTAAATCCAGAGAAGTAACTCAGACTGGAGGGATTACTGGAATTGCAAGGGAGCAATTCTGTCTGAAGGGCCTGGGTGGTCACAAAAGGTAAGACTCCAAGCCATGAAGAAAGGGTAGCAGAGAGAGAGCCTGAGAGAATTAATGTGAACAAAGACCAGGAAACAGAAATGAAAATAGTTTGAGGGGAAACCATTAAGAGACTATTTGATGCAAGCAGACAGTTTGTGGAGATTGGAAGAGGGTGGGAGATAATAATGGAGCGGTAACCTTAGGCTGCTTATAGAGGGTCTTGAATGCTAGTCTAATTAGTGTAGCCTTATCCTATAAGCAATAAGAAGTGCCACCGTCACAGATAAAAGAAAGCAGGAGACCACTGGGGTTTCTGGGTACCTTCAGAAGGAAAAGAGGCAGGGGCATTGATTACAAGAACTTTGTAAAATGCTTTGAGTTTGTATAACTGTTCTCTATGTTTGTGACTTTGTTATTCCCTTGTGGTACCCATGCTATTTGGGAGGACAGCAAGAAAAGAATAGCTAGAGAGATTACATTCTACCCCAAAAGCCAGCCTAGAAGTGAAAAGGACCCTAAGAAATGCAATAAAGGGAGGTGGTTTTAAAACTAGAAAGATAACCCTCACTCAGTGGATTGAACTCTGGCCTGCAAAGTGAAAGGTCACTGGTTCAATTCCTGGTTGTGGCACATGCCTGGGTTGTGGGCCAGGTCCTCAGGGAGGCTGCGGGTGTGCGAGAGGTAACCCATATGTGTGTCTCTCTCATACATCCATGTTTCTCTCCTCTTTTCCCTTCCCTTCTTCGCTCTCTAAAAAAAAAAAAAAGTAGAAAGATAGATAAGGAAAATCCTTGAGTCTCACAGAAGGGAGAGGAAAAGTGGTATATTTGGAGCCGGCATTGGACTGCAAAATGCCTTTGAGGGCTTTAAACATAAGGAACCTTAGATATTTCCCTGCCAGCTCATGACCAGCCAAACTTTTCCAATAGTATCTGTCATGTGGGTTTAGAGGAAAAGACTTAAATGGTCATTGTCAAATGAATGCACCATTTTGTAAACCCCAGAGAACCTGAGAATATTCTGCCAATACCACCTTGTTGAACTAAGCAGAATTGACTGGGTATTAGGTAACATATAGGTTAGATTCTTGAGTTATCTAATCTGAAGGTGCTGGCTGGGCACCTTCCTATCACCTCACTCAGATTTAGGCAAAAGTGAAAAAGCAGAAAAAAAAAATTCAGGCAAGACTTGATTGCGCCCTGCTAGGAAAAACAGTTGATTTGTATAATCAGATATCATTGTCTATTCTCCTAATTCGATATGGCTTCGGTATTGTAAATGGGCCATTATCCATCTAGGACCATTTGGAAAGGCTTCTGCCTGCAATGATCCTCATTTCCAGCTGAGCTGCTCTCTCCCATTCCTAAAAAGATCCCTGTCTCCCTTTGCAAGTAAGAGTTCACCAATGTTTACCCAATAGGCCACAAAGTGATTGGGAAAGACTCTGTTGCCTCCTTTCATCCACCCTTCCCATTAACCAAGAAGATAGAAAACACTGCTTTCTTAACTGACTTTAATGACAATTTTGTACCTGGTACATACTAGATACTGAACAAGTGTTTGCTGAACAAATGAATGAATGAATGCCAGGCACTATTCTAAGTTCTGGACATTCAACAGTAAAGAAAAAGAAAATAGACCAAAAAAATTCCCTCATTTGGGAATTACATTTTAGCGAGAGAAACAAAGGAACCATAAGGTTCCAAGTTATATCAGATGCATCACTGAACATATGGTAAGTACTCAATATATATGTGGTGAAATGGGAGACTCCATTATAATAATGTACCTAGTTTATGTTTCTCTTCCTCCTTTGTCTCATTAAAAACACTTATTATCCTCCAAAAATTAAAAATAGAATAATCAAATGATCCAGCAATTCCACTCCTAGGTATATGCCCAGGAAAATTGAAAACAGAAATTTTAACAGATATTTGTGTCCCAGTGTGTTCAGAGTAACAGTTTCCACAACAGCCAAAAATTGAAAACAACTCCAGTGTCCATTGATGGATAAATGGAAAAACAAAATGTGATATGTGCATACAAATGGAATATTATTCAGCCTTTAATAAGAAGACAATTTTGACACATGCTACAACATGAATGAACTTAAGGGCATTATGCTATATGAAATAATCCAGTGACAGAAAGATAAATACTGTATGATTTCACCCAAATGAAGTAATTACAGTAGTCAAATTCATAGGGACAGGAAGTAGAATGGTTGGCTGCCAGAGTCTGGAAGGAGGGAGGAGTGGAAAGTTACTGTATAATGGGTATAGAGTTTCAGATTTGCAAGATGAAAAAGTTCTGAAGATCTGTTGTGCAACAGTGAGATTATACATAACACTACCAACCAATACACTTAAAATGGTCATGATGGTACATGTTATGTATGTTTTAAAATGCTTACTAAACTCTTTGTGTGCAAACCATATAAAGTTTAACAAACACAAATTCTTTGCTGGAGTTTACATTGTAATACAGACCCTTCGTGATGTGGTCAGGCATGTCAAGGCCATACAGACAAGCAAACACAAACATTCAGCCCAGATATGGAGAGGGAGCTGGATATTTACATTACCTAACAGAGCAAAGGTGAGTGCATTTGGGGATGGCAGGAGGGCCGGCTGTCCACACAGTGTGATTCGAATAGATATTGCTCCTGATCTATTTCTCAAAATGTTTTGTTAACACCATTCCAAAGTTAAAGTTTTCTTTTGAATCATGAAGAATTGGAATCTTCTACAATTCTTTATGAGTAAGCAAATAACCCAGTAAAAGACAGGACTGGTTTGGAGCTAACAGTTTGCTTCCTGTATTTTTTTTTTAATTATAGGTCTCCAGGATAAAAGAAGAAGCAGTGGGGGAGGAAAGGAGATAGGAGGGCCATGAAGATCAACTTCCCACTTTTACACCCAAGTGGAGGAGGCTGGGTAGTTTAAAAAATATTGGGGTAGCAAGTCCACACTCAGGCAGGCTTAGAAGGCCTTTCCTTCCCTCAAGTAATGGAGAGTAAAGAAAAAAAAAACATTTCCACCCTGGCCAGTGTGACTCAGTTGGTTGGAATATCATCCTGTACCTGAAAGGTTACAGATTCGATTCCCAGTCAGGGCACATATGTAGGTTGTGGGTTCAATCCCCAGTCCCTTGGCACATATAGGAGGCAACCAATTGATGCTTCGCTCTTGCATTGATTTCTCTCTCTCTCTCTTTCTCCCTCTAAAAACAATGAGAAAATGTTCCTAGGTGGGGAAAAAAGAAAAAGAAAAGAAAAGAAAAAACATTTCCAACATTAGCACTGACCAGCCTCCAAAGGTAGTGATCTCCATTTCTGCTGCTCAGAAGTACAACAGCAGAGGCTGGAGTGAGGTTGGGGTTATTTCTCCAAACTCTACATTCTAATAATCTCTTAACAGACAGCTGGGTAAAGCCCCTTTACCTTGCCCCACCAGTACAGTCACACCTCAGCCCTTCAGATGCCACCAACTGTGTGTGTGAGATTCTAGAGAAGAATCTATTTGCATTCTTCATGAAGGAAGTGTCTACTGGGCGGGAATCTTTAAACCACACCACAAATGCATTTCATATTCTTAAAGGAACAGACTTTAAGGACTTCAGCACATTGTTTATGAGTCAATGGAAACTGCTAATAACAAATGGGTCTTATCTATTCTCGAAAGTAAGTCTCTGGGGATCTCTCTTGGGAGCCACTGTGAGCAGTTAGTTTGAGTTATTGTACACATAGACTTCAACTAATAAAAAGACATGTTTTAAAACATTCCAGAATTCCAACCTGTCACTAATTCAGATTGGTCCTCCTGCCCCTGACCCCATTAGTCCAAACAGATGAGATTTTGCTAAGGCAGATTTTCAAATAGTTTGCAAATAATAAAGAAAAAGAGGGGATCTCTCTCTCTCTCTCTCTCTCTCTCTCTCTCTCTCTCTTTCATAGACACTCAATATTAGGATCAGTAAGTGACAATTTCTCCCAGTTTGTTATTTACCTTGGTTCTCACAAGAAAGTTGCGTTGCAATAAGAATGGGCACTGAATTTCTTGCCTACTGCCAAAGAACTTTGTTTTTTTAAGACTAATTAACTTTTGGATTCATGAAAGTCATTGTTAAGCTAATGTCAACGTAAATTAGCTTTTATTCATTTGTAAACATGGAGAACAAATGCCCTTCTAAGCATTTCTAATGCTTAGAATGCTCTTGTAAGTGGGATAACTTAGAAGTATCCTAAAAGATGCTCTGGCAGTCACTATTTGAAATGTCCCTTTGGATTGCAGTGATACCTGTGATGTGTTATTTTTGAATAATGTTTTCCAAGATCATAAAACTATGAACCACAAGCTCAAAAAAAAGGTTAACCATAGCTACTTAAGGGACATGTGGAAAGAGAATATTTAAAATGGTAATTTAGTTTTTCTAATCAGATAAAGAGCACTTCAGCTCTAAAGTGTGTGGGAGCCCATCACACCAAGGGTTCCAGTCTGTATGCAGTAGTTGAAGCTTCCCAGGAAGACACTGAGCCACGTTCAGAAACTTTAAAATAGGTCTTTGACTTCTAATATACGTCAGTTAAAAGTTCTGTTTGCTTACTATATGACAGGAATTGTGACTTGTTGAGGAAGCATTTTGAGAGCCAAAGTAATAAAAAAGGAACAAAGACGCTGTTCTGGTTCTGATTCTCATCAATAGCAAGGGACTGTCTAGGTTATGGTGATATCAGTTTACCTGGTCAACATCAGGTAAGATAAGGCAGTCTGGTGCTAAGAGGAAGGTATTCTGAATTGGGCTTTGTCACCCAAATACTTTATCATCCCTCACCTCCTAGCATGTACCTCATGAAATAAGCTTAAAAGTCTTACAAAGCAAGAAGCTTATAACAACAAAAGGATTCCCATTCCAAAAATTGCCAGTTTAAGATGACACATAGTACAGAAATGTTCCATTGTTAAGTAAGCAACTAAATATACGCATTAACTGAGGGATAGAAGAGCAAAAGTATTTCGGCTTCAAAGGCAGACAACAAATTTGAGATACATAACCTTACCATTAAGTCTTCAAACGCAATTTTCTTTATTTCTCTCTCTTTTTTATTGTTGTTCAAATACAGTTGTCTCTGTTTCCCCTACCATTCCCCCTCACGCCAGCCACCCTCAACTCCCACCCTCAATACTAACCCCCTTTGGCTTTTGTCCATGCAAGACTAATTTCCAAAGTACAAATATATACAAGATCTGTCCGGAAAAAGTCCAGCCATTGTTAATATAACGAGAAGTTTGTGTGACATCAATGTGACCTGGCAGCCAAGGAGAGTGAACTGGAATGCGCATACATGAACAATGATGACTTCACTGTACTAGTCAGTGGAGGAGGTAGATGCTGTTGAGTAAGCATATGTACTGTATGGCCATTGCATTTAAAATGACTAAACTAGTAGGCCAATGAATCTGCATCAAATTTTGCATTAAGCTTGAACACTCTTTTGCGGAAACTATTCAGATGATTCAGAAGGCCGCAGCTATGGGTGACTGGTGATTGGCAACTTCATCATGACAATGTACCCACTCATGCATCATGTCTCCTACACAGTTTTTTGGTAAAACATCAAATCCGCCAGGTGACTCAGCCACCCTACAGCCCAGATTTGGTGTCCTATGACTTCTGGCTTTTCCCAAAACTAAAATCACCTTTGGAAAGGAACAGATTTCAGACCATTGATGAGGTTCAGGAAAATATAACAGGGTAGCTAATGGTGATTGGGAGAACTGTGTGAGGTCCCAAGATGCCTACTTTGAAGGGGACCGAGGTGGCATTGTCCTATGTACAATGTTTCTTGTATCCTGTATCTTCTTCAATAAATACCTCTATTTTTCATATTACATGGCTGGATACCTTCTGGACAGACCTCACACAAACCAATAGAAGAGAACTAAAGTAAATGTGAGATCAGTGATGCTGTGGCCAAAGCAGGTGGGAGTTAATTTTGGGGAGGCACTTTTCTTTTAAATAATGTTTTTTATTCATACAATTGAAATATACCATCTCCTTTATGAAGTCTTTCCTGTCCCTCCTTTCTTGGCTACAGTGGGCCACTTTTTTCATTAGGTCTCACTATGCTCTGGTATATACTTCATCATGTCACTCAAAACAACTTACTGCGTGTCTGGTCCCCACTAGACATCAAGAGCTTTGAGAACAAGGTCTTATTCTTTCGTGCGCTCCATCACTTAACTCAGCACATGGTACATAGTATGTGCTCAATATGTTTTTTGAATGGATGATATTCCATAATTCCCTGTGGTTGAAAGAGCAATATTTAAACAAATATTCCTTTTAAAGTCATGTCAAGCCAACTTTAGGCCCCACAGAAGAAAGAGATCTGTAAATTCCCAGCTCCTAAATCAAAGGTTGAAAGCTTGCTCCTCCCTAGCCCATCACTCCTTGATATGGCTCCTGATTAATAATCTGTTACATCCTCAAAAGGGGTCATTTTAAGGTAAACCAGTGGAGCTCCCATGACCTATTGACCTTGTTATATCACCAAAAAGGAGCTAACTTTGGGTCAAAGGATGGGCAGAATATTTTGTTGTGATTCACATATTACCAAGAAATCTTTGGCTTCCCGGAATTCATAATAAAAATTCCAAATCCCCAGCAATAACTTTCAAACCCCCACAATTCTTGCTTACACAGCAAAGTAACACTTGGACTCTATGCCAGGCCTCCTGACCTTTTGTTAATTGCAAAATAAACAGATCTCCAGTTTAGAGGGGCCTTTTCCTTTTACGGGCTCCCTGCTGTGTAGGCACTGCTTGAATGGTATTTATATCTGCCATATTTGTTTCCCAACACTTGTTCAGAGCAATGGGCAGGTGTCTGGGAATGGAAGGAATAGGGATTGGAATAAGAGGAAAAAATCAAGTGCCCTAACATCCTGAATGACGTGCTCAGCTTATTTTTTCAGCAGAGGCTGAGGTTCTAGGAGGATGTGTGCAAATGAAATTTCATTTTTAAAAACTATCAATAAGTATTTCTGAGGCCCTATTCATGTGCCTAATCTTGCCTTCATATAGCTCACTGTCAGGTAAGGGATACAGGCATTAAAAAGTGATAAGCACTATTAAAGAAGCACTAACCAAAAGCTGGTAAAGCCCAGAGGACAGATAACTGTCCTCTAAACAACACAAGTGATTGGCATAAAGATATAATAAGGAAGGGCTGCGGTTGCATCATAAAGATGCAGCCACAAGTTGTGGGTCTCCTCAGTCTTGCAGTTCAGACACGTAATTTTACGTGTTGCTCTAGAGCTAATCAGACCCATGGGATTGGCGTATGATAAAGCAGAAAGATAAATATTCATACACATATAACCTAAAATTGATTTACTATGTATTTACGATATGCCCAGAAATGTTCTAGTGCTTTACATGAATTATCTCATTTAACACTCATAGCAATACTGTGAGAAAAATACTATCACCATTTTCATTTTTAAAGTAAATGAACAGAGACTCAGAAACGTTATGACTTGCCCACATTGGTCAAGTTAAGAATCTTATAAAAGTCTGACTGATTCTAGTGGCCCTGTTCTTAACTCCTCCACACACAGTCACTCGTTATTTTATACTGAAAAATGAAACTGTTGGCTGCTTTGTGCATTCTCTCCCAAGGAAGGAAGATGACAAAAGCTGAATAAAGTTCTGAAGATTGTTTTGTGAGTGTCAAAATAAGAATAAGGAGCTCAATGAATACCTTACAAGAATGAATAGTTAAGAGTCTTCAAACTATGTCAGCCTGGTGAATTAAACTCCTTTACTGCTGCTTATAAATCCCAGACCTTATGTTCATCAGCCAGGACACTCTCCCCTCCCCCAAAATCTTCATAATTACATCTAACTATGCATTGCTGCTTTATATGCCATTAAATACACATATTTTGGCCCTGCCTTGAACCTCAGTGACTAGGGTCTTAGATACTATCCTTGCTCCATTTCTGCCAGCATTCTAAGAGCTAGATCCTGTTCTCCCTAAATCTTACCCACTTATCCTAAGGCTCTTTCATTTGTCAGATTGGCTTTCCTTGACCAGAATTATACCTAAATTACCTATTTCCTTTAGCTTACCCAGCCATTCATTACCCAAGTTCACTCAAGTTAATTAATTTATTAATTAACTAATCTATACTAGGTGCCTACCACCAAGCACTGTGCTAGGGGCTTGAGAAACAAATAAGAGAGTCATTTTATGCCACCATGATACTGATGTCACTCCAGGCTTAGGATATAGTACAAAAACCACCCAGGTTTATCAGTTAAGGTCTGGGCACACTCAAACTGAGTAATCTGTGGAGAATTTCACAAAGGGGCTGTTTACAAAGGTGTAGGTAGACTGTAGAAACCTTACTAGAGATGGGGTAATACCGTTCAGATAGTAACATCAGGGAGCCATTACCCCTCGTAGGTCTGAAAGGCCAAGGATCAAAGAATAGTATAAAGACTGTGACTTTATAAGAGCTAGTGGCCTTCAGTAAAGGGAAGGAGCAGTTGCCAGTACTCCACTCATCAAGAGAGAGCTTTGGGAATCAATATTCCAACTGCACTCTCCTCTCACCCTCCAATCTCCAACTGGCATCAAACACAATGAGAAGTCAAGAGGCAAGGGAACCCATTAATGCGGTCCATATGGGTCAGCCTCCCATGCCATGGAGCAGTGTGCAGAGCAGATCTGGATATCCAATAATACTATGCAACTTGATCATTTCCTCCTTAGCCCCAAGCTGTTCCACTTATGATTCCTTCCACTTCTTAATTCTTCCTTATTCCTTACTGCCAAAGACTCCCCTTTGCACTGCGCCAGGGGTGTCATCCCAGTCTCAACATTAAGTGAGCTTTTCAAATACCCCATGATTATTTAGTGAAAAATCAGATCACAGACTTGAAATCCTCTCTGTCCAATGTGTTTTCTTCTACAGTACTTCATTATCTGTAAGACAGAGAAGTATTGATATGATGATGATGATGATGATGATGATGATGATAGCTGTCATTTTTTTGAACTCTTACGGTGTGCAGGAACTGTGGTGTTTTACATAGAATGCCTAGTTCTGAGAATAGTGTGGCTTTCATTGGTGTCTAATCTTGGCCAGGAAAAAAACTTCACTTCCAGTGGACAAGTGAGAATAAAGACTAACTTCTTACCTTTACAGATAGGAGAACATTTTTATGGGACCCATTTCCATTCCGCCTCTGTCACCCTTGAATTGCTGTGTACCAGATGCAAAGAGGATGTAGTTAACACATTCTAATTATGGGCTCTAGGAATAGAGCTGCTTTTATGGAATGCACTCCTGCTGCCACTTTGGCTTCTGTTGCAGAGGCTGCTGAGTGTGCTAAATGCTCTCCAAATGCCCAAGAGGCACACTCAAGATTTGAACATGCAAACAGATGAGCTTAATTATGGACCCAGAGAATGATTCCATTTACAGCCTTCAAGTCCTGAAAGGCAGGGTAGGTGTTTAGGGAGAAACTAAAATTGCACCTAAGGGTCAACACAGTTTCACCAATGATTTGACATATCCATCAAGTACAGTTCTTCCAAAGTTACTGAATCTGTAAAGGAACCCAACATCTGTACTTGCCAGACCTTCCTGTGAGTGGATGGTGAAGGAGGGTGTCGGGGAGGTTGACCGGAAGCCCAGTAGGCACTCTTGCACACATGCGGCGCAGCTTACCTTTGTTTGCCAAATATTTACACTATAGTATGTAAGACATACTAGTATGGAGACATCAGGATGGGGATTTTCATCTGCCCTCCACCCCCACTGCTGTATCTCTACCACCCACAATGGTGCCTGATGTATAGTAGATGCTCAATAAATATTTGTTCAGTGTATGCATGAATAAATTGGAGGTGTCCAAAGATTTCATAATAACTCCCAAGGTTATCTCAGTTGGAAATTTCTCTGTGCATCTGGATGATACTGTCCCTCCCACACTGGAGTTTAGCACTTCACCTTTCCCAACTGAAGTCAAAATAAGTCATTTTCTAGCATTAGGTCAGCTCAAAGCTACTCAAATAAGTCAAATAAATATCATTAAATCAGATCCACTTTAAAAATGTAGAGGTTTACCCCTTTGCATTTGGATATCTTAATGTTGTAGTTGAGTTTGAGAGACTCTTTTGGAATAGATATCAGGCCCAAACCTCACTTGACACACAGTGCCAAAGTTAATGTTAACTGTTTCTGCACTAGTGAGCTTTCCATTCTTCAATTGCTGCCCTAGCTCCAGAGATGTGAGGCAACTGACAAGATGGTAATGAGTTTTCGTTTTCTTTATATAAAGTCAATTAAGGAAATGGGTGGTCTTCACTTATTTTGCAGCCTATTCAGATCAGTAACCTTCTTTTTATCTTGCAGATAGAATTTTTCCTATGGCTGGAGAGTCAGGACCCAAAATAGAGCAAGTTTAGCTGCATTTCTACTCTGGGTATTTCTCAGGGGAAGAAGGGCATGCCTGTTACACCAAGGATTTGCAAGGTGATCAATTTACTGCAAGCAAATCAAGCAGACTAAGAAACATTCAAACTTTTTAATATATTTTATTTCTAGACCCTTAACTAAGTTCTCCAAAGTGGTATACATAGACTAACTAGATTTCAGTCAAACATGTACAATCTGCTGGATTTGTAAATTCTTTGAGGCAACTTACAAATATCTGTCTTATTCAATGTTAGGTTCTCAGTGTCTAGGGCTCAGTGTCTGGTACAGAGTAGGTAACCAGTAAAATACTGATGGATAAATCAAAGGATCCTTTGAAAGTCAATGTCTAATTAATTGACTAACCCAACATCACAGTAAAGGTTTTAGGTATCGCCTATTTTTTTTGGATCTGAGCAGTCATTTATTTGGATCATGTGGTCATTCATTCATATATTCAAACATTTATTGGAACATGTACCATATGCAAGTACAGGAGACTAATGTGAATAAACTATGTTCCCTGCTGTCAAGGAGTTCAGTCTCTCCAGGGAACAGACAATCAAATATATGCAACGCTATCTAATAAGTGCTATAAGAGGGGAGGAACTGAGGGCCATGGGACCACAAACGAGGGACATCTGATTTAGACTGGGAGGAAAGAAAAGGTTTCCCAGCAGAGGTGAGAATTAAATCCAGTTTTGTAAGGGCAACTGGGAGTTAGCCAAATGAAAAAGGGAAAGAAAGGGATCCAGGAACTATAGGTAGTTGACACAATTACTATTGACATTTTCGGCTGGATAATTCTTTATTGTGAGAGGCTGTCCTGTGCATTGCAGAATGTTTAGTAGCAATATCCCTGAATTCTACTCACTAGATGCTAGTAGCACCTCACTTCCCTGAACTATAACAACCAAAAATGTCTCCAGGCATTTTCAGATGTCCCCTGAGGGACAAAATTGCGCCCAGGTGAGAAACACTTAGAGCCAAAGGTATGTATGAAGAAGTGATAAGAGATGAGGTTGGAAAGCCAGGCAGGGGTCCAGGTCATAAAAGTCGTGAGCTCTGTGATAAGAAGTTTGGACTTTATCCTGAAGATCACAAGAAGTCCTTGAAGCATTTCAAGCAAGAGGATAATATACTTAGACGTGTGTTAAGACTATCACTCTGGCAGCAGTGTGGAGTGTAAATTTGAAGGGGCTGTGTGGTAAGACTGAAAGCGGGGTGATGAGTTAGGAGACTTGTGCAATCATTCAGCAGAGAAGTAATGAGAGCCACTGTTAAGGCAATGGCAGTGGAAATGGAGTGAAGGAGGAAGATTTGAGGGATACTAAGAAAAGTCAAAATTTTAGGATTCAGTGATGTAGGGATGTTGGGGGAATGAGGAAACAGATGTGACTACCAATTTCTAGTTTCAATATTTGGATAAATAATGGGTCCATTCACAGAAGAGGGGAACATAGAAAATCAGGCTGAAGCCCTGGCTGGTGTAGCTCAGTGGATTGAGCGCGGGCTGTGAACCAAAGAGTCACTAGTTCGATTCCCAGTCAGGTCACATGCCTGGGTTGCAGGCCAGGTCCCCAGTGGAGGCCATGTAAGAGGCAAACACACATTGATGTTTCTCTCCCTCTCTTTCTCCCTCCCTTCTCCTTTTTCTAAAAATAAATAAATAAAATAAATAAAATCTTTAAAAAAAAGAAAAAGAAAATCAGACTGAGAGAGGGCCATACATTTTATTACTGACATACTGAGCATGAGCTACTCTAGGACAGTCAAGTGAAAATATTCAGAAGGAATTTGCTATATTGAAGATCATTAAGCAAAGAGTTATGAGAGCCAGTATGGTAGATGGGTCCTGAAAAGGGGCTATGTGACAACCTGTCATATACTAAAAATTTACTATTAAACTGCTTCAGAGTTTTCTGTCACCTTCATTTATTTAATAAACACTTACTAGATGCCAGAGCCTAGACTGGGTGCAAAGGATTTAAAGAAAAAGAAGACAGAGATCCTGCTTTCAAGGTTCTCTCAGTTCGTAGAGGGAGATAGCTACAGTATTTTCTCATATATAATGCGTACTTTTTTGTCCAAAACTTTTAGGGAAAAATAAGGATGCACATTATACATAGATATAATGATTACATACCATAAGAATAAAATGGGTATGATAATCCCACGTATAAGGCACACAAAAATGTGTATGCACATTATTACATAGCAAAATACCTAAGACAACATGCAATAACAATGCAGGTTGGTACGTGCTATGATGGGTGTATGTAGAGTGCTGTGAGAGCGAGAGTAAGGGTACCTAATGGGCCGATTATCAGGGGAAAAGTAAAGAAAGCGTATTGGTAGAGGCTATATGATGGAGAAGTGAAGAACGGCAGCAGACGAGATAATACCCCTTGCAGGCCCCCAACTGCAGCAGTGTTTCTCAGCCTCAGCATTATTGCTATTTTGAATCAGATCATTCTGTTATGGGGGCTATCCTCTGCATTGTGGGATGTTGAGTAGCATCTCTGGACTCCACTCTATATTGCCTGGAGCTCCTTCCCCTGATTTGTGACCATCAAAAATGTCTCTGGATGATGCTGAAAGTCCCCTAGGGTGACAAAAATCATCCCAGTTGAGAACCACTGAACTACAAGGAGCATAAGCAAGGGCCCAAGGCACTGTGTTACGAAATTCATCATCAAGTGTGCCAAAAATGGCTTCTAGCTAAGAGACTAAGCACACCATGGGCACCAAGGCAGGCCTGTTGTAAGACTCCACTGATGGCAGACTTTGGCTCAAAGACTCACTGAGGGTCTTATTGAACCTTTCTTTAACTGTATGGCAATCTTGGATGTTCCCACCTAACCACTTCACCTCTCCCTTCACCAATGGTCAGATTTACATCTCAGTCTGATGGCTCGCTCAGTCTTCTCTAGGAACCTCCCCAGTTTCTCTCATACTGATGTCTCCCCCAATAAAATATTTTCATCTTATCAGAGGAGCGAGGCTAATATAAGAAGTCAGACTCTGGAATCAGAAATATCTGGGTTCAAATCCTGGTTCCTTTTACTAGCTGTGTATCTTTGAGCAAGTTAACATACTTCTCTGAGCCTCCTTCACTTTTATGTAAAGTGGAAGTAACAGTATTCACCTCAAAAGGTTTATATGAGTATTAAATGAACTGCTGCATCTAAAATATTTAGCATGGCTCTGGCAAGGTAGCTCAGTTGGTCAGAGCATTGTCCCCATGCGCCAAGGTTGCAGGTTTGATCCCCAGTCATGGCACATACAAGAATCAACCAATGAATGCATAAATAAGCAGAAGAACAAATTGATGTTTCTTTCTCTCCCTCTCTCAAAAAAATCAATAAATGAAAAATTAAAAATTAGTGTGGTGGTAGATACCAAGTAAGAGCTCAGTAAGTGCTAACTCTTACTAAATGACCAATATGTGGACAAAGGGATATTCTAAGCAGATTGGACAGCATGGTACACAGGCATGGTGTTGAGAAATGCCATAGAAAGGTGGGTAAGGCAGTAAAATGTTATAAGCATTTCAGTATCACTGAAGCACATAATGCAAAGCAAGGAGTGACTAGAGACAAGGTAGGCAATTCTCAAACAGATCAATTCCGATCCCTTCGACCTTTTAAATTCAAGTTAAATTCTCCTATTCTTTCATCATCTCCTTTCAGCCTTCTTCAAGTTCACCACATCTGCCTTTAAGCTAAAAATTCAAACTTTCACACAAACTCCATCCAAATTCTCTCATTCAAAGGATCTGACTAGTTGAGAGAGAGACTAAAGGTTTGTTGCTTCACAGTTCCTCCCCTCAGGATTCCAATTTATGTAACCCTGAATGGGGATTACTTGGAAGGAAAAAGATCTAATCACTACTTGGCCCTTGCCCTTGAAAGTCTTTCATTAAATCCAAAAACATTAACAGGGACCATTTTTTCACAAAGGAAAGTTATTCATTACCTCAACCTCCTCCTCTCAGCTCTCCCTTCCAACTCCCCACAAGGATAATGAAGATATGTCCATGAGCATGAGAACAGGAAAAGCTGGCAATAATGTAACCAATTTATAGATGTTCTGCCAGCTAAAGATTTGATTTGAAGTCCCAGCCTCAACACTGAACAACTACACAATCTATGGCAAGTCAGCCTCTGAGCCTCAATTCCCTTTTCTATATAATGGAAGCAATAAATCATATCATGGATGAAAAAGCATTCTTGAAAAATACAAAGCACAGGGCATGTTATTAATATTCAAGTTGTGTCAAGTTAGGGGTCTAAAACTACCCTCTGATGTCCTTCAGAATATTCTGTGCTTTTGCTCACATCCTGATCCAGGCAATAAGAAGAAATCCAATGGGTCATATAAGTAGGCAGGTAAACAGCTGCCGAGAGCTTCTCTGAGGGAGAAAAGTATAAGCAAAAAAAGGGTGGGTTATGCCAAGCTCAGGATGGGGTTCCTTATTCATTCAGTTTTGCATAACTGATGTTTTTCTCCCTATTCCTTAGACCCATTCCTAAGGCTTAGTTAATCCATGCTTATTTCCTCTATCTTTCTTGGCATGGGAAGCATCCCTTCATGCCTAAAATCACCTTGTATGTTTTTGTCCACTTGCTTATTATCTATCATCCCTACCATGAGTGTAAGCTGCTGCATGAGAGCAGTTTTTTGTTTGGGATTTGGTTTTTGAGGAAGGGGTCATTGCTAAATTCATTGCTGTAACCCCAGGACGATGTACTGCTTCTATCACATAGTAGGCACTCAATAAATCTCTAAATGAATGGGTGGGTGGATGGATGAATAAATAAAGGAAGTGCTGGACATCTGCAATGGCTTCCTGGTTGGGCTTCCATTCTCCAGTCTCTCCAATGCTGTATGCATCTCCCTATCAGGCTTTACGTGGGTGGTAGGAAGGGTAAAGGGATGTAGACTGTGAGGAGGTGGTGAAGGAACATGAGCTCCACCCTCAGGAGTGGAAGAGTAATAGTGAGAGGGCTTTAAAACTTCTAGAACCATCTGAAAAGTGTATTCAAATAATAAACACAGGTAGACTTTCCTGAAGTGTCTCCTATGGAAAATTAATCTTATAAATGCTTCTCAGCAAAAAGATTGCATGATCAAGTGAGTTTGAGAAACACTGCATAATGAATTTGCACTCAGTGCACCCACAGATTCACAATGTGTGTTAGCATGTAAAAGTTTAAGTGCCAGATAGTAAAAAAACAAAACAAAACAAAAAAAACATGCTTGATTATTGCACTTGGTTATCACATAATAGCTGCAGAAAATATTTTTGAAAATACTGGTCTAGGAAATAACCCTGAGACAGTTATTAGATTTAAAGGAGCCTTAACCCACCTCCCAAGATTTGGATTTTTAAAAATCTTCTGCCTGTTAAGTACTTAGTTATCATCAGTAAAAGCCTTAAGGCAAAAAGGAGCTTTAAAAGGAAAGGAGCCTGAGTGTCTAACAGGAGGTACCAAAATTAGGGTGGTGTAAAGGTCTGGAGAGACTGGCCTCGCCAAAGAGGAACTCAAGTAGAAAAATCAGCTTGTGAGATCCGTGAAAGAAGGGAAAAAGCAAACTTCTTAAGAATCACTCTCTCAATGACTATAATCAGTCTTACTCTCCCCACACTCCTCTGAAATTACACTCACCAATGGACTCCTTATTGCAAAATCCGATGGGCACTTTACTTTTCTGTCATTATTTCTCAGATGTATCTGACTTAGCTGACCCTCCCTCATTCTTGAAACATTCTATTCATTTGGCTTCTATAATACCATAGCCCCCTGGATTTGGGCCTAACTTTCTGGCTCCTCCAGCTCAGTCTCCTCAAATCTGTTAATCCTGAAATAGTGGTGTATATTGAGGCTATGTCCTAGGCTTTCTTCTCTTTTAACTTGCTGCATCATCTTGAGTAATCTCACCTACTCACATGGCATCAAATACCATCTATAGGTTGATAATTCCCCAGATCTGAATTTCCAGTATGGTCTGTCCTCTTGGTTTTCAGACCTTAATATCCAATGTCTTACTCAACATTTAAACTTGAACTTTTTAGTCAACATGCCCAAATATGAATTTAACCTCTTTCCATGTCACAGAAAATAACATCATCATCAATCTAGCTGCCCAGGGGAAAATCCTGGAAAGTCTACCTCATCTCCTCTCTCCCTCTCCACATTCAATCATCAAGTCCTATCAATTAATTTTCCTAAATATTTCTAAAATCTATCCAATTCCTTTCACCCCCATTGCTACTGTCATTCTCACTTCAGCACCCCCCCTAAGTTCTGACTGGCTTCTGGCAGAACTTACTGCTTCTGATATTGCCACCCTCACAATATATTTGGTCACATTGCAATAAGAGTGCAATCAATCTTTTCCAACACAGATCTGATCTTATCAACCGTGCTTAGAAGACTTCAAAGGGACCTCAATATAAAATTAAAACTTTTAAACATTGTTTCCAAAATCCTTCATAATCAAATCTTGCTTTCACATAAAAGTGTAAGGTAGACTGGGGAGCAAGACAGTCTGGGTTCAAATCCTAGTCTTACCACTTTTAGTAGCTATATAGCTTTGAGTAACTTAACCTCCCTTTGTCTTGGTTTTCTCATCTGTGAAATGGGGTGATAGCAGTACTTGCTTCCAAGGGTTGTTTTGAATATTCTGTTAATATATACATAGTATTCAAATAGTTCTTCATAAACGTTAGCTTTTAGTAGTAATATAATCTCTTTGACATAACTCTTGCCACTCCTTCCCCCCCATCCTCTAGTCACATCATCATATACCTTTTAGTTTCTACAGCACAACACATTTTATATTTTTTAAGTGTACAATTCAATGGCTTGGTAAATTCACAGAATTATGTATCCATCATGATACTACATCTTAGAACATGTCTATAACTCCACAAAAAGGCTCCTCACCCTTTCACTATCATCCCCAAACCCCTCCTTCTCTGCCCCAGCTCTAAGTAACCACTAATCAATCTATTTTCTGTTTCCATGGATTTACCTATTCTGAACTTTTCACATAAGTGTGATCATACAGTATGTGGCCTTTTATGACTGACTTTTTTCACTTAGCATAATGTCTTCAAGATTCCTCCATGTGGTACCATGTATCAGTATTTCATTCCTTGTCATTCCTTGTCATGGCTGTACTGTGTTCTCTTTCATTGCCTGACCTTTGTACATAGTATCCCCTCTGTTAATAATACATAGCTCCTCTCCACCCCTACTCACGTGGTTAACTCCCACTCTAACTTCAGCTTTCTAGTTTCTATGGAATGACAAGATTTCTTCCTGGAAGCCTTTGATGACAGTCTTCTCTCATCTCCCTTCCCTCTCCAGTCTAGATTAAACTTCCTAGGTGCCCCTCCAATATCCTGTAGTTCTCCTATTGCTTGGCTTTTTGTTTGTCTTTCTTCTAGACTGCCTGCTGAACAACAACTGGGGCCACATGTGTATACTGCTCATATCCAGCACATATTAAAGTATGTGGCACACAGTGGGCACTCAATGACTTTGTAGAAGTAACGGGGAAACATGAGGGGCTGGCCCAGAAGAGAAGAATGGAGGCTTAATTTGTAGCAGGCCAATGGGAGTTTGTCTGCTGTGCTACCAGACTAACCTTTCTTCAACTCTAATGTTCTCAGGCAAGATGCTAGGCCTCAGTCCTTCCTCTACAAAAAGAAGTGTTCACCTGAATAATTCCTACAATCCTTTCCAGCTCTGACATTGATTGCTTGCAAGTAGATGTTTATTTGACCCGAAAATTATAGAGAGAAAAAAGCACACCAAATGCATTAAAAATACATTTCTCTTAATTTAACACCAAATGGCAGTGTACAAAATAATACTTTTCTTTCATTAAGGCATTAGAATATGGCATTTACTGGGGGCAAAAACCCAAAAAATTAATGGTCTTACATTAGAATGGTTAAGGAATATGGACACCATCAGCTAGAAACTTCTGAATCCTCTTTTAATCAGTTTTATCTTGACACTTGACTGAAATATTAACAGTAAGTACTTATGCATTTATCAGCATTTAAAAATCCGAGTTATATTCCCTACACTGGCCTGGCTTTTTAAAGATGGAATGGAAAGTGGGCGATATTACCCCCTCTCAGAGAAGCACTTCTCAACTCAGCCAGGCCCAAACTATTCACTGCAGCTAGTTCGGGGGCTGAATTGCTCTCCATTAGAGCAACCAAAACCAGAAGTGGGCAAAAGCAATAAGAACAACAACAATTTAGAATCACAGCACATTCTATATACAGTGGTACCTTGGTATTTGCCATTAATTCATTCTGGAACTCGTGACAAGGGCCAAAACCAATGACTACTGAATGATGAAGCATTTTTTCTTGTGGGGCAGCATCATGACTTGTACGTATTCTAGCAAGTGTGATGAGTTTCAAGGAAGCACCAAGTGCTGAAACATTTTTTTTCTTGTCAACATTCAACAAGTACAGGGTTTGATGAGCTCTGAAGCCGATGAGTAATGAGGTATGACTATATATCATTCTAGGGCTTCAGTAATAATAACTCACTTATTGAACACTGTATTGACACTTTATATATGTCATCTCACATAACATCGATAATAATCTATGGGATAAGTATCATTATTATTACTATTAATATTATCTTCATTTTACAAATGAAAAAAACTGAGCCACAGAAAGATTAGACAACCACTCAAAGTCATGCATCTAGTAAATGATAGGGCCAGGATTTAAAACCAGGCCTTTCTGAACACAGAGGCAAGGCCTATGGTGGTACAGGACATATGCCTACCATTACTAAATAATTATTCATTTAAGCATCTTTCTCTCCCACTGTGTTATGAACTCGTGAACTCCCTCTTAGTTTGTACCATCAGCACCTAGCATAATGCTTGGCACATTGGTTTATTCATTCTTTCAAAACAGATCTATTGACTGTATACTGTATGCTAAATAGTGGCTATTGGCAGTTAGGCATATACAGTAGTGAACAAGGCAGTAAGATCTCTGGTCTAGTGGAGCTTACTTACATTCAGGTGGAGACAGACAAGTAAACAAAGAAGATTTTCTATGAAGAAAATAAGGCAAGAGAATGGGGTTAAGAGGAGCTTGGGGTGGGGGTGGGCAGTGTTTTGTGAGGCTAAAGTGGTCAGGAAAGTCCCCTCTAAGTAGGTGACAATGGTTTGAACTGAGATCTAAATGACAAAGAACCAGATATGAGAAAAGCCAGAGGAAGTACATTCCAGGCAGAGGGACCAGAAGGTACAAAGGCAAGCAGGTACAATAGGAAGTGTTTGACACATCAAAGGATAGAAATGAAGGCTAGTGTGGAGGGGGCAACAGGGAGCAAAGGGTTAAGTGGTAGATGTAAGATCTTTACAGGGATTTGTAGGCATCGGGCACCTCCAATTCCAATTGTACCTACACTTAGGATTGCAACTGCTTCCCCCTACTGATTCATAACAAGAGCCAAGGTGGAAGAAACAGGTTTTTGAAGGGGGATATTCAGAGGCATGGTCCTCTGACCTTGGATCATGGCAAGAATCATGCTCTGGCAAGATCCCTGGGCATGGTCCTTCCCTGTACCTGCTTCCTCTTTTCACTGAGAATACCTTCCTTTGTAGTCTAATCCAATTATTACCCTTTTCTCTTCCTCCTCCTCCTCCTTCTTCTCCTTCTTTTCTTCCTTCTTCTCCTCCTTTTTCTCCTTCTTCTCCGCCTCCTCCTTTCCCTCTTCTTCCTCCTCTTCCTCCATACACATCCCTAAACTGTAAGTTTAAGCATACAAGGCATCCTTTTCAGCTCCTCCTGGGACCAGGAGATAGCCAATCTGTGCCTTAAGACTCTAATGCAAAAACCCTTGAGTCAGATAAGAGAAAGAATTGGTGGTGACAGTGGTAGCATCCACATCCCAGCTTGAGCTCAAATCTCAAAGGTTTCTTCTGCCTGACCCCTGAAACGAGTCAGATTGCTGGGCTAAAACAGCAATCTGGAGAGCCAAACTTCCTAACAATTATGGCGAGCAAGAAGAAAAGCAAGACTCAGAAAAAGTAAATACCAGGGAACAAGAATGACAGGTATGGCCTCTGCACCTAGAGCAGACAGGCTGGGTGGAGGGCTCCCAGCATAAAATATGCACAGGTTTCAGAGCACAACAGAATACCTTTTCCTCTCCTAAAATCTAGGTCCAACACTTCTTACTCCCTACTGCCCCACTGTGGAGAAACGCTTTTGGGAAAATGACGTGCAGGGCTTACTGTGAGAAAAACAAAAAACATTCATTGTCATACTTTTATTTCTGACTTTGGGCTCCAAGTAGTCCTTATTTTTCATTTCCTCCAACATCTATCTATCTCAGAGAGAGGGGCTTTTGACACACATACAATGGGATTGTCTTTATCTCTCACTATTAAAATTTGAGGCCAATAAACTATACTAAACATTGAGCTTAACATTCTAGAAAAAGAGCAAAATTTTGCACAGGAAAATGGAAGGAAATAATAAAGATAAAAACAAAAATACATTAGAAGATATAAAAACTGGAATCAATAAATAAATTCAAGAACTGATTGCTTGAAAGTGCTAATAAAGTAGATAGACTTCAGGCAAACTATATAAGGAAAACACACATAGAATTAAAAATGAGAAAGGGGATATAACAACCAGTATAAGCAATATTTTTAATTGTAAGGAAATGCTGTGTGCAATTGTATGCTAATAAAAACTTAAAATATAATGCAACTGAACTAACAAGCAAAATAGAGAAAGGATCACAAATAGAGAGCAGGATGAGAGCTATGGGGGTGGGGTTGGGGTGAAGGGATAGAGCAAAAAGGAAAAAGGACTCATGGACATGGACAACAGTGTGGTGATTGTGGGGGGGGCATGGAATAAATGGAAATGGAAAAATACAACAAAAAATAAAAACAGAAAAGGAAAATATAAAATAACACAATGGATGCTTTTTCTCTACAAAATATAAAATATTAAAATTTGTAATACAATAAGTAGAAAATCTGAATAATTTAGTAACTGAGGAATAAATTAAGAAACTGTCACACAAGGTTCCTAAACCTAATGATAAGTAGTTGCAAATCTTCAATGAAGAAAACAGAAAATGTTAGAATGCACTCAATTAATTCCATAAAATAAATATGGTCCTTATCCCACAAGCTGATAAAGATAAAATAAAACATGAAAATATAAAACAATATAAAATCTGAATATAAGTATAAAATCTTGAGCTAAAACACTAGCAAATATAACTTAGCAAAGCTTGAAAGAAGCAAAATATCACAATCACAAAGGATTGATTCTAGGAAAGCAACAATGGTTCAAATCAGTGATTCCCAACTTTTTCATAGCGTACATAGAAAATGAAAATTTTGAATGGGCCACTGGAGGACACAAATAAGTCTGCTTCTAGCTGGAGGAAAGGCAAAGGGGTTTCTTGCTGTTCTAAGCTCAGTGGCCACCGTTAGAACTGAAGGGGTAGATAAATTGGCACATCTATAACCAGGGGTACTATTCACAGTGTTTGTCAAGTGGTAAGGCACAGGAATAGACCAATCAGAATGTACAATTGATGCTGGGTCAGTAATATTATATCAGGGTCCTGATGGCTTCATGATGTACCAGGTGTTAACCCCTTTAGTTGATGAATCTCTGGAGGTCTGGGGTGGAGGTTTCAAGGAATAGCTGGGTCAGTGAGGGAGCACTCAGGGTGCTAATGGGAATAGTAATTTAACATGGAACTATTTCAGTATTTACTTACTTACTTACTTACTTACTTATTTTTATTGTTGTTCAAGTACAATTGTCTCCATTTTCCCCCAACCACTCCCCCCTACACCAGCCATTCCCACTGTTTTAGTGTGTACCAGCTGAAATCAGCTCTACTTGCAACCTAGACCCAATCTGTCAGGTGCATCAGTTGAGATGTTCTGAGTTCAACTGCACTCTAAGTCTGTTTTAGCATTTCTCAGGATGTATTACAATGGTTAACATATTCTCCTTCTGACGAGTCTGTGCTGCTATTCATCTTTGTCTCTCCAGCACCCTTGCCCAGTATCTGTCTCATAGTAGAAGTTTAATAAATATTTGCCAGATGGATCAAGATTCATTTTCATATCAATATTGAAAAGAGCAAAATCATAACATTTAATGCACATTCGGTAAAATTAGAAATGGAGGAATAAATATGTTAAGGATATATACAAACATGATAAGAACACCATGCTAAAAAACATCTATTTTAAACATGAGGTAAAATAATACTTACTGAAAAATATTAAAAGTATTTCCTTTAAAACAATAGGCAAAATATTGGTGTGGCTCAGTGGATTGAGTGCTAGCCTGCGAACCAAATGGTCTCCAGTTCAATTCCCAGTCTAGGGCACATGCCTGGGTTATAGGCCAGGTCTCAAGTAGGGGGTGACCAAGAGGCAATCATACATTGATGTTCCCCTCTCCCCCTCCCTTCCCCTCTCTAAAAATAAGTAAATAAATAAAAATTTTTAAAAATAGGCAAAATAAAGATATCTTATTTCATTTAAAACTCTACATTTATTTTTTTGTTCTGAAATTTTATATTACTTGAGATATTGGTTAATCCGAAAAGAAAATTATATGTTTTGTGTTATTTTTAATAAATAGTCAAATTGTCAAATTAAACTTTTGGCAAAACATTAGTTTGAAGATTCAGTTACAAAAGGATATACTAATTCTAAAACTTCCAGAGAAGATGTAACCTATAGTGTTTAATTGGTTGGGTTTAATTATCTGGATTACAAGAATGCTTATTAAAAAAAGCAATGCGGAATGTGAGAGAAGATGGCTGTGTGGTGGGAGGGACCAGATTCCACTTCGTCCGACACAAGGGAGAAAAACCTACCCAATCAGCAGAGGAACAAAGCAAACAGCCAGCAATATCACAACATACATGAAAATTAGAGATCAAAAATTGTAGCAGACATTGAAAAACCAGACAGTAAGGAGTCTGCTTCTGGATAATAAGGGCCCAGGGATCAGCGCCAGGACCAGGGAGGTGGCAGCCCCAGGCCCAGTGATCCTGGATCTGCCTCAGGGCACTGGGGAGAGAGCTGGGTCAGCTGCTCCCAGCCCAACATGGACTGAGCAGCACGGGAGGAGGCCTGGTTGCTTGAAGGCACTGAGAGGGGAGTGAGGATTGAGTGGCAATCACACAGGGGCTGTGATCACCCACACATAGCCCTGGGAAGAATGTGCGCCACAGCTTGTGCGACAAAGGCGACAAAGGCGGCCTGGCCACGCACCGTGCCCGCACCTGCAACCCTGAGAGTGTGGCTTTATGGAAGACCCAGAGCCCACAGCCATAAACAAGGAAAAGGCGTGGGATCCCATAGGATCCCCGGTGCCCACAGCCGTGAACACAGGGAAGGTGAGTGCACTCCGCACTCTGTAGAATCCAGGGAGCTAACAACTGTGAGCTCTGGAGAGCATGCATAGGAGGACCCAGATCCCACACCCAGGGCCCTGCAAAGAGTCTCGGGACTGGCACTGGGGAGAACGCAAGGCTACCCTGGGGAGAGTACTCCAGAGACTGACTGAGTACTGAACGGGAAGGGTGAAAAGAAACACCAGTAACGCCCTAGCCTGCTGAAGCCAGCAAGACCAGAAAAAATGGTTTGGCCAGTTGGAAACCACCAACAGCTTTTTTTGTTATTTTGTCTTTTCTTTTTTTTAAGTAACATTTTATTTTTATTTTTTAATTCTTATTATTTTATACCTCTCAATTCCTTATGCTTTTCTTTTCTTTCTTTCTTTCTTTCTTTCTTTCTTTCTTTCTTTCTTTCTTTCTTTCTTTCTTTCTTTCTGTGTTATTCCTTATTCTTTTCTTTCCAAATTTATCACTTCTTCCATCTTCTGCTTTTTTCCTTCTTTTTTCTTTTCTTTTTTTGAACTGGCAAGTTATTGCATATTTGTATTATCATTTTTCATTATTCTTACTTTTTTTATTTTAATAGTATTTTGGTATTCCTCTTCTTTCTGTATAGTCTCCTTTACTTGGCTGGTTATATTGTATCGTTTGACAGGTTCCCCCTGTTATCTCATTCATAGTGTATTGCTAATTTACTGTCCTTCATTTGTGTTCTCTTAGTACACTACTCAAGATTCTATACTCCCTATTCTTGTTATCTAGATCTCATAGTTTCTGTCATATGATTGATGCTCTAATACTGCTGTAAATAATAGCTATTCCATACAATTGTAAATACTACACAACACCCCTCCCAGATCTTAGACAACTTCATAGTTTCCCGAACTCAATTACTGTAGTGGTTAACTCTATTCTCTCACACACTTCACCTATTTACTATTCTTTACTCTCACCCTACCTCAGAATCTGACCTCCCACAACCTCACTGCTTTCTAGATCCAACTCATAATGCTTTCCTCCCCAATAAGAGACTTACCTTCCTTTCATCCCTTCTAAAAAGTGGCTAGTGAGGTGGAAGATCACGGTTAACACTATACATAGCCAAAGGATCTCCTATCTCTTCTCTACTGGCTGCTACTGTAAATATCGCAGAATA
>CM052552.1:20346508-20364865 GCA_028533065.1 Trachops cirrhosus
GAAAGACGTATTCCAAGTCAAGAAAGGCAAGGACCTACATCCCAGATTGCTCTATCCAGCAAAGTTTTCATTTAAAATGGAAGGGCAGATCAAGTGCTTCTCAGATAAGGTCAAGTTAAAGGAGTTCATCATCACCAAGCCCTTATTTTATGAAATGTTAAAGGGACTTATCTAAGAAAAAGATTAAAAACATGTATAGTAAAATGACAGCAAACTCACAATTTTTAACAACCGCACCTAAAACAAAAGCAAAAACAAACTAAGCAATCAACTAGAACAGGAACAGAACCACAGAAATGGAGATCACATGGAGGGTTAGCAACAGGGGAGTGGGAGGAGGAGAGAGGGGGGAAAGGTATGGAGAATAAGTAGCATAGACGGTAGGTAGAAAATAGACGGGGAGGGCAAGAATAGTATGGGAAATGTAGAAGCTAAAAAACTTATGACACATGGACATGAACTAAAGGGGGAAAATGTGGGTGTGAGAGGGTGTGCAGGGTGGAGGAGAATGAAGGGGGGGTAATGGGACAACTGTAATAGCATAATCAATAAAATATATTAAAATATATATAAGGTTGTGCAGCCATCTCCATTCCCTAATTCCAGAAAAATTTTATCACCCCCAAAGGAGACTCCATGCCCATTGGAAGTCACTGCCCATTTCCTCCTTCCACCAGCCACTGGCCACCACTAATATGCTTTCTGCCTTGGTAGATTTGCTTATTCTGGACCTTTCATTTGAAAGGTGTCATACAATATGGGTTCTTTCTGGCTGCCTCTTTTCATGAAGTACAATATTTTCAAGCTACATCGATGTGGTAACAAGTATCAGTACTTTCTGATCCTCATCAAAACTTCCTCTTTGTTTTAGCATCAATTGATGATTCCTGCCTAAACCAATCTTTGCTGTGATGGTTGAAAAATGATGATTTTCCAACCCCAGTGCTCCTTCCACATTAAACATTTGACACTCAAACACCTTATCTTTCAAAACAGCTTTATTGGCTGTTCTGTCTAACTGAGGATGATAGTGTAACATATTTCAGTCAAAATGAGCTTGCTGGTCTCAATGGGGATAATAAAGAGCCTGGGAATAGGAAAGACTAGATGGGAGCACTGACCCAGCATAGACAGGGATGGTGGGATGTAACTACTAGAATCTGTAGCAGAGCCTGTGTAGTAACCAGAAACTGTAATTCACAGGGATCTTTGGTGTTATGTAATTGAGCAGAAGCCCTTGGACAGAAACAGATGGGCATCTCACTGAGGCCCTTGTACAACTGATAGAACTCCTGGTTTAGTGAATGAAACCTGACTTGATCTACCAAAATCAAGAGTCATAACCTTTCATCCAGTGGTCATATCTGAGTTGATTAAGTCCCATAAATGAAGGGGAGGCCATTAAGGAAGAACACCAAAAATATGTGTGCATTTCCACCTCACCTTCCCTCAGTGAACCTGCAGCCATTTTCCCTGGGGAAAGTGAAATGCCCAAAATTTGGGGGACAGTAAATCTTAGTCCTGAGTTAACACTAATTCCTGGGCAACCAGAACACTATGGCCACCAGTCATAGACATTTAGGATAGGGATTGAAAAGATGTAAATACAGTTTTGATCCCAGTAGATTTCACCATAAGCCCAATGAAACTGCCAGATGCAGTGGACATATCTTCAGTATCTGGTAAAGGAAATGTGCATCTCTAAACAAGAAAGCAATACTGCCTCCCTCACAATTGGATAGATAGATGTTACCATCAATGACTTTAAAAATGTAGGACTGATGACTTAATTCATATTTGGCTACTTTCAAAGGCAAGCATGTCTCAAAGTAACCTTAGGTTATCATTAACTGTACATCAACTCACATTGTGGCTACTGTTACAGATATGATCTTATAAGTCCTTGGCAACTAGCTATTGATCTAATGAAAGCATTTTCTCTATGTATCAATCAGGACTGGAGCTAGGGAGAGGTGAGTAAAACACCTCTGGCACGAGGAAATGCCAAAAACTCAGTAACTAAAATAAATACTATTTTAAAGTAATACTTTATAAAACTAACATTAATACCAAAAGAACAAAATAGCAAACTTTTAAATAGAGATAGAACCAACAACAATCAGAGAACACCAGAAGCAGAACACATTCACTGTCTTGCAACAGTGGATGTCAACTCTTCAGCCACGCACCACTAATTTCCAGGGAATCTTGAGCATCTCATCATTTCACAGGACATCATTATGCTAGGCTACCATTGATGAAATCATACTGATAGACCCTGGAGAGTAAAAATTAACAAGTATGCCAGATGCTAGGAAATGAGGGATAAATCTCCAGAAAGTACAGGGTCCTGCTGACAACTCAGAAAATTTTGGTGGAGGACAGGTATGTCCACTGATCTGGTACATACTGGATATCTCTTCCAAAGTGAAGTTCTCTCGGCATCCGTATGACTAGTGTTTTGAACTCTGTGATAGGTTGGCTGTCTCTATTTTGCTTAGTTCTTCTTCTGGAGTTTTTCCAGAAGAATCTGTTCTTTCATTTGGTCCATATTTCTTTGTTTCCTCAATTTGGCAGCCTCCCTATGTTTGTTTCTATATATTAGGTAGAGCTGATTTGACTCCCTGTCTTGGCGCACCTATTACATTGTAAGGGGCGGAGCCTTAGGTAATCGCCAGAGTGGGGCAACCCAACACTTTGCCACTTTAGGGTGCTGTATGTGGAGGAAGGATCAGGGAGGGAACAATGCTGCTTGCTTAGCTCTCGTCCTGTTTCCAGTCACTTCCCCCACTTCCTGTATGTGGCTAGCACCCCTCCATCTGTTCCCCTGGTGATGATTCCCAGAGTGGGTGTGTTTGCATACCTTCTAGGAACCTGCAGTTTCTTCTGCTGCCCCAATCCCCAGTGGTTTTTACAGACAGAAATATATGAGGCTTTATTTTCCCAGCGCTGGAATCCTGGGCTGTGTGGTGTGGCCCTGGGCTAGGATCACTTGCTCCCCAGGTGCTCCTTCAGGTTTTTATCTGTCATACATGAATGAGGGACCACCCGTTCCACTGGCTACCACTGCTACAGCCTCACCACTGCCATACTGCGTCATCTCCACCCCAGGTCTTCTGCTCCATCCCTCCTACCCATCTGTATGAATATTTCTTCTTTAAATCCTTTGTTGTTGCACTTCCATACAGTTTGATTTTCTGGCAGTTCTGTTTTTTTGTTTTGAAGTTATTTGTGATCCTTCTTATGGTTGTGCAAGGAGGTGAAGCATGTCTATGTATGTCTCCATCTCATCTGGAAGTCTAAATTTATTGATTTTAGAGAGAAAGAGAGGAAAGGAGACAGAGAAGAGAGAGAAGAGACAGAGAAAGAGAGGGATATTGATTTGTTGATTTACTTATTTATGTATTCATTGGTTGATTATTGTATATGCCCTGACTGGGGATCAAACCTGCAACCTTGGCATATTGGGACAACACTCTAACAAATGAGCAACCCAGACAGGATGAAGAGTTGAAATTTTTAGAAAAGTTCTTCACCACACATTTAAAAATATATATTTTATTTATTCTGCTGTTACAATTGTCCCAAATTTTGCCTTTTTGCCCCCAACCCAGCACCCCCAACTTGAGAAGCACTGGTCTTCATACCACTTTTTAAAAGATATGAAGCTTTTAAGTTTCATTTTGAAGCCAGTCTTTACAGTTTAATTGGAAGGAATGAAATACAAGTGACTATGTGAAGAAAATATCACCAATGAAATAAGAGGAATGATAAGAAATAGAAAAATAAACTATCAGTAGCATTATAGATACCATCTGATATTTTTAGCTCAGATGATAGACAAATAATTTGCAACATCTCTTGGCTCTAACATGAATTTTTTCTTTCCATGGGAGAAGAGGGCATTTCATATTTTGATTTTGTCCACAGAATAAATTTGTTTTTGTGAAACTATAGTTTTTGATATACACAAGTTTACTTTGGAAGGCACTTTCTAAAATCCTTTTCTCATTTATGAGTTTTTAAAATGGTAGATCTTACACTAGTTGAACTTCTGTTTTGCATAGTATAATGCTGATTCTTAAATGTGTGACTGATGTGCATTAAGATCATTTTAATGTTGCATTTCATCCATGTAACCTAGAATGAATAAAATTCTGCAAACTGATGTCTCACCAAAAAAATGAATAAGGACTATGTCTAATAATCTGACTATTATTCAATATATTTTGGACACCTTTGTGCCAGGTACCCAAAGGCAGGCCATGGTACAAAAAATGTAATTTTAACTTTATTGCAACAAGGGATCTTCTTATTTTGTACCCATTAGTGGCCAGGTAATACATCCTTGAAATTAGAGCTTTTATTTTTGTAATACCAGAAGCCTAGCTCTGAATTGAGAGTTGTGGAAGAATGAGCTATTCTGTTACACTGAGGATTAACTCATTTCCATATTATGATACACTATGAGGGGGAAAAGCAGGAGATAAAACTGTTGTACTGTACACCACAATTACAAAAGAGTAAAACATGCATATGAAAGTAGCCTAGAAGGCAATAAAAATAATAATAACTGTGTCAGAGTAGTTGCATTGTGGGTGGTTTTTATTTTCTCTGTTTTTCAAATCTTTTATAATATATTACTTTAATAATTAAAAATAGAAACTGTAGGCACGAACAGGCATTTAACAAAAGAAGAAACTCAACTATTAAGCAAACATAGAAAACTGCTAATATGAGTAAAGGAATATATATTAATACAACACTATGGTGCAATTCTTCACCTAATGCAAAAAATTACTTTTTAAAACAAAACCTAATGTCATTGAGGATACAAAAAAACAGGCACTCTTATACATTATAAATGACTGTACATTTGTTTGCCCCTTGTTATGGGTTGAATTGTGTACCCTCAATATCATACATTGAAATCCCCACTCCCAGCACCTCAGAATGTGACCCTGTGTGACAATAAAATCATTGCAGGTGTAATTAGTTCTTTCAGGATGAGATCATGCTGGAGTAGGGTGAGCCCTTAGTCCAATGTGGTTTATATCCTATGAAAGGGGAAATTTGGACACAGACATGCACACAGAGAGAAGAACATGTAAAGATGAAGGCAAAGATTGAGGTGATCCAGAAGAAGCTAAGGAATGTCAGGTATCACCAGCAAACCAACAGAAGCCTAGGAAGAGGCATGGAACAGATTCTTCCTCACAACTCTCAGAAGAAAGGAGCCCTGTTGTCACCTTGATTTCAGGCTTTGAGTTTATAGAACTGTGGGACAATAAATTTCTGTTCTTTACGCTCCCGAGTTTGTGGTGTTTTGTTACAGCAGCCCCAGCAAACTAATACAACCTTATATACTGAAAACAGCACAAAAAAGCCTTTGTATATTACATATAATATACTATAGTATATTTGTATATATGAGTATACATATAAACTACAAGTTACATATGTAGACTGCATAAAATAATGTGGTGGAACTGATATTTTCTTTCTCTTCTTCCATTTTATATACTATATTAATGTTATGAAAGAAAAATTTATAAAATGTAAAATAAGAAAAAAATTGGTTTTTAATTCCTTTAGTGATTCATGGACCAGTAATTGAGGAATACACCAATTCAGTCTCTAAAGACCATTTCAGTTCTGAAATTTTTGATTCTGCAAAACAGAGAAGACCATAGTTGCCCTGTTAGTGCATTAATATTCCTTGTAGGTTAAGAAAACTTCCAAGGATACATGGCTAAAAATTCAATCGGAGCCTTATTGCTATAAGGGACTCAAGTCAAATATACAAGTGCAGGATTTGCAGGACTCACTGAATCCCCTATATCATTCCTGACAGACGATCATCTGGCTCTGCCCAAGTACTTACAATGATAGGGAGGTCACTGCTTTTCCAATTAGGCTATGCCATTGTTGCAGAGCAATTGTAGTTAAGAGTCTTCAATATAATGAGCTGAATTCTATTTCTCCTTATTGTGTCCATTGCTACCCTTGGAAAAACACAAAATAAATTTATTTTATTTTGATTCATGTGGCTCCCTTTTAAACATATGAAGTCTTTTCTCTACAGGTCAAATGTTTATTTCCTGAAATTATTCCTTACATGATGTTGTTTCCAGACATCCTCTATTCATGCTTGCCTATTCATTCTTTAGTCTCTCAGCGTGCTTAAAAATATGGTACAAAAATAAATTTGTTTAGGTATAAACTGAGCAAAGTTGACTACTGCAGGACAATTACCACAATTAATCTAATACAGAGCCAAGCACTAAAAATTGTTGTTACTATTTAATACTTTCCCAGGCCTTTTACATATATTACTTTTTGCTTTATTCTTATTGTTTATGCTATTACAGTTGTTCCCACTTTCTCTCCCTTTCCTCACCTCCATCCAACCCCACCCTCTCCCCACCCCAAGCCAATCCCCATATTGTTGTCTGTGTCCATGGGTTGTGCATCAATGTTCTTTGGTTAATCCCTTCACCATCTTTCATCTCTTCCCCCACCTCCTTTCAGGTAGTTGTCAGTCTGTTTCCTGTATCTAAACTTCTGCTACTATTTTGTTTATTGTGTTCATTAGATCCACATATAAGTGAGATCATGTGGTATTTTTCTTTCACTAACTGGCTTAATTCACTTACCATAATATTAGCCAGGTCCTTGTATGCTGTTGCAAAATATAAGTTTCTTTTTTACCTCTGCATAGTATTCTTTTGTGTAATGTTCCACAGCTTCTATTTACTCATCTATTGATGGGAATTTAAGCTATTTCCAAATCTTGGCTATTGTAAACAGTGCTGCTATAAACATAGGGGTACATATATTTTTTTGTATTGGTGTTTTAAGACCCTTGGGGTATTTTCCCAGAAATGGAATTGCTGGGTCAAAAGGCAGATCCACTTTTAATTTTTTGAGGTAACCCCATATGGTTTTCTACAGTGGCTGCACCAATCTACATTTCCACCAACAGTGCAGCAGGGTTCCCTTTTCTCTGCAACCTTGAAAACACTGGTTGTTTGTTGATTTATTGATGGTAGCTATTCTGACAGGTGTGAGGTGATATCTCATGAATAAATTATTTTATTTTGATTCTCTCAATCACCATGTATAATTTTATTCATATTTTACAAATAAGAAAACAGGCACAGAAAAGTAAAGTAACTTGACTAAGACCACAACCCAAGCACTTTCTCTTAACCAGCTGCAATGTGCATTTGTTAAATACATATTTAATAAATTTGTGTTAAAGGATTTATATATTTATAGTTTCAGTATTTTTTTTGCCCTGTCCTAATCCTGGCACATACAGAATAAACACTTAACTGAAATCCTTGGATACTTTTTATATAAAAAGTATACTAGTTACACCCTTTAACTCTCATCCTAAATAGCCTTAGCCTTCATCTCTTTAACCTCAATGCAAAAAAGTACATTTCTCTTTAGTACATTTCACTTTGTTTTTGGCTCATCATTATAGCCTGTTAAAATATTTCTGAATCTTGGCTGTCATATAGTGTTCTCCTATATTTGTGTCATCGCAAATTTAATGAGCACACCTACTCCAATAATTTTTCAGTTTCAAAAAGAAAAAGCAAAGCCCTGTTGGAGGTGTGGCTCAGTTGGTTGGAGCATTGTCCCATAACCTAAAGGTTGTGTTGCAGGTTCAATTCCTGGTCAGGGTACATGGCTAGGTTGCAGGTTTAGTCCTCAGTCTGGGCACATGTGATCCCCAATCATGTACGGAAGGCATGTATGAAAGGCAACCAATCGATGTTTCTCTCTTGCATTGATGTCTCTCCCTCTCTCCTTTCTCTCTAAAAGCAGTGGAAAAAAATGTCTTTGGGTGAGGATTAAAAAAGGAAAAATAATAAAGATATTTTTTCCTAATTTTCTCTGACATCAACAATTGTTTTTTATAACTACATGTGTTTATTAATAAATAAAAGTAATGACAATGAAAAAGCATGTTCTGTAATTTAGTTTTAATTACTTCCTGTTGATATTCAGACCTAATGGGGCTGAATCTGTGAAATTTTAGCTTAACTTTAGGAAACAGAAAATGACATCACCTATCTAATGCAATTTTATGTAGTACATCACATAGGATGCCTGGATGAAAGTATACAAAACTCAACCCAAACTTAGCTTCAACAATTGTCACTTCATTAAATCACATTACAAAGAAAACTGAGATAAGATAGTTTGGATAATTCATTGACTCAACAATATTTTCAAAGAATATCATTACTTCCATTTTTCTATTCTGAGGTTCTGTTTGCTACTCAACTAATAGTTGCAGAATGGTTGGAACAGCTCCAGGCATCATGTCCTCAAACAATAACTTCAAAAGTCCAGAAGAGAGGATATCACTTCCCGGTGGCCCTTTCTAAGAATGAGAAAAGTCTTCCCAAAATGTTTCTAAAAGACTTTTTTCCACATGTGTTGTTACCAGAATTATATTACAAGTAAGTGCCTCAACCGGTTCTTAACATGGGTAATGAAATTACTGTGGCTACAGACTGGGAGGAAATATGTGCAAAAGACATATCTGATAAAGTTCTATTATCCAGCTTACATGAAGAACCCTTAAAAGCCAACAATAAGAAACAAGCAAGCAATACAATTAAACAATGAGTGAAAAACCTTAACAGATACCACAATTGCACTCTTTGGTATTTACCCAAAGGAGCTGAACACATATTTCCACACAAGCACCTGCACATGATATTTATAGCACCTATATGCATAGTTGCCAAAACTTGGAAGCAATCTGTGTGTCCTTCAGTAGGTGAATGGGTAAATAAACTGTGCTACATCCAGACAATGGAATATTATGCAGTGTTAAAAAGAAATGAGTTATCAAGCCATTAAAAAACATGGAGGAAGCTTAAATGCCTATTCTAAGTGAAAGAAGCCAAGCTGAAAAGACTACATACTGTATGATCCAACTATGTGACATTTTGAAAAAAGAAAAACTATGGAAACTATAAAAAGATCAGTGGTTGCCAGGGTTTGCAGGGATTGAAGACTGATGAACAATGAGCAGGCAGAGCACAGAGGATTTTTAGGGCAGTGTAAATACTGTGTATGACACCATAATGATGGATAGATGTCATTATGCATTTGTCCAAACCCACAGAATGTACTACACCAAGAGTGAATGGTAATGTGAACTATGGGCTTTGGATAATAATGATGTGATAATGTAGGTTCATCAGCTGTAACAAATGTATCCCAATCTTTGGGACATCTCACCCAACCTTTTGCTGTGAATCTAAAACTTCTCTAAATTAAAGTTTTCAAATTTTTATCATTTTATTTTTTAATATTTTATTTCTTTAAAATATCTTATTTGTTTTTAGAGAGAGGGACAGGGAGGGAGAAAGAGAGGGAGAGAAACATCAATGTGTGGTTGCCGCTCACACGTCCCCTACTGGGGCCTTGGCCCACAACCCAGGTATTTGCCCTACTGGGAATCAAACCAGAGATCCCTTGCTTCACAGTCCAGCACTCAATCCACTGAGTCATGCCACCCAAGGCTAAAATTTTCAATTTTTTTAAAAGAAATTATCAAGACTGGCTTAACCAGGTTAAGGACTGGAGCTGGAAAAAGACCCAGGCTCTCTTAAAGCCCATGGTGCCTCATACCAGAACAAATTGGGGTTTTGTTAACATGAAAAACAGGATGATGATAAGCAATCAATGGTGTCTGCAACATGTAACAGGATATGTTTAGACATTTAAAAATGTGAAATGAACAGATGAAATCCAGGAGAACTTGCACAATTTTATATAGAAAGGTTAGATGTTACTTAGCAGTGGAATAAATCTATTGAAATCCAAACTCATTGAAAAAACTAAAGTAGTACAGTACTCTACTTAATGGTCATTATCATGGATGAAAAGTGGGACTGATCTCAAAATGGTAGACATAAATCACCACGTATTTTATCCATTCAACAGGAATTGGATCAAAAATAAAAGGCATATTTTCAGAAAACCCAGGTAGAATTCAGTAAATGCACAATGAAGTATCATGATTTTCCATTTATTCTGTAGAAAAATAAGCAATACACTTCAGGTTTCTTTATGTTTATACAAGTACACTCCATAGTTTCTTTGATGTCTTCAGTATTAAGGCACACTAATACCAGCTTTTAATAAGAAGTAAGGGTGATATAGCGAATGTTTCATTTTGAGGAGTTGGCAAAAGGATTATTTTTAAGTTTACTTCAAAGGAAAAGTATGAAATAATAAAAGATGAAAGACCGATTCATGTTCTCAATGCTAGTCAATTCAGAAGACTCCATGGTCTCATTTTTATCTGATGATTGCAATCTTTCTGAGATAATTGACCTTGGTTTCTGTTTTATTGCATTTGCTGTCACTCATTGCATTGTTTGCTAGATTAGAAGTACTTGATATAAGTTTATGTACTCAGTATAATTTCAATATGTCATCCAGTCCTTGTTTCATCTCTCACTGTCAGTTGATGGCTTAAAATTGGCTCTTCAGGAAATCTTAAATCACTATTCTCTAACTACCACATTAAAAAATAATAAGTGAGGTACTTCATCACCTACCATTTCAAACATAATGTCATAAACCCTATACATGCAGAGCTACAGCAAGATTAGTTATTGAGTCCAGTTCATAACAATTTCACAAAAATAATATTGCAAGTCCCATGAACAGATTCATTTCCTGGAATTAGGAAAGCAGGAAGTATTTCCAAAACAGTTTTAAGGACATCAGTGCTATTCACAGGATCAAAATGGATAAGGAGTACAATATTATCAAATCCAATAGCCCAAGTAACTCTTACAGAGCTAACAGAAAGGATGTTTAGCCACATGCACTGGTGAGTACATGTGCCTAAACAGTAAATCAGGAGGCAGTACTAGAGGAAATGTATAGAAGGAAGTTTTTTCCCAGCTTCCTCAGTGATGTTATTTTTCATATAAAGAGGGAGGAAAACATACAAGAAGGGATAACCTGTGGAACTCAAGGAGCAAAGCAAAGATATCTCAGAAAGTAATAATTTGCTTCAGAAAAAAGTTTCTAAGAGACTGTGATAATGCATTACTCAAAAGCTGTTAACCCACAGTTCCCTTTGAGGGCAAGTCTGCTGGGAGCTTCCCATCAAATTACAGAGCAGAGAACATTTGTGTTTAAATTCAAAAAGCTTATCAACACCATGGTGGTTCAGGAAATGAACAACAAAGGAAAGTACAATAAACAAAATGCTCTTCACAATGAAATTGTCAAACCTTTTAAGAAAAGTAACTATCAAAAGAATTTTGCATAATACTTTATCCCAGGGGGTTGAAATAAAAGTTTTACAAATTCTTAATTTTCCTACAAAGTTGGAAAAGAAGTTATTGCACTTAAGTAGTTCAAGAGAGCAACATCCACTCATTCAATAAATATTTATTTAGCCCCTACTACCTGTAAAATCCTGTGTAAAACACAGCACATACAAAATCAAGTAAGATACAGTACTGGCCCCAAGATATGTGTTGGAAGGAGACAGGATTCCAGTCAACTGTAGGGAGTCCTAGGATATGGATAAGTACAGGGGTTACCCAACTATTTATTTGACACCCACCTGGCATCTTTTCTCATTTAGTCCCCCCCAAAACATATAAATGAAAATAGAAAATGATAGAAAAAGGAAAGGTCTAGAGAGGTTGAAATGAGCTCAATCAACGAGAAATCCAGAATGCAAGAAATGACCAGATGTGGTTTCTTCAACAAATAAATTGCAAGGAAAAAATTAGACTGAGGAGAAACTTTATATTCAAAGAGACTTACAAAGCATAACAAGTAAATGTAGTATGTGAAATTTGATAAGTTCCCGATTCAAATGAATGGACAACCATGGGGCACAGGGAAAATTGAACACTATCTGGATAGTAGGTATTAAGGAGTCACTGTCAAAATTTTAAAGTCAATAATGGTATTGGGGTTATGTTCTTTTTAAAGAGTTCTCATCTTTTAGAGACTCAGCAAAATATTTGCAGGTGAAATGATAGGACAGCTGAGATTTGCTTCCGAATGATCCAGTAGGGAATGGTCATGTGGTACTTCATTATATTATTCTCTCCACCTCTGTGTATGTTGGAAATTTCCATATTAAATAAATCAACCTGGGGAGTCAAAGAAGGCATCCCAAAGGAGTTTTGAAGTGAGATTTGAAGGTGTGTGAGACCTATCTAGCTAAATGGAAGGGCTATTCTCTCATCTCAAAGAACTTGGGAATAATGTTACTCTTTAAAAAATAACTTTTAGGACTTCCAGTCAAGGTAGAGACAGAGGTAGATGCACTTCACCTCCTCATGCAACCACAAAAAGGAATTACATTTAAATGTCAAGACAAATAACACCCAGAACTGTCAGAAAGTCAAACTGTATGGAAGTCTGACAACCAAGGATTTAAAGAAGCCACATTCATCCACATGGGTACAGAGACCCAGAGACAGGGTGGAGAGGTGAAGAGACACAGTATGGCACAGAGAGGTGGTGGCAGAAGCAGAACAGGCCCAGATGGTCCCACTTTCACATGTGGTAGATAAAAAACAGGCAGGGGATACTTTGGGAGCAAGCAATCCAGGCCCCAGGCCAGACAGCACACTCCAGGGTTCTAGCACCGGAAGGATAAGTCCCTATAAGTTCTGGCTGTAAAAACCAGAGGAGATAGGGATGGTGGAAGAAACTGCAGGATTTTTAGGAAACTTCACTTAAAGGGTGCTCGCAGTCTTAAAACATACACAAACCCACCCTCTCTGGGATTCAAGACCAGGGCAACAGCTGAAAGGGTGCCAGTTGCATTTGGGAAGTGGGTGAAGTGACTGGAAATGGGGCACTGCCAGGCAAACCCCCACAAGCCAGGCAGCACAGTCCCTTCTCTCCAAGACCTCCCCCAACACAAAGCCACAAAGCGATGAAGAAGCTTGCCCCAATCTGGTGATTACCTAAGGCTCTGCCAAACACAATTTACAGGTACAGTTTACTGGGAGTCAAAGCAGCTCCCTAATACACAGAAACAAACACAGAAGGTTGCCAAATTGAGGAAACAAAGAAATATAGCCCAAATGAAACAACAGAAAAAAAAAACCTGGGAAAAGAACTAAATGAAATGGAGATAGCTAACCTATCAGATGCCGAGTTCAAAACACTGGTGATCAGGATGCTCAAAGAACTCATTGAGTATGGCAACAACTTAAAAGAAGAAATGAGGGTTACACTAAGAAATAAAGGAAAATCTACAGGAATCCAACAGTGAAGGGAAAGAAGCAAGAATTCAAATCAATGATTTAGAACATAAGGAAGAAATAAACATTCAACCAGAGCAGAGAGAAGAAAACAGAATTCAAATAACAAGGATAGTATAAGAAGGCTCTCAGACATCTCCAAAGTGCCAACATCTGAATCATAGGTTTGCCAAAAGGGGAAGAGGAAGAGCAATAAATTGAAAAAATAATGAAAATAATGAAAGAAAACTTCCCCAATCTGGTGAAGGAAATACACATACAAGTCCAGGAAGCTCAGAGAGTCGCAAACCAGTTGGACCCAAAGAGGAACACACCAAGACACACCATAATTAAAATGCCAAAGGTTAAAGATAAATAGAGAATCTTAAAAGCAGCAAGAGAAAAGGAGACAGTTACCTACAAAGAAGTACCCATAAGACTGTCAGCTGATTTCTCAAAAGAAACTTTGCAGGCAAGAAGGGACTGGAAAGAAGTATTCAAAATGATAAAAAGCAAGGACCTACAACCAAGATTACTCTATCCAGCAAAGCTATAATTTAAAACAGAAGGACAGATAAAGTGCTTCTCAGACAAGGTAAACCTAAAGACATTCATCATCATGAAGCCATTATTACATGAAATGTTAACGGGACTTATTTAAGAAAAAGAAGATCAAAACTATGAACATTAAAAAGGCAACAAATTCACAACTATCAACAACTGAATAAAAACAAACAAACTAAGCAAACAAGTGGAACAGGAACAGAATCATAAGTATGGAGATCATGTGGAGGGTTATCCACTGGGATAAGAAAAGGAGAGAATGGGGGAAAAGTTGCAGGGATTAAAAAGCATAATTGGCAGGTACAGAGTAGACATGGGGATGTTAAGAATAGTATAGTAAATGGAGAAGCCAAAGAACTAATATGCACAACACATGAACATGAACTAAGGGGGAGGATTGCTGGAGGGAGGGGTGGTACTGGGTGGAGGGAGACAAAGGGAGAATAATTGGGACAACTGTAATAACATAATCGATAAAATATACTTAAAATAACATTTAAATTATGAAATATATTATATAATAGTGTATTTAATGCAAATACACAGTTTAAGAATAATAATGGAATGAAAATTTGTGGCCCAGCACCCAGCTTAAGAAAGTGTACTTTCAAAACCTTTCATGCCTCCTCAGCCTACTATCCTCTTCTGTCCACCTTTAGGAGCTAGCCACTCTACTGAATTTTGTCCAAATTATTCCTTGTTTATCTTCATAGTTTTTGAAAAGATTTTATTTATTCATTTTTTTAGAGAGGGGAAGAAAAGGAGAAAAAGAAGGAGAGAAACATCAATGTGTGGTTTCTTCCCACACACCCTGTACTGGGGACCTGGACCACAATGTAGGCATATGCCCTGACTGGGAATTGAACCAGTAACCCTTTGGTTCACAGCCCATGCTCAATCCACTTAGCTACACCAGCCCTGGCTGTGTAGTTTTTATCACATATGTGTTTATCTCCAACCAATATGGTATTATTTATTTTCACCTGGTTTTGAGCATTATATAAATGGAATTATACTGCAGGTATTCTCTGACTTATTTTGTTCAATGATGTTTTTGATTTATCCATGATTTTGTATGAACTTGTAGATCTTTCTTTTTGTTGTTGGTATTCCATTTTATGAATATGCCATAATTTGTTCACCCATTCCACTATTAATAGACATTTGGGTTGTTTCCAGTTTGGGGCAGCCTGCCAGTATAAGTAATTATTTACATGTCATTGGAGAAGAGTGGCAAGAGTTTTGCTAAGGTATAATGGCTTAAGAGTGGAGTTTATGGGTAGGATTAAGATTGGTTTGTTCAGATGTCAAATGATTAAATCAACTCACAATGGAAGGAGACTGTCAACCCCTCTGTCACTTAGCTAATGTTGTTAGCATACTCAATAATGTTTGTTAGTAGAACTCAGCATTAAAAAAAATAAAATGTTCCAAGATCATAATCTGTCACCTTGAATCTTGCATCATGGGGAAGAGAATCTACGTTGAATCTACGTACCATTTGCTGCAGAGAAGGAACAGTTCCTCATGCATCATCATGGCTGGAATAAAATATCCCTCAACACTATTCCCCTCTCTCTGTTTTAAATTCTTGCTCACCAAGTAAATTTAAGAATTGTATTACCCAGCAATCTTGATGTCAAAAAAAGATATCATATACTCTGGATATGACAGTACTCAAACAATCAATTTACTGGAAAGTGACCACCTCCACTGGAAGACAAGATGCTGAAGTATGAAACTGGTTGACAACAGTGAGATCCGAAATGTGGAAATTGAAGAAGTTGAGAGTTTCAGCGTAGGGTCTGAGAAGGTGGTAGTACCATTAACAGACATAAAATAGAAAGACAGTTTTAAGGTGGGGATGGGGAGAGAATTGGAAGTGATGATGTTAGCACATCCAGGGCCTTTGGGACATCCAAGTGAAGCCCAGTTAGGAGTATGGAAATCAGATCTGGAGCTCAAGTAAAAAGTTGCAACAAAAGATACACATTTAGAATCATTCACATAAGGCTGAAATGAAATTGCTAAGAGAGGTAAGGCAGAAAAAGAAAAATTTTGAGCACAGAGTCTTAAGGGCATGCCTACATTTAAGATTTAAGAAGGAAGAAGAGCCAATAAAGGCAACACCAGAGGCTGTCAAAGTAGGAAAGAACCAAGAACATAGAAGGGAAGGGAAGGAAGTGAGAATTGAAGACAGAGGAAAGTGAATGGCTGGACTAGGAACTCTAAACAAAACCCTGGGGATTCACCTAGTGATAAACAAAAAAAAAAAAAAGAGAGAGTTGATAATAAAAAGAAGCTACCAAAGAAGCTACCAAATTATTCAGCATTTATTATGGGTCAGGCACTATGCCAGGAACTTTGCCTTTATTATTTTTCTTTTTTCATTGTATTAGAGTACACATAACATAAAATTCACTATCTTAACCATTTTGAGTCTGCAGTTCAGTGGTATTGAGTACATTCACATTGCTGTGCCCCTATCACCACCATCCATCCCCATAATTATTTTCACCTTGTAAAACTGAAACTCTATATTTATTAAACATAATTTCTCCTTCTCCCATCCCCTTCAGCTCCTGGCAAACACCATTACACTTTCTGTCCCTATGATTTTTACTGCTCTAAGTACCTCATATACATGGAATCCTACAATATTTGTCTTTTTGTGACTGGTTTATTTCACTTAGCATAATGTCTTTAAGGTTTATCCATTTTGTAGCATGTGTCAGAATTTCCTTCCTTTTTAAAAGCTGAATAATATTCCTGTATATGTATATATGACTGTGAGATAATAGAAATATATATATTTGTCTCAGCCCCTGGTTCCTGGCACAGGGCTCCTGGAACCCTTGTAAATCCCTAAATGATAAGAGTACTGAGAGTATCTTCTGTTCTAATATTTGGTCTTTTATCCCCATTCCTGACATAAGGTTCCTAAATCCCCTGGGTGATAAGAGCAACTTTTGTTTAATGAGGCAACTCTGGGTGGGTTCCTAGATGGCTCCTAGATGGGGGCTGGTCACCAGAAAGACCAAACCATAATTAGAAGCTTGGAGTTTTCTGGCACCACCCCTACTTCTCTACAGGGGAGAGGGGCTGTGAATGACATTAATAATTAATCATGTATACGTAATGAAGCTACCATAAAAATCCTAATAGTGTGTGTTTGGGGAGCTTCTAGGTTAGTGAACACATCTACATACTGAGAGGGTGACATACCCCAATTCCACAGGTACAGAAGTTCCTGAACTTGAGACCCTCCCAGACCTTGCCCTAGGTCTCTTCATTTGGGTGTTCATCTGTACCTTCTATCATATCCCTTAATAAAGTGGTAAATATAACTGTTTCCCTGAGTTCTGTGAACTGCTCTAACAAGTTAATTGTACTCCAGGAGGGGGTCATGGGAACCTCCAATTTGTTGCCATGTCAGACAGAAGTAATGGGTAAAGTGAGGACCTGCTACTTGCAATTGGCATCTGAAGTAGGGGGACAGTCTCATGAGACTGAGCCCTTACCCTGTGAGATCTGGTGTTATTTAAGGTAGATAGTGTCAGAACTGAGTCAAATTGTAGAACACTCTGCTTGTGTCAGAGAATTGCTTAGTGGGGAAACTCTCCCATAACACTCCCATCAGAAGTGTTATGAGTTTGGTAGTAGTGTGAGAGTAAGAGAAAGACAAAGAAGGAAAGAACTGAATTTTCCCGTTTACAACCACATTTTGCTTATCCATTTTTCCTGATGGACACTTGGGTTGCTCCCATGATTTAGCTGTTTTGAATAATGCTGCTATGAGTACAAGTGTACAGATATCTCTTTGAGACGCCAGTGTCAGGGTTTTTGTTGTGTATCCAGAAGTGGAATTGCTGAGTCATATGTTAATTCCATTTTTCATTTTTTGAGGAACCACCACACTGTTTTCCACAGCAGCTATACCATTTGACATTCCTAGCAACAGGGCACAGTGGTTTCAATTTCTCCACATCCTCACCAACATGTTATTATCCAGAGTGGTTTTAAAGATTTTATTATTTATTTATTTTTAATATATTTTATTGATTATGCTATTACAGTTGTCCTATTATCCCCCCTTCATTCCCCTCCACCCTGAACACCCTCTCCCACCCACATTCCCCCCTCTAGTTCATGTCCATGTGTCATAAGTTCTTTAGCTTCTACATTTCCCCTACTATTCCTGCCCTCCCCCTGTCTATTTTCTACCTACCATTCATGCTACTTATTCTCTGTACCTTTCTCCCCTCTATCCTCCTCCCACTCCCCTGTTGCTAACCCTCCATGTGATCTCCATTTCTGTGGTTCTGTTCCTGTTCTAGTTTTCTCAGTTTCTTCTTGTTTTTGTTTCAGGTGTGGTTGTTAATAATTGTGCGTTTGCTGTCATTTTACTACACATGTTTTTTATCTTCTTTTTCTTACATAAGTCCCTTTAACATTTCATACAATAGGGGCTTAGTGATAATGAACTCCTTGAACTTGACCTTATCTGAGAAGCACTTGATCTGCC
>CM052552.1:20381254-20420729 GCA_028533065.1 Trachops cirrhosus
AGAATAGTGTAGGAAATGTAGAAGCCAAAGAACTTATATGTACAACCCATGGACATGAACTAAAGGGGAGAATGTGGGGGGGTGCAGGGGGGAGGGGAATAAAGGGGGGGAATGGGACAACTGTAATTGCACAATCAATGAAATATATTGAAAAAATAAAAAAGAAAAGAAAAATAATACACAATTATAATGGAGTTTCCTAAAAAAACAAAAATGGACTGCCATTTAACCCAGCAATATCACTTCTGGGAATATATCCTAAGAATCTGAAAACACCAGTTCTGAAGAACTATGCACTCCTGTGTTCACAGCAGCACAATTTACAATAGTCAAGGTGTGGAAACAGTCGAAGTGCCCATTAGTAGATGAGTGGATAAAAACACTGTGGTACATTACACAATAGAATACTACATATCAGTAAAAATGAAGGAACTCTTACATTTTGTGACAGCATGGATGGACCTGGAGATTATTATGCTAAGTAAAATAACCCAGGCAGTGAAAGACAAATTCCATATCATCTCACTTATAAGAGGAATCTAATGAACAGGATAAACTCATAAATAAGACAGAGGCATGGATGCATGGAACAGACAGACAGCTGTCAGAGCGGCAGGAGGAAGGAGGACTAGATGGAGAAAGGTGAAGGAACTAGCCGAGGAACACTTATGCATGGCTCATGGATAAGGATGACATCCTCATCCATGATGACAGTGTGGTGCTGGCTCTAGGGAGGAGGGGCAATGGCTGGGTAGGGGTGGAGGGGTGGAAATGGGGACATCTGTAATGATGTCAATAATAAAATAAAGTTAAAACACACAATTATCCATACAAATTAAGTACAGGGCTTTGGAATTCTTTTGTACAAATGAGGGGGCCCTAAAGCTGACGCTTCATTAGCTTCTCTAATGCTGAGTGTATTATTCCATTGGATTTGAGCCACAGTCACGCCTCCATGTTGCTCCACTGAGATAAGACCATTCACATTTTATTTCCAGCCTTACAGCCATGCCCTGAATGCATAAAGTCATGACAGAGAGATGTTTTCAGATCTTACAGCTTCCTCTCTTTCTCAAATAATTTCAGTGCCCTTCTTAGAGGTTACAGTCAGCGCTGTGAGAAAATTAGGAGAATCAGGATATAAACCATTAAACAACAACATTGTAAACTCCTCTGATATCATGACAACATCAATCCCTACTAGGTTGCAACACTTTCTCTGCCACTATCCAGCCATTCAAGTATAGGAGCAGAGAAAAAAGAGATTTCGTATTGATCCAGAGTTGGGATTTTGTACAGTGAATGTTGTATCAGGACAAACACGAGAAAGGTAGGGGTATGGTATGATACATGTTGAATGGTTGGACCACGGACCCTAAGCTCAACAGTGAGGACAAGGAGTTGAAAAAAAAGATACTAGGAAATGGGGGTGAGGGTTGAAGTAGGCCGAGATGAAACCAATTTACTGTAAGGCTGCTGTGCTAAGAGGTTCAGCAGTGATTTTCATGCTATCACTACCTCCTAGCCCTTTTCCTATCTTTGTGGTTACTAATTTACAGTCTCCTTTGTTGGACCTCCTTTCTTTAACTACCTGGTAAGTATTAGTATCTCTAGGTCTCTGCCTTCATAGAGAATACCTCCACTTGGAAAAAACCCCAGCACTTTAAATCCAACACAACTGAACTCATTTTCTTCCTTGCACCATATGTACTTATTCCAATGTATTGAGACCTATTTTTATAAACTTGATTTCATTTAATTTCCATAACAACTCTCAGATTTCAGAGATAAGAAAACTGAGGCTCAGTTTAATAACTTTCCCTCTTTCTAGTTCTGCTGCAAGTGTCAGTGCTGGGATCTGAACCCAAGTCTGACTGACTATAAAGCCCATCATCCATTCATAAGTGCCTTCTATGGGTTTTGTACATATAGTTTTATACATCTTACTCACAAGATTCTGTCCTACTCAGTGAAACCACTATCCATCCTGTTACATAAGCCAGAAACCTGAGTAATATCATCTCTTCTTACTTACTACCCCTCTCCATGTAATACAAAGTAAGCCATTATCAAGTCCTGTTGATTTTACCTCAAAAATATTCTTCGAATGCATCCACATCCCTCCCTCTCTACCACCATCACTCTAGTCTGAAACACCTAGATTGCTACCAGAGCCTTCTAACAGACCTCCACATACTCTGTCCCCTCCACCCATTCTCCACATACACCCACAGATGATGCTGGCAAAGCACACCTCTGATCAGATCACTTCCCTTAGTACCTATAGGATAAAATCCACTTCTTCGTGTGACATAAAAGACCCTCCATTATCCTTAACAACTTCATCTCCTGCTCTGCTCTTTCTTAAATAGGACATTTAGGGGTTGACAAATATTTTTGGTGTCTGAAGTTTATACCATTGAATAAGTCCTCTTTAAGAAAAAGAATACAAAATTACAAATACAAAATTTGGTAAGAGGCTATTTGGGGGAAGAGGCTGCACAACTGAGCAGCCCTGAAGTTTAAATTCATTAGCAACACAGTAAACCTATAGGAAAACTCACCTAATCATGTGCTGTTTTCTAAATGCATATGCCTTGCTGCCTTGACACGCGGTTCCCACTACCTGGAATGTCCTTCCCCCCTTACTTACTTGGCAATTCATTCTTTGCCAGTGGTGTGCTCGATGCAGATCACAGGTTCATGAGAGCTGATTGTTAAACACAAATTTTGTGAATCTGTTATTAAATACAGCCACTGTTAAAAATTGAATTAAACTTCAAATTAAATTAGCCATATTAAATAGCAAGGGTAATAAATACTCAAAACTCATCATTTCCTAATTATTTTACTATTATCCATGTTTTTCATGCTTTCTGAGTCCATTACATCTGTAAGGTGGAAATAGCCTGTAATGATGTGTTGCTGCTTCTCTCTTCCCAATTGTAGATTCAATGACTTCACATTGGGTAGCTTGAAGTTAGCCATGGTGGGAGTATTTACAGCACAGAATTCAGCAAATGCCATGTGTCAGGGTTTGGTTTTCTTAGGGTGCCCATTGTTAAGTATTTACCACCACACCAGTGTTTGTAACAAAACCCAAGGAGCTCCTCTGAGCAGCCTTCCCTGATTTCCTTCCCACTTACACACACACAAACACACATAGAGTTGACACTATGCCCCTCCTATATACCCTGTGCGCTAGTCTACAATATTTTCCATACTCTATTTCAGTAGTCAATTTAATTAAAGGCTAGTAATATGTTTCATCCACCTTCGTATCACAAATGCCTCACACATTGTAAGGGCTCAATTAATGTCGGTTGAATAAATTTGACCTCTTTGGGTTCAGTTTCTTCTTATGTTAAATGAGAATATTTTCTCTCCTTACAACACACAAATCTTATGAGAACAAATGAAATATTAGACATGAAAGTACTTTGAAGAAAAAGTAAAAAGTATCACATAAGCGCATCATATTATTTCACATATTCATGTAGCTTAATGAGTTCCTATCATAAAACACCTCTGACTTAAGATGTTCTGATATTTAACCTCTGGACTTTGAATTTTTCCAGTGTGAGAGACTGTAGAAACCTCCTTGTTTTTCTTTTAAGATTTTATTTATTTATTTTCAGAGAGGATTAGGGAGGGGGAGAGAGAGGGAAAGGAACATTAATGTGTGGTTAGCTCTTGCATGCCACCCACAGGGGACCTGGCCCACAACCCCTGACTGGGAATTAAACCAGCAACCCTCTGGTTCACAGGCTGGCACTCAATCCACAGAGCCACATCAGCCAGGGCAGAAACCTCCTTGTTTTGATAAAGCTGGCTATAAAGTATGTTTCTGTACTGTTAATTTTGGAAACTCATGACAAAAATTATAAAATCAGAGCTACATTCCCACTGAGGGAAAAAAGTCCCCATTGACAATTAGGGACCCCACATAATGAAGGTATTAAAATGGGTCAAGCATCCTACTGAAAACTCTCTTCCTGTGTGCCTTATTATATTTGTATTTATCTTATTTAACAAGCCCTTAGGTGTCACTTACTCTGTTTCAGACATTGTTCTAATTGATTTACAGATATCAACTCATTTAATCTTTATAAAACACTTCTTATCTTCATTTTATAAATAAGGAGACTGAATCACAAGAGGTTAAGTAAATTAGCAAAGGTCACACACTTTCCTTCACTGTAGGCCATTTCTGGATCATAACCTCATGATTCTGACTCGACTCTTGCAGCTTCACAACTTGACTCTCCCACCCTTGTATATGGATCTTCCCCAGATAGTTATCACATCACATCCTACTGTATTGGGTAGTAACAGCAAACTACACCAGTAGGCATTATGAAGTGAACCTGACTTTCAGCCGTGAGAGCCAAAGTTATTCTGCTACTAACCAGTTGTGACATTTGGGAAGCCCAGCAACCCAGTAAGAAATAGAAGGCCTCAGCATGGCATCACAGAGCAGCAAAGAGTTGCTTGTTAGGGTGGGTAGCCCCTTGAGGAAACAGGTGGCCACTCCCATCAGAATATTATAGAAGGTTGTAGTGGGCTACAGGGCTCTTCCCACCAGTCAAGTTTCTCACCACTGGAGGACTGTCTTGACCACAAGACCTTTGCAAGGAACTAGTGAGTCGTTGGGGACTGCATCCATTCCCCCATTTGTATTCTTGATGCCAAATCCTTTGTGCTGCTTGCTTGATGGTTCTATAGTAAGCCAAAGTACAAGCAACTTGGGGCCAGTGTGAGTCATCATACTCACTGTGTATGTGTGCATATGCATGTAATGTCCTTAGGGACTGGTCTAGCATATGATAATCTATGTTAGCTCTTAGTACAGATTCTTTGGACCATGAGCAGTCTTTGTGATCTGAGCTATATAAGGCCTCCTGAGCAAGTAATGTAAGAACTCTGAGTCTCGGATTTTCCATCTATAAACATGTGAGTCAATATTATGTAGTAAAAAGAAAAAAAGAGTTTGTGTAAGATAAGCTTTTTATTCATTCATTCACTGAAAAAATACTTAGGGAGTATCTATTGAGTTGGGCACTGGAGACACAGTGGTGAACAAGGCTGATATTGGCATAGTCCTTGCCCTTGTGAAGCTTATATTCTAGTTAATAAAACGGCAAAAGATAAGCAAACAAATAAATAACTATAAACTGGGATAAGTGTCACACAGTAAATGCTATGATGGAAATGGTATATGGGGATTGAGGAGGGGAAACCTACTTTCCACAGAATGTTCAAATGAGATTTCCCTTAAAAAGTAGTATTTAAGCCAGTTTATTATTTTACTAAATTTGTGGCCTTGGCTAAATTACAGTTAGTTTAAAAATTACAATATAAAACTATTCTGAGCTTCTGTGGGCATAAATCCTCCCTCCCAGAATCCTTGTGATGATCTGATAAGAGGATATGCGTAAAACATGAAGCACATAGCCCTGGCTGGTGTGGCCCAGTGGGTTGAGTGCTGGCCTGCAAACCAAAGGGTTGTGGGTTCAATTCCCAGTTTAGGGCACATGCCTAGGTTGCAGACCAGGTCTCCAGTAGGGGGCGCACATGAGGCAACCACACATGGATATTTCTCTCCCTCTCTTTCTCCCTCCCTTCCCTTCTCTAAAAGTTAAAAAAAAATGAAGCACATAGTGAGTGTTCATTCCTTTCCCCTTTTAGCTTGAGCAGTCAATGTTCTCCATCCAGAAAATTGCTCAAGTTCACACTATCTTCCTTGGCAGCTATTTATCTATTTAATCAGTTCAATAAGTCAGGAATTTAGTGGACAAATCAAGTCACTCTAAATTAGCAAAAATACTATGTTCTTACACTTTAAGATGGAACCTAGATGCCTACCATTTAAGGTCTCCCCCATCAGGAAATCTGAATAAGCCGTTCCCTAAAATAATCAGCTAGCAAAGCAGCCAATTAATGTCCTGTAATTTTCCAAATTGTTTCCAGATAGATTTCCCTATCACTGACTTAACCCTCAGCAAAAAATTATTTAATATGCCCACTACTGGATCCTTGCAGTGCTCTAGGACCTGGCATCTTGATTTCTCCTTTGGGTGGAACAGGGAAATAAACCTTTGTTAGGGAAAGCATGCTGTGTTTCTCTCCACTTACAGGTGAGCGTCTAGCAGAGTTTAATTTTTACACCCAAGGTCACATAGCAAAGTTGCTAGCAAGCTCAGGCCAGAATTCAGGCTATGGGCTCTTTTGCCACTATTTTCCTGCTTAGACCAGTGGTTGCCTGGGGTGATGGTTTGAAAATCAATTCAGCCAAAGTAAAACCCCTACTGACTGGTTATTCCATCACAAAACACACACACACACACACACACACACACACACACAGACCACATGAATTACTGGAAAGAATGATGCTGATTTCGTCAAGATTAAAGTGATGATTTGTGGTTGACATTCACTATCCTGAAGAATCTGTACTAGGAGCTAACATATACTATCATATGATAGACCAGCCGTTGAGGTCATTTGGTGGAACCTCATCTGACTACATTTTAAATACAAAGTATCACACACACACACACACACACACACACACACACAGCACTAAGGTAGTGGAGCCATTTAAAAGTACTTATTGTTAATAATATACCTACAAGTAAAAGTTTAAGCCATGTTTCAGAAATAGTCTGAAATGTGGCGAGGATCACGCTGTTGGGCCAAGAAAGAGGTAAAAGTTCCTCAACTTGATAAAGCAAAACCAGTATCCTTGGTTTATGATTTAAGATGTTTTCATGTTAAAGAAAAAACTGCTATTTACACTGTTTTTAATTATTAATATTAAAGATTATAAATCTCTAACTGAATTTTGTCTGAATCAACCATAGAATAACATAAATCAGCACCTAAAACCCTGGGGGCCTTATGAAGTTTTCATCTTCAAAAAACTTATTGAAGATATCTTTTTACATTCAAACAGGTATACTCATTTTCAATTATACTCAATACAGTCAGTCCTCATCCTAAAATTTAATATCTCTTTCAAAATCAGAATAATATACTTATGCATCAAGCTGAAGTATGGTTATTTTCAAATTATCCAATATAGAAAATCATGGGTATGCTTGAAACAAATTAGAAGCAATGGATGTAACAGCTGTTTCCCAATACAATGCTTTTGAGCAGGGCCTAGAAATAGATCTAGTAATATCCCTGGTTTGGTGACCAAAGCAATTCAAGCAAATTAGAGATGCTTACGCTTTTGTCAAATGACTATACTAAAATCAAATTTGATATCCTTTCAAAACCAGTATTATAGATAGTAATTAGTATCACTTCTGACAAGTCAGTTGAGAAACCATTCCGGACCTCCAACATATGTAATACAGTGCTTCAATAGGATTGTCCTTATAAGCACAATTTCACAGAAATCACTCAAAGAAACAAAATAGGTGTAACTGTAAAACAGATGCAATTTGGCAACTTGACTCTCCTAAAACATTAGAAATGTGCTGATATATAGTCAAAGTAACATAGGGCTAGAAAAATTCTTGGAGAACAACATGAATTACTGGAATATGGAAGAACTTCCACTTCACCATGAACAGAAACAATTTTATGGTTCTGAAAGCGAACTTAATTTTCATTTGTCTTATTAAAAATATTCACTGTTACAAGTGGTGAATATTATATGAGATGTTCTCATAGTTTCCTATGGAAAATCAAACTGGTTAGGTATCAAAATATTCAGGCATCTTCCAATACAAGACTAGGTATTGTTAAATGAAAATGACATGAAATTGGGATACTCAACAAATGTTGAGCTCTGGGATACCACTTTCTTCTACATTTTCTTCTACCCTCAACTTGGCTAAAAACTGTTTATCATTAACCCTTTAAATGAGCATCTGTCATGGGCAATCTCTGCTCTTCTTACTTTTAAGGCCTCAATGCCCACCCAGAAACAAACCTGTGTCCTTGGCTCCAGTATCTGCTGTACCATCCTCTCCCTGGATGTCCCAATGACCTCTCAAACCTGCATGTACAAAAGCAAACCCATCATCTCTCTCCATCACCTCCACGATCCTGCATAACTTCCCATAGCCATCTACCTACCAACACCACCTGGTCTTCCTCTGTATTTCAGCTGTGCTTGCCAGAAATTTGGGAGCCATTCCAGAAAGACTGCAAGGAATAAGAATAAAGTGTGTGGGCTTTGGAGTTAGATTTCTCCAGGTGCTTCCACATTCTAATTAGATAAACTATCAACAAGATTTTCCCACTTACTATCTGATTCCATATATAGCCTGGACACTAGAATCAGTTCGGATTTATAGCTTGGCTCAGTTACCTGTTGACTGTGTCACCTTGGGCAAGTTACTTAACTTTTATGGACTTCAGTTTCTTCATCTGTGAGATAGAGATAATAGAATTTCTTACCTCATGTTGTTATGAGTATTAAAAAATACAGCATGTTAAGCACTAGCATAATGCCTGGCACATAGTAAGCATTTGGTAAATGTTAGTCATTATTATAAGTATCTATATTCTTCCCTTTTCCAATCATGTTTTTATCTCAACATTTCATTATAAAAAGTCCCAAACAAAAAGAAAAGCAAAAAAATGTAAACACACACATCCTTATCACTTAGGTTATATACTATTGTTAACAGCTTGCTATGTTGACTTTAGCACATATCTATCCATCAGCCATTCATTGGTCTATCTTAATTTTTATGCATTTCAAAGTAAGTTGCTGCATCAATTAATTTTATCCTTAAATGCTTTAGTATGCTTAGCATTAAGCAGAGTTCAATATTTGGTTTGATTTTAAGTAAAACTAGTGTACAGTGAAATACATGAATCCTAAATGTACCCTTTGATGAGTTTTGACAAATGCATATACCCCATGTATGACCCAAACCTCTGTCAAGGTATAGAAGATTTCCATCAACCCAGAAAGTTCTCCCATGCCCTTTCACAACTGTGACACTCTTACCTTCCCAAGAGGCAGCCACTGTTGTGATTTTTTCTACCAGAAATTAGGTTAATTTATTCTAGAATGACATATACATGGAGTTTTACACTATTTACTCTTATTCCCAATCTTTTTAACAATGATAAAGTTGACAGATGGAAAAAATCTACTGTTTTATTAATTGACATTGATTAATGCTGAGGATGAACTTTTAACTTATTAATTAAAAATTTTCTTTATGTCCATTATTCATTGGCCTTGACTCTGGAAACGGAGAATATGGACTTGATTCTTGGCTTACTAGACGTGCAAATTTGGGAAATTACTTGACCTTTCAGAGCTTCAGCTTTTTATCTCTAAAATGGAAGTAATAATACATTTATCTTATAGAATATTAATATTGTATAGGATTGTGAAAATTATGAGGTAATGCATGTAAAGCACTTATTATTGCAATGTATGAAACATAGAAAGTGATCAATGAATGTTAGCTAGTATTATTATGTGGTTCTTTGTAGGTTAAGAATAATTACTATGCTCTTGTTTTCATATCCACATACATAGCTCATTGCTTCATGGCCTCCTCCTCTCTACTCAATTGTCACCTCAGCAGTGAGAGCTCCCCTAAACATTGTATGTTAACATAGCAACCAACCCAGCACTATTTCTTTATCTTGCTATACTGGGTTGAATCCCTTAAAAAGCTATGTAGGATCTTTATACATAGCTAATCACGTTGAGATGAGGTCATACTGGGTTAGGATAGGCCCTAACTCCAATGATTGGTGTCCTTACAAGAGGAGAGACAGAAAGACACATAGATACATGCAGGAACAGTATTGTTTAATGACAGAGGCAGAGACTGGAGTGATGTATCTACAAACCAAGGAATGCCAAGGATTGCTAGCAACCACCAGAAACTCTGAAGAGGTGAGGACAGATCATTACCTAGAGCCTTTGGAGGGCCTGCCAAAACCTTGATTTTGGACTCCTCCCTTCCAGAACTAAAAGAAAATAAATTTCTGTCGTTTTAAGCCATGCAGCTTGTTATATCAACCCTAGCAAACTAATACACTTGTCTTATTTTTTTGGCATAGCACTCACCATCTAACATACTAAGTATTTTGTTTATTATCTCTTTCCCCTCACTAGAAGGTAATATCATTGAGAGCATGCACTTTGGTTTTTACTGATTCCCTAGCACTAAAAGGGTGCCTGGAACATAACAGATACTCAATAAACATTCTTAGAAGGAAGAAGGAAGGAAGGAAGGAAGGGAGGGAGGGAGGAAACTTACTGTTCCTACTATGCTAAATAGCATGATTTTTTAGTTTGTCTTTTGTTTTTTAATTTTAAGATGGTTTGTGATGTGAAGCTTTTGTGTTCAAATTCATCTGTTTAGTGGTTTCTGTCATCAATGTTATGCTTGAAACAGCTTTTCACAATTCATGGTCATATATTCACCTTATTTTCTTCCTAGTATTTTATAACTTCATTTTTGTTTTGTTTGTTATGAAAATTTTAAATATAGAGAAAAGTGGACAGAATAATATAAGGTGCTGTTTCATTTTTTACATTCATTTTTCATTTTTTACATTTTTTACAATTAGCTCTCCATCCATCTGGAATTTATTTGATGTGTGGGCTGAGAGACTGTTAGCTATTGTTTTGTTTTAGGTGTTTTTGAAATAGTTAACCAATTACCCCAGCAACTTTTATTGACTAATCTATCTTTCCTTTACCAATTTCAAATGATACGTTAATAACCATCTAAACATTTATACCTAGAGCCATAGAACAGAATAGAAATCTCAGCAATAGGCACCTATTTTTGTACTCATGTCATTTTTTAAATGCTGCTTTCGAATAGGTTTTAGTATCTATCTGTACAAGTTCCACATCTTGATTCTTTTTTCCTCAGTATTTTCTTGACTGTTCTTCCCTATCATCATGAAGTTTGGAAACCATCCCTTTGAGATACTGTTTAAAATTTACCCACGTATTTGTAAGCAAAAGCCACCTCTACCTCTATCCCTTTGCCTCTGTCCTGATTCAAATCCTCATTTCTTGTCTGTTAAATAGCCTTCTAGATGGATTCAGGCCCAGGGCTCTCCAACCCAGACTCTGCATTGCCATCAGAGTAGTCTTATTAAATGGGCACATTTGGGTTATGTTACTTCTCTGCTTAAAACTCTTAAGCGACTTCCATTTCCTGTTGGAACAAGATTCCATGACCTGGTTCTAACCTACCTATCTCCCCCTCAACCCATACACCAGGCATTCTGAACCAAGTCAGAATACCAAGGCTCTTTGGAAGAGCCTTGATCTCTTTTCCTTCCCTCACTTTTTGCATAAACAATTCTGCCTCTAAAAGACCCTTTCATTAGCCTCCTTGCCTCCTTTGATTCCCTTCAAGCCACCTTCCCTGACACTCCACCTGGGAAGTACTTCCTGGTCCGTGTACACTCCATTCTCAGCTCCATGTGTCTTCCTCCTTGCCTCCAAACACTTAGCATGGCACTCATCTATTGGTCCATAATTGTTCATTATCAAAACCTCCAGATAGTCTCTTCTTCCTGTGCTTGTTTCCTCGATTACTAAAGAATACAGCTGGACTATAATTTCTAGTTAAGAAATCTTTCAGTTAAAATTTCATATAGTAGCTTCACTAATTTTGCTATTTGTCCCTTGTTTGATAACTAACGAGGATTGCCAAAAAAGCAACTTTCAAGTTAACATGTTTGGGCTCAACATATGTTTGGGCTAATAAAACCTATGCCACATGACTCCTCTCTTTAGGAAAAATTAATGTCAATACTGATGACCTTGAAAAACCATGGGATGTTAAACTATTCTCTGAATCAAAGGCAGAAAATATACCAGTGGTACTTAAACTAAACCTTCTGCTATTCTTTAGAAATGAGTAATCTCTCTCTATATATATGTAGTGTATGTATGTAACACTAACTTTGCCCACAATTACTCCTTTCCCCCAAATTCAAAACAAATGACTTAAATGTGAAGCACTTTTAGAATTATTTGAGACATCTGACTTCAACAAAGACAGAAGAGAATTTCTGAAGCTAGAGGAGGCCCTAAGATCATCCAGGTCATCCCCAATTTTAGATGAGGGAATTGAAACTCTAATGGGCAGAGTGGCCTACCCCTAAGTAACACAGCCTCTCCACACATGCCCATTAAAAGTGGAAACTGCAATAACTGTCTGCATACTAGCCACCTTTGGTAAAGCACCAGTGAACCACTAGAGACAATAAACTTGTATTATTAAAGCGGAGGTTTGGTGGTGTTAAGGATCATAACAAATAAGCTTTAATCCCCTCTTTTACTGAGCTACTTTATTAGAGAGGAGGGAGACTTTTGTTTTGCTGCCACATCAAACTTAACTATGATTAGGCACTAACAAAGTAGTAAGAATTAGACAGCACAGGAAATATCTGTAGAGCTCTTTATGCTTGTATAATTGCCTCAAGCATTAGTCACTTGAAAAAAAATCACACACACATACTTAATACTGGAAGACAGAATTTACTACCAAAAGTCTCTTTTCATTAAGATTTCACTTCATCACTAAGAATTAAAATCCATCCCCCAACCACTACCACCAGAGAACTACTTAACCCACACATCCTTGAGGTAAACCAACATTATCACTCTTTCCCCTAATGAGGAAACGGAAGCCTTAGGCAACTAGCTCAAGGCTAAAAGCACAGTTCATTAAGAGCTCCTCTTACTGATTAAATTGGACCCATGTTATATGGGAAAAGTAAAAGGGTTTGAAAATTCAAAAATCTCATGGCAGCAGGAAATAAAAAATAAGACATCTGTATAGTCTTTAGTTTGCCAGCAACTTTTTGATGAGAACTAAATGCTCATGTTGGCTGACAGTAAAACTACCACATGAGTTAGTCTTAAAGACTAACATGAATACATGAAACACGGAATCACCAAGTGAACCAGGAACTGCCTAGACTCCTTTCAATTTTATGAACTTCAAATTTAAAAGACACCTTCCTTTATTGATCCTAGAAGCTGGTCTTTCATTCCTGTGGTTCTCAAAGTGAGGTCTCAGAACCTGGTTGCATCAACAGCATCACCTAGGAACAGGTTAGTAATGGAAACCCTCTGGCCCCCAACCCAGTCCTGCTGAATCAGTTTCTGGAGGTAGAGGTGGCCGTGTTTCAACAACTGCTAATATTTAAGAACCACTAAAGATCCACACTCTTATCTAGGTGGCAACTAGCTGGATAAATTTAACACTGACTATATTATTAGTCAATATTTACTTTTTCTACCTTGTGATCTGCCTCAAACTGCTAAATTCCATTCAAAGTTACACTACAGAGCCCCTGAACCCCAAATCTTAGTAAGCCTATGGTCCAGGTATCCAACATTTACTAGACTCCAAAGTTAAGGCTGTATCTCTCCCTCTCAGTAGCCCTTACCAAATTTGATGGACAGGTTTACTCTTTTCTTATGATAGATCAAGTATGTTCAGTTCCTCAAGGACAGGTGTCCCATGGGTTTACAACTGTGCATCCCTCTCAGAGACTGAGCATGTGTACTTAAAACAAAATGAACACATTTTGTCCAAATATTTGCAAGCCTAACAAAGTTCCCAAAATTAGGTGTCTTAGTGCTTTACTTTATATAGATGTGAACTCAGAATGCAGTCATGCCTGAGCTTTCCTTCAGGACCCCTCCTCACCATGAAATTTTTAAGAAATCCGCTAGTGTTGTTAAATCTTTTTTTTTTAAAAAAAGGAGTCCACAGTTTTCTCTTCAGATCTATAAATGTTATTTATTTTTGCAAACCAGAGGTCCATTTACTTTAAATAACAATACGATCATTTGCCAAACTGCCAAGACTTCATGATTTCAATTTTATTTTTATAAAACTTTATCACTATTTTTAAAATCCAAGTACATTTCAAAACATTTCTAATAGTAGTAACTAGAGAAAGGATTTTACCATCTTACTTTAGTACTGATAAAGACTGCTGTCAAGAAAGGTCCTGCGGTTTACAGATGGATACCGTGCAATTTTTCTCCTATTACGCTAATCAAAATTGCATCGTGATCCACCCGACAACAGCAAAACAAGTCATTGTACAATTATCCAATACCAGAATTTACAACTTTTAAAAATTAAAAGACGACGATAAAATCCTCTTTTCTTCCACAGGCCGGGACAAGTGCAATACTTTATATATAACACAAGTAATGCAACAAATCCCCACCCATGGATGAATGGGTGAGTGCTGGAGATACAAGTGAGGACAGTCACAAAGCCGTAGATAGCACACATTATCACAATCAGTTTTGCATGGATTTGCACAGCCATATATACATATATACGCTGAAATGCAAACCTGCAAAACTAATTGTAAGTAGCAGTGTCTTTGAATATTTTCTCCATCAACAAGAGATTCATTATCCAAGAGTACTGGAAGTGCCCACACTGCAGTAGAGTAATGGCAAAACTACCTGCACTATGAGCACTTTGGTACTACTAGGATCTTATACTTGGTAAACAACTGCACACTGCACACAGTCCCCAACAAACAATGAAAACACACACACAAAAAAAACCCTTTAAAATGTCCTATTCAAATGATTACTCAAGTCATACTTTTTAATGCTGTATATTAGGCAACCTGTGCCAGAAGGGGCATTTAGGGCAGTAGATTCTAAGCTGCTTCACTAACTGCACTAGATGCACCTTAACACAAGAGACACATTATGAAGAACAGCTCAAAAGCATCAACAACTTAATTATGCATAAACTACAGTTCTCAGTAGCCATTGATTAAATCACCATGGTAATGTAAGAAGTGCTTGCATTGCAGTAGATCTCAAAAAGCTACCTGCACTGTAAGCACTTTTACATGGCCAAGGCCTATTCTTGTAGTGCAATTGTCTTCCACGAGCTCTTCTTTTCCATCCTCACAGATCTATTCAGACTCACCTAGTTAAAAACAAAACAAAACAAAACAAAAATTAGACACAGGATAATTAAACTACTAGTTAATATTCCTGAAACATGCTTTCCTTTGGCTTAGAGAGACCAACCCTGGTTTTGGAGTATCAATCAAATCCTGATAAATATTAATATGTATTATTTACACAAAGTTGAAAACAAATAACACTGACAATTTCAAAAGTTCAATTCTTAAGTATAAGTGGATTTTGGACTTCTCTCCATTTAAGAAAACTTGATATCTGCATCCCAGTAAATTCACAGGCCCATTATGTCCACCCTGATTTCATAAGAGGAAGATGGATGTAAAAACCAGGGTATTCTCTTCTTGAGGTAGGACTCTGTATTAAAAGTGACTGTTAGATTAAATGAGTTAGATTAAATGAATGTTCCCTGCCCCCACCCCATTAATAGAAAATGAGAGAAATTTTAGAGCTGGTTTAAGAAACAGCCTTCTGCACTCTTCACATAACACACAGATGGCCTAGAGATGTCACATTTTGATCTATTTCAAAGGGCTCTTGTTCTGTTTAAACATTTATGGACCCATTTTCTCCATTAAACCCCAAGAAGGAAGATTAGCTCTTCTTTCCTTCATGACATTATCATTATCCATAAGAAAACCTTCTCCCATTTCCAAGTGCTTATTGTACCTAAGAGCATGCAGCAAGGAAGTTAGCCCCTACTGAAAGGGGCTCACAAGGTTCCCTACCTCTTCCACGATGGGTTAAATCATATCAAAAAAAAATCAGAGACAGAATGTGTAATGCATTTAACTAGTGAGGGAATCTGAAATGGAATGACGGAAGCTCATCACACAACTAATTCTAGTCTTTAAAAGAAAACTCTTTAAACTGATTCATTAAAATTACACTTAAATCTAAAATCGATTTTCTATAGAAGACTAAAGCTAATATAGTAAGAGTAGTAGTTTTCTTCCTAGGTTGACTCTCTACATTTCTTTTTTTCTCCATTAAAAAAAATATTCCAAACTGGACTCAACTTGGCAAAACAGCCTCACAGAGTTCTGAGAGTGTGCCTTCTCCAGTTACTTTAATTATCTGTTCATCTGTTGTACATAGAGTTGGGCAGCTACTCTTCAACCCTTTGAAACTGTAAACAGAGAACAAACAAAACCCCCTCCCTATGGGCTTTAGTGATTCCTTTTGGCCTCTTCCCGAAGCTCTCACACCCTTACCTATAGCTCCTGTTGAAGCAGGAGCCACCGGCGACCAGGGTGTGCTCCAGCTGCTCACACCACGCGCTCCGGTCCTCGTGCAGCAGCCTCTGCCTCGGAGATTAAAGAGAAAGAAACAATGCATCATGGGAAACGGAGTTCTCCATTCAAAGCACCAAAAAAAAAAAAAAAAAAAAACCCGCGCCAAGCCCACGCCACCCTCCCTCTCCATACCGGGGTTGGTGGGAGAGGAGCCAAGGGGGAGGGGAGTCCGTTTTTTCCCTTCCACGTGCATCCCCCCCACACACACACACAACTTCTCCAGGAACCTAAAGGTCAGCTGTGGAGAACTGGGGGATGCTTTCCCGCGCACTCCCCACTAGCCCTCAACTGCACCCTGGTACTTTGCATTTCTCAAGTCCTGCCTGTTCCCCCGTCCCATCCTGCCAGTCAAAGTCTCCCCATCACAGCTGCTCCCACGCAGGTATACCCTTCTGCCTCGGTCGCCCTCCGGGGCAAACCCGCGTGGGACCTGACTTTGGCCTGCGTCCGCCCCTCGCAGGTGGAGCGCTCCGCGATCCAGCACGGGCCACCCCTCTCCTCGTCTCCCTCCCCTTGCACCCGGGCCTCTCGCCACCCGAGCGCTCCGGTCCCGCGGAGCCGGAGGAGGAAAAGAAGCGAGAAAAAGCGTTCAGGAAATTCATCCTGGCCGTGAGATCATCCCTCACCCGAAGCGCTCCTGTCCAGGACCGCGCGGGGCCACTAGTCTTCTGCTACTACTTGCAGAGCGCACCGTCCCCTTGGTCCGAAGCTATATCACTGGGAAAAGCCCGCCCCTCTGCCTTTAATAGCCCAGGGAAAAAAAGCCCGCCCCCGCCCACCCGGCCCGCACAGGAATTAGGAAACGGAACCCCTACTCTGCCAAAGCGAAAACCCCACCGAGTCCCAGTTACCCACGGACAAGCGCAGGCGGCATTTTCCCCTTTTCCCCAAGCCCGGGTCCTTAATTAAAGGCGCGCCTGGGGTGCCTGCCGGAGCGGCGTCGGTGCTGGAGCCGGTGCCACTGGCGCCGAGCCCAGGATGGTGCACTCGCCACCATCTCCTCCGGTCCGTCTCCTGCGGCGTTCACCCCCTCCCCTCACCCAGACAGAGTACAGGGCCCGCTGAGCCGTGGGACCCGGGTGTCCTCCACTCGGCGCACGCATGCGCGCCACTGCATCGCTAGATTGAAAGTGTTCTTAAGGCTGGAGGAGGAAAGAAATACACAGCACATTCACTCTAGGCACATGTGAAAGTTTTAACTTCTGGCACCTTGTGCTACTGTTAGGAGGGTTTCGCCTTTGCCAGGCGCCACCCGCCCCCCCATCAGGGATTCTTGGCAGGCATTGCTAAGGATAGCTGCCACAGAGTACACGCACAAATGCAAGGAAGACACGGTGAAATTATCTTGCTTTCTCTTCTCATTCCACAGTTAATGACAGCCAATTGAGGGCAGACTGCTGCTTAAAGGCCAAAGCCCAAGTACCCTCTATGTCAAAAATAAAGTGATGTCTTAGTTTAAGAAGCACAATAAAAATGGAATTAAACATCTCAGACGTTGAACACTGCGAAATGCAACCATCAGACTGTCCGTGGCGGATACCAAAGTGCGGAGACAAGTTACACATCAGAGAGGGCAGTGAGCGCGCAGGGTGCGGGGCAGGAAAAAGCTGGAAGGCCAGAGTGGGGGGGGGGACGGGGTATGGAGAGAGGTGTCAGAGGATGCAAAATGATGCCTCACCCCTCCGAATCCACTCTTGTGACTGCAGGAGACAGTAGCAGCCCAAAGCCACAGAAGAAGACAAGGGCGCCATGTGATTCTCAACCTGGTGCACAGTAGTAGTTGAGGCAAGCAAATCACAAAAGACTGGCCTCTTGAGCCTCTGGCCCATGATGGAGTCCAACCTGAAAGGCCAGAGCCCCTCGGGAGTCAGAGGAGGATGCAATGAAAACCACACTCATTTCTCCAACGGGAGTCACTCTTTTAACAGGTGGGCCTCCTCCCTTTTACATATAATGTGTAAACAGACCTTACAGCCCACCTTGGCGCGTCTGTCTGATACTTTCTGGAAACTACTCAGCCCAAAGTTTACTACCCAACCAAATCCCTCCTGTGAAATTGCACCCACTGCAATGCAACTCACGACCTTTAAGGGCAACGACTAGCAGTGGAAAGAAGAGTAGGGGAGGGAAGAGATCTTAAACCCTACCTTAAGAAACATTTTATTAAAGCAAGATAAGAACAGTACCTTTGAGTTCGAGCAAAACCTGGAGTAAAAAAAGGGGGGTTTTGCAAAAGTGGCGCGAAGATAATATCATGTGATCCAACCCCAGGGCGTCTCCTTCCCTTTTTGCCAAACTCCCCTCCCCCCCAAAAGGGGGGTGGGGGAGTTACATCCGCTCCTCACAAACTATTAGCATAATTAATTGTGTCCTGCAGCTGCAGACCGAGCTCCCATCAATGAGTAAACAAATCCCCATCCTCTTCATCATCAGAACAAAAAGACCCATTACCCTGATTTTGGAAAATGTTCCCAAATAAATCTCGTTATCATCAAAAGTTTTAATTTGGCGTTCCAATTCTGTCTATATGTGTTGGTTTGAAAGAAAGAAGAGAATTAGTAAGGAATGAAACATCCTGTTAAAAGGGAACTAGGAGAAGTACCTCCCCAAAAGTGAGAGGCTTTAAATGGAAATACATTTTTGAGGTAATTCACTAGCTTAAAATTTTCCAAAAGTTTTAAACAGTTCTTCAAACAAGACATCCTCCCACAGTCTTCCTACTCGGCCCCTCAACTCCCACCCCTCCTTCCCTTTAAAGCTAGAACAATACCCGGAATAAGATATTTTGAGATTGCTTTACCAGGATATTTTCTTGTTCTTTATTTTTTTAGAGGGTTGCAATCTATAGAATGTCTGGATCAAGTTCCCAACTGACAAAAATAATTTATTCCATTTCAGTACCTGTCTAGCACAAGGTAAAATTAAGTACAAAATAAAGGTTATTTAAAAACCTAGGACATTTTGATACACGAACTAATTCATTTTTGTGTTTTTCTCTTGGAAAAAAATGTAATCATCAGCCAAAATACCTAGAGAATCAAAAAAGGCTAAAGAACAAAGCAGTTCACACACACACCCAGAAAGTCAGAATAACTAACAGCTCAAAGAAAAGCACGTGATCCCTTCATGCTTTAAAAATTGTGGTCATGCTGAGGCTAAAAGCTAAGAGCTTGTGACCCCACAACCCCATCCCCTCCCCCAGACCACAGCCCAGGGCTTAAGGCTCCAGGCTCCCACCAGGCTCCTGCTTGCTCCCAGTATTGTGAGACAAACAATACTTAGGCATTCTGCAAAATAAAGGAGCCACAGCTCCTAACCCCAGTCCCGTCATTTATGCTCAAAAAGATTGACCTGTGTGTGTATATGTGTGTATGTATGTATATATGATATATATGTCATACAGAACATATGCTTACACTGGAGCTGACTTGTTCTAATAGAATGTGTAAGAAAAGGTAATGAGAACTGGCCAAAGGGAGGGACAACTTGTTACCTTCTGAGACTAAAAATTCTAATCACAATTTAAAAATCTTGCCACTATTTTGAGTTTATAATGAATTTTAAAAAACAGATATCTTGTAAAGTATTTTTCCTAAAATCAAGATATTCTGAGCTTTTATCTATCTAAAAAGGGGAGGAAGGGCTTTTCTACACTGACCTCTAGATTTCATTGTGCTGTATTAAGCAGCAATCTAAAATAGTTTGGATTTTAGCGCCTTTAAAAATACTAGTAACTGACATTTGCCCAGTTGAGAAATCATTTCATTTGATTTAGAAATAATATTAAGTGGCTCTGTTAAACCTAATGATTGGTATCTTATAACAAAAAGGTCCCATGGAAACCAGAAAGTAATTTAAGAGTATTATGTTCCTCACACAACTAGAATAGAGCTTTTGTTCTACGAGTATTTACTACTTTAATTTTTTCGACTACACTTGCATTTAAGGTCTCTTATACTCTAGTTTTGGCTGGCATCAGGAATTCATTGTCCTAGTGCAATATGTGTTTTGGTACATTTGTGTGGTTCTACCTTCACATATGAGTGTATGTGGGCATGAGGCCTAAAACAAAGCCAGTAGATCAGAACACTCAGTGACCAAATGGAGTGTGTGTGGGGGGGGTGGGGAGGTTCCAAGGAGGAAGTATTTCAGATGCTATTATGCTATTTGATTCTAGAGCAAAAACTGTGATTTCCTTAGAGTCAGATAAAACTGGTCTTCACTAACTTTTTGTTTAAATAAATATTCCTTTATTTATAAACATTTAATATTTTGAAAATGAATCCATCTTGTTTTAATGGTCAGAATATTAAGATAAATCAACATGATTTAAAATATTGGCATTTTTTGGTTTCCAAGCCTTCATCTGCTCATGAAAATTTATGTCAGCAAAACAAAGGAAAAAATTAGAGTTAATGAGTTTCTGCATGTTATTTCTTTTCAACAGCCTATACCAACATACATCATGGAAATAATACAAACTAGTACATCTCCAGTTAAATAGTGTCAATGAGAGTTAAATCTCAATTTCAGAAGATTTACCCCTTGATAAGAAACAGAAAATTCCACTAACTGAATATGCACAGTTAATATAATGTGGTTTAAAAATGTAGGAATTAGGAATGTATTTATATCAGTCTCAAAGGGTTCTATCAAGATCCATAGCAGCAGGAAGTAGATTGACCTTCTGAAATGAGTATAAGTTTAAGATACACAATTTATTAGATTGCATTTGTTAGTAAGCTTTACTTTTATAAACTGGTCTTTGCTAACTTTGATTTTTAAAATAATAAGTGTTTTACTATTTACAATCATTTCTTGTTTTTATTAATGAGTTAATATTTTTGAATGACAAGAATAAATTACAGTATAATAAGCTTACATCTTTAATAATTCAGATGAAGTATGTTGGTCCTGGCTCTTATAACATGGAACTAATTTTGTTAATATACGGTGCTTTCAAATCACCTTGTTCTGTGGACCTTTGCTTCTCTCAGTAGTATGTTAAAATACTTTCCTTTCACTAACAACTGTATTTTTTACATGTCAAATATTTTAAGTCAAAATACTTATGTAAATATTGAAAATATATAAAATAACCTGCTTTCCATCAGTAGAAAAAATGTTTCCCAAATTAATTCTCCTACCTTGAGAATAGACTCAGTAGACATTAAAGTGATTCACTATTAAGATTAAATAGTGTTAAAGGTATTTTTACACTGTTTGAAACACTTTGATTTTCCTGTTTATGTGACCTTAGAAGTGGAACTTCTGGTATTACAAACCATAAAATTGCTAGCAGACTGTAATACTATAATCAAAGAAAAAGCTATAAAATAGAAATGTTTTACACACATCCCCTTTTTTTCAATCACTTTTCTGATTAAATTTGTTCATCTTTGCACCATTACAGGTTTTCTAAGTGAAAAAATAGTCATGGTATGGACCATGATGAAAGATAAAGCTTTATTTTCAAAACACAATCTCCAAAATCTTACCACCATAACATTTTCTTCCAAAGCCAGCAAATCATGGTGTTAAATATTGTCTAATTATATAATAATTTTACACTAGTAAGTTTGTTAATTGAAATGTCATGATTAAGAAGTAAAAACTCTAGATTACAAGCATTCATTTAAAGTTAGAAAAATTTAAATCATTTAGTATTCTTTCTGCTACAACTGAAATAAAGCATGATAAGATTCTACTACCTATATAGAAAGAGAGCACAATGGCAATTTTAGGGCTTGTCTCTATTTTTCTCCTCAAAGGCAACCTTTATCCTCAGCTTGGTAGTCCTTTTAAAGTTAGAGATTCACTTTAACTGTCTTCTGACTTGTGATTGCTGAAGGAAGTAGAACTATTGTCTGGCCTTTTTCATGCTGAGGAGGAAGGCACAGTGAAATGTGTTGAATTATCCAGATGCCTGAAAGGACTGCAATGAAAACATGCAACAACCTAAATAACAACTAACACTCACTATAAAGAGAATCTTTCAGCAGATACACCCTACACAGGACATCAACTTTAAAAATGAAAGAGATTTTCTTTTCTCAAAACAAATGCAATCTAGCTTACTTTTGAAAATTTTAGAAGGATGTACAAGTCAACAGGGAGACTAATGATTAAAACTCAAACATGGAAAGACACAGTTTTTTTTTTAATCATATAATTTATATCCCTGCTTTGGAGTGCTACATCTATTTTTATTCTTTCAGAAAGGAGTGATCTGTACATATCACCCCACACTGTTTCAAGTCCTAATGAATTGAACTACTTAAAATTTTACTCCCTAAATTTAAAAAACTGATTCATATCACTAAGACAAACAGCTCTTTATAGCTGTTAGTGATCCCATTTCTATTGCTGCAACTTATTAAAACATCTTTAAGAATTAAAACAGTTTATGTGCTAGAAGATTAAAGAAAGAAGAAAATGTGGAAGTTATGATTCAACATGGGTTGCATATTTGTGAAAATGTTTAGATATCAAATTGATGAACTTGCTGAACTAAATAACATTATTATAGGATGTTTTAAATACTGAAGAACTCAAGGTTAAAGAAGCAAACATGTTGGTTGTATTACAAAAAAGTCAGTACTACAGCATGTTAAAACTTTTAATGTTTTTTATAATTAATTAACTAGACCAAAGTTCAGTGTTTCCTTGGAGGATATCAAGACTAATAAACAAAACCATTTTAAATATAGAGTCTGAGTCTGCTTGTTGATTTTGGAGAAATGGCAAGACAAATAACCCTAGTGAACATCTAGGGTTAAATTATATTTTTAGAATGTAATACTTGGCTAATCTGTAAATCCTTTCATGTTTATTTCATTTTTAATTTTGTTTCAAAATGCATTTAAACAAAGGCATGGACACCACTAGATCTTCATGAACAATAGTATGTAGCTTCTTTAGAGTAAGATATATATATCTATATATAGATATATATCTACCTGGCTAATGGTAACAGCCTTCGGACTCAATTATACTACTTGTGAATTCCTTTAATTTGATCTAAAATAAAATTTATCTTCTTCCTTTGCATGTTTTAATCATGCTTTTTCAGTTCTCAGAAATATCCCTCTGACATTATTTATATGTCATTATGTATATGTCTGGATGTTAAATCTTTTATTAGTTATCAGATATATTTATAGTATCATATTTATTCCTCAACCTAAATTATTTTTAAATTTTTAATATGTCTAAGGATAATAAACAAACTTGAATAAACTCCATCAGTTTGGTTAATCACCTAACAAACACAAAGCCAATTTTTATTTGTTGCATTAGTCCCACTCAACTAATTACCCCTTTTCATTAAGCTTCAAAAGGCTCTTTCTAAAATACTACTTTATAACATCTTTTAAAATCTGCTGGGGGGAAATCATACACTTACTTGATTTTTACTTTCAGAAATTTAAATACGAAAGTTAAGAGAATTTATTTTATATTTTGGTTCCCAAAGTGCCCTATTTATGCTTGTTTTGGTGCTGCAGTTCTTTGGTTTTCTGCAATTTCAACTATTTCATTTACAATTCAAACCCACCATTCTTAAACTAATCTCTATATTTGGTTAATCCCTGAATGCATACTGCTTCTTTCTTAAACTCCAGTAACAAAGTTAGCAAGTTTACACAAAAGTCTTGATATTTAAGATCTAAAGCTCTTAACAAATTAGTCCTAAAATTAATTTTTTGGTTTTCAACACTACCACATATTTTCAGCTACAGAAGTTGACCCTAGTATTTGACAGATTAGCACAGTCTGTAAAAAAAAAATCCCAAATTCCAATTTGCTTTTTCATTATGCCTGTCTCCTAGTCAAGTTCTTATGTTTTTTCAGAACTAAGGTTATGATGAAATAGTGTACCTATTTAACAGCATTAAACCTTGAAATGGCAGAGCAGGGTATCTTTTAAAAGATGGTTTGAGCCAATATTTTAGGTTGGCAATTTTTTAGTGGGCGTTAACCTAATCACTTCATTTTACGGATGAGGAAACTGACCCTCCCCCCAATAACTTGACTAGATGTCTTCACTAATTGTCACAGAGCCAGAGTAAAGAAAAGCACTAGTTTGGTCAATTTTGAAAGGGAGTTTAGATAGACCTTGATTTATAGTCAATCTTGATTTTCCTGTAAGGCTGTTGCGAAGGTTAAATGAGATAATGTAGCAACAGAATGATCAACAATGCCTGGCACTTCGGAGCGCTCAATAAATGTCCTTTTACCTCTTATTTCTTTTCTGCTGATGACTTATGACTATTTCACAGAATCCTTGCCAAGATCTATAACTTCTTATCGCCATATGTGGGGCACCAGAGATGCAAGCAAGGAATTGAAAGAGGGTTTGGGGAGAATCATGCTATCAAAAATTTAACATTCCAGTCATCCTCACACTTGAACCACAATCTGATTATACCATCTGAAAAGACACAAAAACCACCATCCTCCTGCTCAAATGTTCCAAGAAACCTGGCACAGGGAAATGAGTGCATGCTTTATTTTTCACCCCTCACACCCTCACTTCAGATTGTGATCTCAAATCAGGATACCAAATTGAATGGAACCAAATTTTTGTCACCCTGAGCTGCTCTGAGGGATATTGATTTTAAGCTGTTTATTAAAAACGAAGTCTCAGAAAGAACCTTTGACCCTCCCCACTTTTCTGCCCAAGAGACTCAGACAGAGAAACCTGCACCTAATTTGAATTAAGTATGGTAGAAGGCTTCAAGCAGGAGCCTGTTAGCTAGATACTCCCTTTGTCCCCTTGTTTCTGAGTTGCCTAGCAAGAATTTTCCTGCCTTGTATATGTTCCATTCTTCGTCAACTACCTGTAAATAGCCCATTCTCACTTGAAATCTAATACCCTGACCTCCTTTCATCCTTTGTCAAAAAATGTCTTCGATACCCAATGTTGCCTCACTGTCTTTGGAATTTTCATGCCAATGTGAATTTCCCATGTACATGTATTAAACTTTGTTTTTTTTCCTGTTACTCTGTCTCTGTTAATTTGATGATTTGCCCAGCCAAAAGAACCTAGAAGGTAGGAGGGAAAATATTAATATTTTTAGCTTCCACAAAATAACGAACATTTGACCAACAAATTGCTACTTTATGTTCAACTTCATAAGCTGCAGTTAAAATCTTTCTCAGATGTTAACTGCTTCTTAGTTTTCCTTCAACTATATAGTTAAAAAGGAGAAACACAACTCACTCTCTGATGCCTTTATATATACTAGCTTGACATTAAAAGAGCTGTTAATATTATATAAACTGTTATACCATCTGTGTTATAATTCTACCTCATCAGGTTTTATGGAATGCCCCCCGCCCTACCATTTCCTTCATTCCACCAGGCATGTCATCAAAGGAGAATAAATTAAGTATTGTGCCAGGAAATGTGGTCTACTTTCTAAAAGGCATCTATCTCTAGCTCTCAGAAATGCCGTTTGGAATGAGCAATGTGAAAACAGTGTCTCCATTGTTGTATAGGAATGTCATGAATTGGATCCCCACCCCAGCCTTTTATAGAGAAAAAGAATAAAGAGCGTTCATCTGAGCTTAAAATTATCATATTTTATAGCATATGCTAACATGCTAATGAGATGAGGTATTATCACATCTTTGCTGAAGCCATTGTGGATAATTGAGCTTTGTCCATCTGCCCGCCCAACTAGATTGTAAACTCTGTGATGGTGGAGACTTCAACTTTATAGTTTTATGAGACCCCTGTTAGAGTGTGTTGACACTCTTATTGTTGATCTAGTGACTAGGTTGAATATTTGTATTGAGGGAATATAAAAAATGCCAGCTCTTCTGCACTTTGTAAATTCCATTTCAACACTGTTTACTAGTGACTAAAAACCATATAGATAACATGAGCAATTCTTTAACTCTGTGTAAAATATGTAACGGAGAGATCAATGTTCCCCCAGTAAATAAAGATAACTCAAGGGAGTTTCTCTGTAAAGATTTAGACAGTTTACCGAGAAGTTCCTTTTGGTGGTTTGTAATAGAAAGGAGTAGAAGATTAAGGGATGCCAGTTCAAAGTGTTTGAGAGAAGTTTTTGCATCTCAAAGAGGGGGAGGGGTTGGGAATCTAAAAAAACTGAGGCTGGGAATTTGGCCCTTTTCCTTCCTACTGACTGCTCTGAACTCCCTCTTCCAAAACCTCGTGGTGGCGTCAAAAGGGACCTGGAGTGAGAATCAGAAGATCTCAGCTTGAGTCTGCACTCTGTCACTAACTACCTGAATGACATTTAAGCAAATCACTTACCAGATTACCTCTGAAGTCTCTTCCCACTCCATAAATCTTTGCTCTTTATCTCATTTTTCCCCCATTTTTGTTCTTCCTTTCCCCCACCCCCACCCCTTCTTCCTGGTCTTCTTTTTAACTGCAATAATAGTATTAATTAATTAGTTACCTCTGGAGAGAGCTAAGATGGTGTGTGGAGAATTAATGGAGACTTTGGCTTTTTATCTCTATCATGAACTTTTTTTTTTTATTTCTGTGGGTTTTCTTTATTGATTAAATTACAATTGCTCATAAATATAAGATGCTTATTACATTTAAGTATTCAATAATCTGTCAAAAATGTTTCTTCTTTGTAGATCTAAATGTTAACACAAAACATTTGGTCACAAAGATAAATCAGAGATTAATGTGGAATTATTCTGTACAGACTCACCATGTAGAAAAACACTCCACAAAAGTAAGCCTTGGAATCCATGGCTTATGTTGCATTTTGCTTCATCTTTTAAGCTATAAATAAGGGTTTGCATTCATGTATGTCAGCAGAAAGATTCTGTGAACTTGTTTGACTATGATAGTGTCCGAAATGGATTAATGCTTTATCTCATGACAGGGACATGTGACGGGCAGAAGTTTGGGCAGATCGATTGTCTCCAGTTCTCTGTCCTCCCATTCTCTAAGGACTCTTTCAAGCCATACCTCCTGTAGGAAGCCTTCCTGGTTAAGCTGAGCACACCATGATTCCTGCCTTCTATGAGCTACCATGGCATTTGAATACCATTTGGTTTAAATTGTGCACTTGGGAGTTTAGACAATAATCTAAACACAATATTCATCTGGGCTTTCTGTTCCAGAGCTCAACACTTTTAAACATCAATATGCATATATTATTTTGTTTAAAATTTATCTGAAACCTGTTGTGCCTGGTGTTGCTCAGTGCATTGAGTGCTGGCCCGTGAACCAAAGGGTTGCTGGTTCAATCTCCAGTCAGGGCACATGCCTGGGTTGTGGGCCAGGTACCCAGTAGGGGGAGCACATGAGAGGCAACCACACATTGACATTTCTCTCCCTCTAGTTCTCCCTCCTTTCCTTCCCCTCTGTCTAAAAATAAATAAATAAAATCTTTTTAAAAAATAAAATAAAATTTATCTGAAATCTGTAAAATAGATGATTTAAATTATTCCTATTTCTCTTGGCAGAAAATGGAGCATACAGAGGTTGAGTGAGGAACTCAGATCTGCATATACCTTCATCAGTCACCCCTTCTCAGTAGTCCTAAATGCCATAATTCTTCACAATCTCTACCCCTTTATCTGTGTCACTTTCACCAAGTGTGCTCTTCACTCCCACCTGGCCCCTAAAAAATGATTTGAGCTGCTATCTCTACTTCATCAGTTCCCTTAAACAAGGGATACCAGTACCTGAAATGTGAAACCTTTGGTGATTCTGTCACTTTATCATTCATCAGCAGAATAGCCTGGGTAGATTTTTCACCAAAACTCAAAACAGAATTAATAATTCAGACCCCTCACTCCAAAAAACACACCAGGCAAAGATGGATTTAATAATCTATAACACTTATTGAGGGCTTGCTATGTGCCAAGTACTGCTGTAAATACTTTATATAAATATCTCACACCATGACCCTGTTAGATAGGTATTAGTGTTACCCTCTGTTCTAGATGATGAACTGAGTCTCTGAGAGGATACATAATTTGGCATGATGGAGCTTGAGCTAGAAGTTGGGCTGGCCTATTACTGAGCACTATTTCAGAAATCTTTATTTTCACCACAGAGGAGATACAGCAACACCATGCTGGGAACATTTGGATTAGTAAATCAGAGTGAAGCCCAGTGCTGGTGTCAGTGATAGAATGTAACTTCCCTCAGAGCTTCTGAGAGGGAGGGAAAAAGAACTTTGTGAGACAGTCACATGGTGATTTAGCCTCTGATGAGAGACTTATTGAGGAAAAAGTTGAAAGACAGGGACAGTTGGCTCCTTAAACACTGCAGTGTCCAATAGAAACATAATATAAGTTGCACGTGTAATTTTAAATTTTTTGTAGTCAAATTTAAAAAGTAAACAGAAACAGGGAAAATTAATTTTAATACTATATATTATTTAACCCAATGTATCTAAAATATATTCATTTGAATGTGTAATCAATATAAAATCAGTAATGAGATATTTTACCTTTTATTGATACTAAATATTTCAAATCTGGTGTGTATGTTATACTTATGGCACATCATATGTCAGACAAAACACATTTCAAGTGCCCCATAGCACATGTGGCTAGTGGTGACCATATTGGACAGCACAGACTCAGGGGATTTTTGCTGCCTTCAGGCACTGATCACTCTAACTCTAGCTATTCTGCCTCCATCTTTCTTATTCATCATCCACAGTGTGGCTGTTAGCTGTTAATATTGCTTTGCCAATGTTTTCAAGTCATCAAGCCATCACTGTATCAAAGGGTGCACTCCATATTCATCTCATAATAACAGGTAACATTTATTGAGTATGTATTATGTGCCAGGCATACTTCTAAGTGCTTTAGCTTTATATATATATATTAAGTCATAAAATCCTCACAGCAACTCTATTAGCAAATATTTTTACCATCTCCCCACTTCACAATTGAGGAAACTAAAGTTACTTGAGTGCCCAAAGTTACCCAACTATTAAGTACAGGAGGCTTGATTCCAGCCCCACAAGTTTAACCACTTCTCCACCCAGCTCCCCCTCCCACCCCCACCCCACCCCTTTCTGCCCCATGCTCTAGAACTAGGGCCGCAGACAATGGGCCGCTAGGCAGCACTTCATTTCAGTCAGTGACAGAAGAACAACTTGGTCTCAGCTCCTCCTATGCCCTCCAGGCCTATGCAAAATTTGGACACAGCTGTTCTTTTCTGTGGTGATTGCCCATAGTAACTAGTACATAGTACATATGTAGGGTTTGTGTCTATCTGTGTGGGTCTGTACTACACACACACAAACTACAGAGTTTGTAAAAACCATAGAATTTTAGTGTAGCAAGGGCTCTTCAATATTGTTTCATGAAGAAAGTGCAGCACAGCATATTAACGAGACTTGCTCAAAGTTCCACAATTGCACTAGAATCCAGATCATCCAACTTCAACAAATTTATTTTTTTGAAGATTTTATTTATTTCTTTTTAGAGACAAGGGAAGGGAGGGAGTAAGAGAGAAACATCAATGTGTGGTTGCCTCCCATGTGCCCCCACTGGGAACCCGCCCTGCAACCCAGGCATGTGCCCTGACTGGGAATCAAACCGAAAACCCTTTGGTTCACAGGCCCATGCTCAACCCACTGAGCTATACCAGCCAGGGCTTCAAGAAATTTCATAGGCACTAAATACCTATTATTTAGGTATCACAGAGCTTCCTACTTGAAATGTAGGAGATGCAAGTATGTAGCAAGTCAATTCTCACTAATACACACTTTATCAAATGTTTATCTTCCCTGCCAAAATATCATTTTTTAATTTTGTCAGCATTTACAAAAAGCATTTATGCTTTTTAGACATTTAAGTTTGGAGAATTCAGAGTTAAAGTGGATTCCTCTTGTCTCACCTTGTTCTTGCCTGTAGTTAAACATTTACATTGTTTTCTAAATGTTTTATTAGGTCAACAGCATATTGAGCTCTTTAAGGATTAAGACACTATTGTATGCTTATTTAAATTCCCGACCACCTTAATTCTGAGCCCTTAATAAATGTGTAATTAACAAAATTGAAATTGTACAATTATCAGTAAGAAGAGGTTTGGGCTTAGCCTGTTCATTTTTAAATGTTGTTAAAATGCACTACTCAGAAGGCATTGTCACCAGCTTGACCTTTAGGATTAGTGGTCACCATTTCAGCCAAAGGGACAGCAGTAACATCTCACAAACATTCTTTCAGCAACAAACTAGCCATCACTCTTTCCTAGGATCCTTCTATTTCAAAGTCGAGAGCTTGACCATATTTTAAATGTTGAAATGTTTCCCACTTAAGCACACTTGATTTCTTATTTTAGAAAAAAACCCAGGCTCTCATATATTATGTTTCAAAGTGGAGATGACTGTGAAACCTGAGCCCTGACACACAACCTCAACCTGACTTTCTTAAAGTGCTCAGAAAATGTTCTTCTAATAAGCATGACGACAGCCTACTCTTTAATGATTTTTTGTCATCCTACATAATTTATTTGAAATCATTAAAAAATCAAAATAGTTTACATTAAATAAATCCTTGAGTATGTAAGAGGATGCACTCACCCATTGTATAATAAAGACTGAAAGATGAAGACTGAAAACACAAAGCTAGTTCCAGTGCAGAAGACTGACTCAGTAGTGATGGATTATCAGAAGCTGATGTTTAATAGAATTTTTAAAAGAAAAAAATGACATATTCTTGAATTTTTTATAACATTATTAAAAAAACACATTAGGGAGTATGGAAATAAGTTTTATTCTGGCTTTTAACATTTTCAGAGTCTGCCTCAGTGAATAAAATGCTAAGTACAAAAACAGTTGGGTTAATATGAAGGTGGTTGAGCCAGACTCTTGTTTAGTGTTTATTGCTCTTTGATTTTTTTTTGTTTTAATAGCCCATTGTAGAAGCCCTGGGGCACACCTTTAGAATACATGAATGTCAATAATAACTAATACAGCCTGCTATGGAAAGTACTCTGTTTTCAAAACCACAAGTTAGTTCCTGGAAGTCAGCCTGTCAGAGAAAGGATGTGGTATAGCAGCGAGTTTAAATAGCTTGTGCAACAAAGGGAAGAGAGATCTGTTGACTTCTGCCTCCTAGAGGGTTGTAATCGGAAAGAACTATACTTGAATATAGCTCATTCAGAAAGCGCTGAAGATGAAGACTTCATCACATTTTGAAAAGCTTTACTAATCACTTTTGCAAAATTGGGTGAGAAAGGAACTAATGTAGCAGGATAAGGGTAAGATGAAAATGTATTAACTTTGGGTACAACAAATCAGCCCCATTCATTTTGGTTGTTAGAAGGCATTAACTTCACTTTTTAAATGAACCTCCAAATCCCATTTCTCATTGTTGCGAATTGAAAGAGTCATTGCAAAACACCTGGCTTAAAATTTCTGTGCAGTTGTAGAGTTTTGTAGCCAAATAAGTTCCACAAAATAAACTCATCGCAGGCGCACAGGAAAAGCAGCTCTTTTGAAAATACCTTGTGATCGGGCTCTAGGTCACGACCTGGGTCTTGAGAAACTTGAGTTAGTAGATGTTAGTTTTTCTTAGCTCTTTGTTTACCCTGGACTTAGACATTTTGTATTATTAAAAACCTGTGGCTTTTAAGGACATTCTATTTATCTTTCCAGGCTTTTTTGATGGAAATGCCTGGATTTTCTTGGAAACAAGGATTTTATTGTGGATTCCTGGTGCCCCTTGGAGAGGCTTATTTTTCTGGACAATAGTTTTCCTTAGTGTCACTACTCTTTTCATCTCCCAATAGTCACAAGCTCCCAAGGTCGAGAAAAGTGCATCCTTTTGTTCTAATGAATCTGAAATTCCATTTTAAAAAGTCTGCAAAAGGGGCTCTTAGTTAGTAACTTAAGGCTTATTTCCACTGCATGAAGTATCCAGGGGGTTAGTCATCAAGGCATTTGGACAAAAAGGAAATCCAGCTCAGTTAAAGTCAGAGTATTATGCAGCAGTACAATTGATTATTGACACTTAAGAGTTTTACATTTTTGTTATCTGTCCTTTAGAGTGCATTGTAAAACATAGGTATGCTTTCTTGCCTTTCTTAAAAGAACAGGACCCAGTAAACTTTGCATAAGGAAGTAAATTAGCTTTGTCTCTGACTATAAGTGGAATTCTCAGGGTGTCAAAAGTTCTGTTGCTCCAGACTGCATCGAGTCCTCATGATAGTATGAATATTAAAATGCTTTGTGAGTTCATGTTGTTTGGGTGTATGGTATTTTTGTCAATAAGTCGATTTTTCAGGGAAAAGTTAAGATGTTTCTTTTGAACATCAGTGTTTCTCTCTCTCTCTCTTTTTCCTTTCCTTCCCCTGTCTGTAAAAATGAATAAATAAAATCTTAAAAAATAAAGTGTTTGACTTCCTTTACTGGACTGTAAAGTCATTGGCACAAAGATCTTGGTCTTACTTATCACTGGATTCCTCCACATACTTGTCACAGAGCTGTTGCTATAGACATGGGAAATTATAGCAATTTTCTAAATATACACACAAGATTTCTTTGAGTTTCATCTCCACTGACAAGCCAAAGGCAGTGCCATTCACACATGGCTTTACATTAAGTTTTATCAAATATTTTACTCATGTCAATTTTTTTGGCTTATACAGATTATTTGTAATGTTACCACAGTTATAGATATATTTCTCTCCCATATTGTACTCATGTGAGCTAATAAAAAAGAAATTGGACTATAGCAATATGAAGTCTGGTTGTAGTTAAATCTAGATTGCATTAACACTTGACAAGATAACATTTTTTGCATATCGAATTGACAAAGACTAAAGAGCTTGATCAAACAGTGTTGATATGGGGAAACAGACTTATTTATTTCATGTGGGAATGTAAATTGGTACAATTTCTGTGGAAGGCAATTTGGTAATAGCCATCAAAATAAAAAATGGAACAAGAAATTTCACTCAGAGGAATGTATTCGACAAATGTCTACCTTTATACCAGATTGCTTATGGTCTCCTGAGGAAAGTGCACAGGACCACCTAGGAAATATTCTTGCTTAAGTGTTAAACCTGAATCTGATAAACTCTCCTGATAAAAGCACTGGTTTGCAGGAAATACAAGGAAGAGAGAACTTGTTAAACAACACCATGCAATGCAGTCAGCAAAATCCAAAATATGAGAAACCATAAGACAAAGGATCCAGTTTTACCAACAAATAAATTAAAAGGAGAAAAAGAGAGAGGAAGTTTATAAATTAAAAGACTTAAGAGGCATGTCAATCAAATGCAATGTGTGGACTTCGTTTGGATTCTGATTTTAACAAATTAGCTGTAAATAATTGTTTGTAGGGGAAATTTGAACATTGACAGCATGTTATTGACATCAAGAAATTATTGTTAATATGTTTAGTTATGCTAATGATATGAAGTTATTTTTGAAGGAGTTATTATCTTTATAGATATATAATGAAGTATTTCTGGAAGAAATATTTCGTAAAATAATCTGGAGGGGGGGTAGGTGGACAAGTATAGATAAAACAACTTTGCCCATCAGTTAGCTGATTACCATTAAATGTGGGTGTTCAAGATAGAGATTATTGTGCTGTTTTCTCTATTATTGTACATTCTTCATATTTTCTCTTTTAAAGGGGAGAGATGTAATGTTTTATCACAGCATTGTTTGTAATAGTAAAGAAACCTAGGACCAACATATATACCTAGAATAAGGACTGGTTAAATGATGTATAGTCACAAAATGACACACTATGGTATTGTTAAAAAACAAAGCTAGAGAGAAGATAGATCTGCTATCTAAGTTATAGTAAGTAAAAAATAATGTAGGACAATATGAATAATATGCTCCCATTATGTAAACAAGAGGAGATAAATATACATATATGTACATGTATTTGTATAGGTTATTTCTAAAAGTATTTTAAAGAAATTGCTAACAGTGGTAGCCCCTGAAGAAGGGCAGGGACTGTTCTAAGAAAATCAAATGAGAAAGAGACATTAACTAGTTTTCTAACGTAAAACAAATACGTTTCATTCTTAATGCTTTAAAATATGTTTCAAATCAGTAGTTAAGAACTAAACTTTTTGAACTTACTCATGTTCATTGCCAATAGGTGCTAGAAACATTTTTGCTGACTGATAAAAATTTGGGGGTTAGAAACATTTTGAAATTATCTGCAAATTGGCACGCATTAATGCTTTCCTTTGTGTCAAAGGAAATGCATGCATTTCTCATTCACAAACAAGAGAAACATTCCCATTTGGAGATTCCCCAGAGGGACCTATATTTATAACTAAACACATGTTTTCAAGGGTTTCGAAGCTGCAGAGGAAATTTGACCCTCTAGAGCAGTGGCAGAGATAATATGAAACAGCAGATAATCCAAACCTCGTAACATTTTGTTTTGAAATGCACGCAATATTATTTTTTAAGCAGTCCATTATGTTCTGAATTGTGTTTTGCTGAGGATAATAGACACATTAAAGTGAATTTGTAGTGTCTGAGCACCCACCAGAAGAAGGTGGTGAAAAACATGGGCTTGAAATACATTTTGTGGTCGAGCAGATACTGATAACCTATAAGTAGGTCAGGAGGTGGTGAATGTAGATTTTTATTTCACTTCCTACCACCATTTAGACATTCTGCCTTTGCCTTCATATGTCTTCCCTTCCAGAATCTTTCTGGGAGCATTCCATCTATTTTCCTTCTAAACCAAAGTTTAAAATAACAATACTGATTTGTAAGAAGAGAAGAAATCATTGGCATCCTTTCTATTCATAAAGCAAAAAGATTATGGTATTTTTCAATTAATATGTTCCACATGGACAACTCTATTATTCCTGCCTAGTGAAAGGAGAGTGCCCTATACACCGGTTACTGCAGGTATACAGTTTAACAAGCAGGGCAGAAGCCTTACGTAAACCATGTGGAAAGCTGTAGATCACTGACAAGAAGGCATTGCTTTAAAAGTTTTTATTGTTCTTTTTGGGAGTTTTGTTGTTGTTGTTGAGGATGGAACTGGTGGCTAAAGGAAAACCTACACAAGGTGAAAGAATGAAACAAAATGCTTTTCTAACCACCGCCAGACTGACATTCTGCTGGGCACTTCTACACATGGTACCTTGTTTCATCCTTAGAAATACTCAGTAAAGGAAGGGAGGACAGGGAGCAGCTGCATGAGGCAGAGAAAGAAATGGTGATACTCCCCAGATTTTTAGCTTTTCAGGCTGGATATTTGTGATGCCTTTAACAGAGATGGGGAACACAGCAGGGGCTACAGATTTGGGTGAAAATTAGGAAGAGTTAGTGAGTTCCATTTTCTACAGGATAATTGGTGGGTCAGTAGGTCCTGACAGGTCACATGGTGCATGGTGGGTCATAACCTTTTAGCCAGTGAAAGAAACAAACCATCCTTTCTATCCCTCTGAAAATCTTAATTCCCACCATATGTTTTACTGCCCATGGCACATTACAGATCATTGGTCGATTTTTTAAGTGCCAGAAAACTGTATTTCCATTGTTCTTGTCTTTGTACGTTTCACACTTAGATTAGCAATAGAAAAGTTTTATTTCTTTAAAGTGCAAGTAGCATGAAAGTAAATTTTATTTACTATGACAGCTGTGTTCCTCTTAAGTGGCATATATATCCATTCATTTTCAACTCTTTTTAGGGAAGTGTTACTTTAAAGAAATACAATTGTCCAGGAAAACATAAGAAAATGTTCACAGTTAACGAATGAATGTTAAAACAGCATTACTCACCTCCCCATTTTGGAGGAGCCGATAGACACTCTCCAAACAATAACAGTTGGTATGTAAATTCCTACAACCTCTTTAGAGCCAATGTCCATGCACTTAATCGCTTTCTACCACTGCAATCCAAGATTTTTTTGTGAATTTCTCCTACAAATATATGCCAACAAGTACAGCAAATCTTGTTTAAGAATACTCATTGCAGCCCTGGCTGGTGTGGCTCAGTGGACTGAGTGCCAGCCTGTGAACTGAAAGGTTCCCAGTTTGATTCCCAGTCAGGACACATACTTGGGTTCCAGGTCAGGTCCCCAGTTGGGGGCATATGAGAGGAACAGATTCATGTATCTCATGCACACTGCTGTTTCTCTCCCTCTCTTTCTCCCTTTTTTCCTCCGTCTCTAAAAGTAAATAAATAAAATCTTCAAAAAAGAATACTCATTTGCAACATTGAAATAGCAAACATATAGAAAGATCTTAAACATAAATGAATAAGTGACTAGTTTAATACAGGTACATCAAACAATGGAATAACATGCAGCTATTAAAAAGAATAAAAAAGAGCTATTAGTATTGGACTATGTTTTTACACTGATCTCATTGGTGTCCCCCCCAAAACAAAAATAAACAAAACTTCTCTTTCTGCTTATATATTATAGAAAATTTGGGGATGAATTCTTAAGAGGCTATTAATAATGATAATTGCTAGGGACAAGATTAGGGTGGGGCAAGGACAGAAAAAGACTTTTCACTTCTACCTTACTTTGTTGTTTGACTTAAAAAAAAATATCCATGCTGCCCTGACATGTGTGGCTCAGTTGGTTGGGGGTTGTTCTGTAGGGCAAAGGATTCCGCAGGGTGTCTGCCTGGGTTGCGGGCCAGGACCCTGTTTGGAAGTGTGCAAAAGGTAACCCATCAATGTTTCTCTCCCTCTCTTTGTCCCTCCCTTTCCCTCTCTCTAGAAATAAATAGATAATTAAATCACTAAAAATCCATGCATATGCATCCAAAACAATAGAAAAAGAAATGCTGAAAAGTTCTTTGAAAAGAAAATGTATTAATTTTGTAACCTTTAAAACCTGTGCCTCCTTCCTTTCTTCCCTTCTCCTCTGACTAAAAAGTGATCAAAAAGCGTCCTTACTCCCTGGACAGTGTAGCTCAGTGGATTGAGCATGGGCCTGGGAAGCAAAGGGTCGTGGGCTCGATTCCCAGTCAGGGCACATGCCTGGGTTGTGGGCTGGGTTCTCCAATGAGGGGTGCACAAGAGGCAACCACACATTGATCTTTCTCTCCCTCTCTTTCTCCTTCCCTTCCTGTCTGTCTATAAATAAATAAATAAATAAATAAATAAATAAATAAATCTTTAATTAAAAAATGGCCTTATGTGAGGATTAAAATTATTTCTTTTAAAAACCTGTGCCTCTCTTTTGATACAGCTAAAAAGGTCATATTCTCCTTAAGTGCAATTTAAAATTTAAAAATAATTTTCGTAACTGCAAATAAATGATGACAATGCAACAAATGTTTTGTTCCCAAAACTTACATATTCCCCTCCCTAGAGATTTTAATAGTATCTTATCCTACCATCTCCATTAATTCTCTCCATAATGCTCAATGTTGTTTTTAAAAGATTTTATTTTTTAAATTTATTTATTTTAGAGAGGAGAAGGGGGGGAGAAAGAGATGGGGAGAAACACCATTGTGTGGTTGCCTCTCACATGCCCCCTGATGGGGAACTGGCCTGCAACCCAGGCATGTGCCCTGACTGGGAATCAAACCAGCGACCCTTTGGTTCTCAGGCCGACACCCAATCCACTGAGCCACACCAGCCGGGTCTGCTCAATGTCTTTATTCCTCGTCTTTTCCTTTGTTTTACTTTATCCTATTTTTACTAAGATATAAAGCATACAATATTGTGTAAGTTTAAGGTGTACAATAGGTTGAGTTGACATATTCATATATTGCAATATGATGACCACCCTAGTGTTAGCTAACACCTGCATCCCATAATTACCATTTATTTTTGTGGTGAGAACATTTAAGATCTAGTCTCTTAGCAACTCTGAAGTATATAATACAGTATTTTTTACTACAATCACTGTGTTGTACATTAGCTCTCAGGAAGTTATTCATCTTCTAGTTGCAACCTTTAAAATACTTTATAAACAGCTTTATTGAGGCATAACTGTACATATTAAAACTGTATCATTTGATAATGATTGTCGCATGTATGCACCCATGAAACCATCACCACCATGAAGATAGTGAACATATCCATCACCGTGAAAAGGTTCCTACTGCTCCTTTTTAGTTCTTCCTCCCTTACCCTCAATCCCTCAAAAGCTCTGGCCTGCTTAATGTCACTATGGATGAATTTGCATTTTTCTGGAATTGTTATATAAATGGAATCATACAATATATAGTAATTTAGTACTGGGTTTTTCTTTCATTCAGGATAATTATTTTGAGATTCTTTCATACTGTTGTACATAACAAAAGTTCTTTCCTTTTTATTATTGAATAATATTAAATTGCTTGAATGTACCAGAATTTGTTATCTACCTGAGAAAGGACATTTGAGTTGATTTCAGTTTTCAGCTATCACAAGTAAAGCTACTGCAAGTATCCACATACAAGTTTTTGAGTGGACATACGCTTTCATCTCTTGAATAGGTGCCTAGAAGTAGAATGGCTGGATCATATAGTAGGTATAGATCAAGCTTTTTAAAAAATTGCAAAGATTTATCATCACAAGAAAAAAAATCTGCAAATATGTATGGAGACAGATGTTAAGCAGTCTAACTATAGTGAACATTTTGCAATATATACAATATTGAATCATGTTCTACACCTCAAATTACTGTAATGTGATATGTCAGTTATACCTTAGTTTAAAACAATAAAATAAGGAGGTCAGCCAAGATGAGGGCATAGGTAGATACATTTTGCCTTCTCGTACAACCAAAAGAAGGACAAAAACAAATTAAAAAAAATAACTAGAACTGCCAGAAAATCAAACTGTATGGAAGTCTGACAACCGAGGAGCTAAAGAAGAAACATTCAACCAGACCACACCCCAACTCAGTGACATGGGTCACCCAGCCCTGATGGATAACTAAGGCTCCACCCCTTAACAGTAAGAGCTGTGCTGAGACAAAGAAATATGGTCCAAATGAAAGAATAGATCAAAACTCCAGGAAAAGAACTAAGAAATACAGAAATAGCCAACCTATCAGATGCACAGTTGAAAACACTGGTAATCAGGATGCTCACAAAAATGGCTGAGTATGGTCTCAAAATAGAGAAAAAAGTGAAGACCAGTAAAGCTAACATTTAGAATGGAAGGGCAGATAAAGTACTTCCCAGATAAGGTCAAGTAAAAGGAGTTCATCATCACCAAGCCCTTATTATATGAAACATTAAAGGAACATACCTAAGAAAAAGAAGTTGATCAAAACTATTAACAGTAAAATAACAACAAATTCACAATTATCACCAACTGAACCTGAAAAATAAAA
>CM052552.1:20421229-20460592 GCA_028533065.1 Trachops cirrhosus
ACATGGAGGGTTAGCAACAGGGGAGTGGGAGGGGGAGAGAGGGGGAAAAGTTATGCAGAGTAAGTAGCATAGATGGTAGGTAGAAAATAGGGGGAGGGCAAGAATAGTATGGGAAATGTAGAAGCTAAAGAACTTATGACACATGGACATGAACTAAAGGGGGGAATATGGGTGGGGGGTATGCAGGGTGGCTGGGAATGAAGGGGGGAAATGGGACAACTGTAATAGCATAATCAATAAAATATATTAATTAAAACAAGGAAAAATAAAGAATAAATTCAAAATGGACGACTTAAACATTAGACCTGAAACCATAAAAATTCTAGAAGAAAACATAGGTGGCAAAATCTCAGGCATTGCTTGTAGTCATTTTTTATTGGTTATGTCTCCCCAGGCAAGGGAAACAAAAGAAAAAATAAACAAATGGGACTGCATTAAACTAAAAAGTTTTTGCACAGAAAAAGAATCACCAACAAAATAAAAAGACAACCCACATAATGGGAGGACTTATTCACTAATACATCTGATAAGGGGTTAATATCCAAAATTTATAAAGTACTTACAAAACTCAACACCAATAAAAAACAAATAAGGCAATTAAAAAATGGGCAAAGGACCTGAACAGACACTTCTCCAAAGAAGACATGCAGATGGGCAATAGACATATGAAAAGATTCTCAGTGCCAGTAATCATCAGAAAAATGCCTATTAAAACCACAAAGGGATACCATCTTACACCTGTGAGAATAGCTATCATCAATAAATCAACAATTCCTGGCAAGGATGTGAAGTAGGTGAACCCTTCTGCACTGTTGGTGGGAATACAGATTGGTGCGGTCACTGTGCAAAGCAGTATGGAGACATCTTGAAAAATTAAAAATGGAAATGTCTTTTGACCCAGTGATCCCACTTCTGGGAAAATATCTGAAGGAACCCAAAACATGAATTTGAAAGAACATAAGCACTCCTATGTTCATTTCAGAGTTATTTACAATTGCCAAGACATGGAAGCAGAGACCAAGTGTCCATCAGTAGATGAGTGGATAAAACAACTGTGGGACATTTACACAATAGAATACTACTCAGCTATAAAAAAGAAGAAAATTTTACCATTTGTGACAGTATGGATGGACCTGGAGAACATTATGCTAAGTGAAATAACCCAGTCAGAGAAAGACAAGTACCATATGATTTTACTTATATGTGGAATTTAATGAACAAACTGAACTAACAAGGAAAATGGGGACAGACTCATAGATAGAGAACAGGTGACAGCTAGTGGGGAGGGGAGGTTATTGGGTGGAAGGATTGAGCAAAACAGGAAAAAGGACTCATGGACACATATAACATTGTGGTGATTGATGGGAGGTGGGGGGTATAAGAGGACTAAATGGTAATGGAAAAATGCAATAAAGATTAAATAAAACTTATAGGAAAGTTGAAAAATATAAACATCAGCATAGAAAGGCAAAGAGATAGAATATAGTAGTCCCTCTTTATCACTGGAGCATAAGTTCTAAGACCCCCAGTAAATGCCTTAAACAACAGTACTGAACCCTATGTATACTATATTTTTTCTATGCATACATACCTATGATAAAGTTTAATGTATAAATTATGCAATTTCACAGGTAGAAGATTTGTCCTTACCCTAGATCTTATCAACCTAACCATGGTTTTTTCTTGCCTTACTGTAAACTTTCACCTTTTCACTTAAAGGAAGTACTTATGGCTTCTTTTTGGTATATTCAAATTGCCAGCATCATTACATTTCCACTTGGGGCCATTATTAAGTAAAATGTGCATTACTTGAACAGAAATAGTGGATCTGATAGACAAAACAGCTACTGAGTGACTAATGGGTGTGTAGCATATACACCATGGGTAAGCTGGACAAAAGCATGATTGACATTCAGGTGGGACAGGGTAGAATGGTGAGAGATTTCATCATGTTACTCAGAACAGCAGGCAATTTAAAACTTCTGAATTGTTTGTTGCTGGAATTTTCCATTTAATATTTTTGGACCATGGTTAACCATGGGTAACTGAAACTGCAGAAGTGAAACTGTTGGTAAGTGGGGGACTACTGTATATGAAAGAGGGTACAAAATGATTTTCTAGCCTTTTCAGGCTTTGCTATTTGGTAAGTTTCAAATTAAGTTATATAATATAACATCTAGTAGATAAAGATTTTTTTTCTGAAAAAAGATAGAAGAAAGCAAACAAGAAATAAACTTGGAACTTAGAGTGATAGACACAGGTGCAAATCAGATTTCCAGAAGGAAAGGAGACAGAGGCAATAGTTGAGAGCTTTCAGAACTGAGAAGAAACACCACAGTAGAGCATCCAAAGAGAAAAGACAGATTACTTTCAAAGCAAGGAGAGACACTAGACAGCTGACAGCTTCATTGTTCCCAAAAGGAACAATGGAGCCAAAACAGTTGAATTATAGCTTTAAAATGCCAACAGAAAATAACTACCGATCTATAATTTTATGACTTGCAAAGTATCTTTCATGAAAGAGGGTGAAATATAATGAGAGAACATACCATCAGTAGAACCTCAGTAAAGACATTCCAATGGTAGAATAAAAATTATCTCATCCCTGGCTGAGGTGGCTCACTGGATTGAGTGCCAGTCTGCAAACTAGGAGGTTGCTGGTTTGATTCCCAGTTGGGGCACATGCCTGGGTTGTGGGGCAGGTCCCTGGGTTGGGGTGGGTGAGAGGCAACCACACATTGATGTTTCTTTCCCTCTTTTTCTCCTTCCTTTCCCCTTTCTCTAAAAATAAGTTTAAAAATTATCTCAGATGCCAGGGATGCAGGTAGGAGAGAAGAGCAAAGCATGTGAAAATATATGAATAAACCGAAATAAATATTAACTGTATAAAAAAGTAAAGAAGTCTTACAGGGTTAAAGTATATAAATATATAGAATTAAAATACAATGTTAGCACATATTGAGAGGAGCAGTAAATGAATCTAGTATTTAAAGTTTCTTATGTTGTCTAGAAAGAGAGTATTGATTAGTTTCAAATTTTTGTGTTTTCATATTGCAGTCTGAGGGATAACCATTTAAAAGTAAAATCAGAGGACAAACTAGAAATCAGAAGAGCAAGAAAGTGTGGAATAAGAAAAGGTGAGAGGGAAGGGAAAGAAAATTGGAAAAGAGGGACTTATAATACAAAAATAAGGTGGTAGATTTAACCCAAATATTTAAGAAGCTAAAATGAACAAAGATTGTCAGAAAAGTACAACCAGTTAAGTTATTTACTTAGAAATATTAAAAACATAATGAAGCAAGAAGTTGAAAGGAAAAACCTGGAGAAACTATACACCATAAAATAGTATACAACCCAACTTGATCTATAGATTCAAGACAATTCCTATACGAATGTCAGCTAATGCCCTGGTTGGTATGGCTCAGCTGGTTGGAGTGTCATCTCATAACTGAAACTTTGTGGGTTCAATTTCCAGTCAGAGCACATACACGGTTGTGATTTTGATCTCTGGTCCGGGCATATATGATCCCTGGTTCTGGAACATATAGGAGGCAACCAATGCATGTTTCTATCTAGCATTGATATTTCTCTCTCTCCCTATCTCTTTCCTTCTTGCTCTAAAAGCAATGAAATAATGTCCTCGGATGAGGATAATACAATCTCAGCTAGCTTCTTTGTAGAAATTGATAAGTTTGCCCTGAAATTAATATGGAAATTCAAGGTGCTCAAAACAGCCAAAAACCTTGAAGAAGAAGAACAAAGTTGAAGGACTCACATATTTCAACTTCAAAACTTACTACAGAGCTACAGTAATCAAGACTGTGGTACTGACACAAAAATAGACATATAGATCAATGAAATAGAACTGAAAGTGCGCAGAAATAAATCCTCAAATTGACAGTCAATTGATTTTTGATAAGGGTGCCAAGACATTCAAAGAGGAAAGAATAATCTCTTTAACACATAATTTTGGGACAGCTGGGTGCTCACGTGCAAAAGAATGGTTGGCCAATTCTCTCTTTTTCTTACTCATTCAAAAAAAATATCACTCGGATTTATCACTGGGTTTCATGGAATCAACACGAGTACATACTTTGTTGTCTGTGCATGAACTCAGTAACAGCTGTGAAGTGATCGATTGCCAACAAACTGTGAAAGCAGTGTTGTGGTTGGTAATTGATCACGATGCACATCTAAGATGCACATCCGTTACTTATGTAGTTATCTGTGCCCTGAAGAGTTAGCAGCAAAGTCTACTTTATGCATTAACTGGTGTTGTTCAACTTAAGAGTGGTAACTGAAGTTTGCATATTGCAACCAAGCAAAGTGAGAACAATCTGTATACATGTTTTTCTTATTAGATTCTACTTGCAAGTGATACGTGATACTCACACATAGTAAAGGAACTTTGCAATATCATGTTTCTATTCCTTCCCTTCCAAATTTATGCTATTTTTGTCATGCTTTACTTTTAAATGTTACAAATCCACAAAATATTGGTCATTTTTGCTTTAGATTGTTGACTGTCTTTAAAGAGATTTAAATAAGAAAAAAGTCATTATACCTACCCACATGTTTACTATTTCCAGTGCTCTGTATTCCTTTCTGCAGATCCAGATTTTCATCCTGTAGCAGGACTGAAGAACTTCTTTTAACATTTCTTGGAGTTCAGGTCTTCTGGTGATTAATTCTTTCAGCTTTTTTATATTTGAATAAATCTTTATTTTGCCTCTGTTTTGAAAGATACATTTACTGGGCAAAAAGTCTAGGTTGACTTCTTTTTCTTTCACTACTTTTGAAATATTGCACTTCTTCTGACTTGCTTTTTTCTGATGAGACATCTCCTGCCTTACGTATGTAATGTCTCTTTTTCCCTCTGGCTGCTTTTAAGATTTTCTCTATCACTGGTTTTAAGCAATTTCATAATCATGTTCCTTCGTACATGTGCCTTAGTTCTTCCCATGTTTCCTGTGCTTGGGGTTCACTGATCTAATTTTTGAGTGCTCACTAGTTAGCACACTTACCTGACATGTTTCACATAAATCTGTAAATATTTCCTGAATCAAATTGAATGAATTGGTAAGGTATGTCAACTGTATGAATGCATTTATTTGGATTTTAAAATATTTCAATTGGTTAAACAAAGTCACTTTCACCAACAAATATTATCTTTTCTCTCTGGGCCTTACTCTCCCTCCAGCTTTTCTCATCTACTGCCTTGTGCTTTAAGATCCACTATGTCCAATTTATTTTAAGTGTTCAAGCCTGTTATGATGTTTCATGCTTCTGTGCCTTTGCACATGCTATTCTTCCTGCTTTTACCTCCTCTGTCTGCCTGGAGAACTACTATTCATCTTTCAGGACCCAGCTCAGTTGATTCAAATTCCAAGGAGCTTAAGACCTTCTTGACTCACACACCTTTCCCATCTGACTGACCACTTCTTCATTTGAGACCACTTTTATTTTGTAAATAGTTCCATCATATCATTTATCACATTTGTCTACCTGAATACTTCTAGCACTTAGCCCAATTCCAGGCATGTTGAGGTGCTTAGCAATTATTACTTGAATAAATTGGAGTTGGGGAAAGTTTAAGAAAAGGAATTTAAAATTATCTAAAGTGATATGAAGCTAGATTAAGTTATTTTCAAATAAAAATAAATTGAGGTACACAAACAGAAAATATATACAAATCTTAAACATACAACTTCATGATTTTCCACAAAGAAATTGCACTCATGTAGCCAGTGTCCAGATCAAGAAATAGAATATTACCAAACTCCCAGAGGTTTGCCTGATGCCCTTTCCTAGTCACTATCTCCCCCATGGTAACCATTATTCTAACACGAGAGATAAGTTTTACCTGTATAACAACTTCCACATTTTACGCAAGTCTGAATCAAAATTTGATACTCTTATCACACATGACTACTACTACCAATGGCTAAGACTTACTGAACATTTTCTATATACCAAGCACAGCTCTAATTGCTTTACATACATTGATTTATCCTCAGAGCCACCCTGTGAAGTAGGTACTATCATTGCTTCCAATTATTCAATGAAGAGCCTGGGATACAAAAAAAGGTAATCAATTGCTCAAAGGCACGTAATAACTAAGTGGCAGACCTGGTAGTTGAACCTAGATAGCAAGTCTCCAGCATTTGTGCAATGCAATGCAAAATATGATACACCTGTAGTTTTAAAAGTATTATGGTTCATTGCCTGTCTTTGGAAAAATGTGAATGTCAAAACAAGGGATAGCCTGATATAGGGTCTCCAGGCAATAGGGTCAGGTGCCCTTTATATTCTAGGGCTACATAGTTGTTGAAGATAAACCTGCCTGAATTCAAAAGCAAGCTCCACACTTATTAAATGTGTGACCTTAGGAACTTACTTAACCCTTGTGTGCCTCAGTTTTCTCATCTGTAAAACATAGGTAATAATAGTACTTACATGCTAAGATTGTTGTGAAGGTTAAAGGAAACACTCCCAGAACGTGGTATGAGCTTCATTCATCCATCTATCCATTCAACAAATATTTTTTTCAGTGCCTACCATGTGCCAGGCACTGCTCTTGGTGCTCAGGATGTATAAGTGGAAAAAAAATCCATGGTCCCTGCCCTCTTGGAACAGCCCAGAAGGGGTGGGGATGGAGAGAACAGAGTAAAAATTTTAATATAGTGTGTTAGAAAATAAGTGCTATATTTTTAAAAAGTAGAGTCAGGAGTAGTAGAAATGCTGCAGAGGTTGAAAGCTGACAGTATTAAATAGAAGGGTCAGGGTAAACTTCACAGAGAAGCTAAGATTTGAACAAAGACTGGAGGAAGGGAAGGAACTAAGATATGTGGATATCGTGTACCTTTTGCAGAGCATTCAAAACAGACGGATCAAGTAGAATGAAGCCCCTAATGGTGGGAGCATGATTGGGTATTCTCGGAACAAGGCAGCTAGTACTGCTGGCGTGGGACCATCAAGGCACAAAGTGGCAGGAAAGGAGGTCGGAGAGGTATAGTATGTGGAGGGGGGATGGGAATGGCCTTGTAGGATGTTATAAGGATTTTGGTTTTTACTACAAGTCAAACTGAGAGATGTTGTGGGCTTTTGAGCAGCATTATAACATGATCAGATTTCATATTTTATAATGATCTCTCTGGATCTGTGTTGAGAATAGATAGTGGGTGGGTATTGTGGATTGAATTGTGTCCCTACAAAAGATATGTTCAATTCCTTGCCCCCAAACCTATGAATATGCCCTTATTGGAAATAGGGTCTTTGCAGATGTAATCAAGTTAAGATGAGGCCAAATGAGTCCTGGCCAGTGTGGCTCAGTTGGTTGGAGCGTTGTCGGTAACCACAGGGTCAAGGGTTTGATTCTTGGTCAGGGCGCACACCTAGGTTGTGGGTTTGATCCTGGGTCTCGGTGTGTATGATCCCCAGTCTGGGCATATACTGGAGGAAAATAATCGATGTTTCTCTCTCACATCAATGTTTCTCTGTTTCTCTTTAAAAAAAAAGGCAATGAAACATGTCCTCAGGTGAGAATTAAAAAAAAAAAAGATGAGGTCATATTCAATTAAAGTGGGCCCCAATTCACTAACTGATGTTCTTATAAGAGGAGGGGAATTTGGGCACACAGACACACACAGAGTGAAGACAGCTATGTGAAGACACACACACACATAAGGAGAACACCTTGTGAATACAGACAGAAATTGGAATGATGACAAGCCAAGGAAGGCCACAGATTGCTGGCAACCAGCAGAGGTTAGGAGAAACAAACTGGCTTTCAGAGTCCTCAGAAAGACTCAACCTTGCTGAATTTTTTATTTGAGACTTTTGGCCACCAGAACTGTGATAAAATGTGTCTGTTGTTTAAAGCCACCCATTTACAATACTTTGATGTGGCAGCCCTAGGAACCTAACACAGTGGGCAAGGGTAGAAGCAGTTAGGAGGCTGTTGCAATAGTCCAGTCCAGTCAAGAGATGATGGGGGCCAGGATCAGGGTGTCAATCCTATAAATGTAAAGTGGAGATGGTAAGAAGCCATCAGGTTCTAAATACATTATGAAGGCAGACCCAACAGATCTGCTGATGTATAGAATGTGAGGTGTGACAAATATTAGATGTTATTATCTCTGTGAATAATTTAAATGTTTATTGACATGTAACATATACCTATAAATGTGTATTTTTATTGCCCCCAATATCCTAGGTTTGAGGTTACTCAAACAAGGATAATTTGCCAGGGAAATCAAAAGAACCTTATTTTGCTGTGTGATCAAAGGGTAAATCACAGTACTTCACTGGGTCTCAATATCCTTCTTGGTAAAACAAGAAGGTTGGGCTCCATTGTATGACTGTATGATTCTATTATTATCAATGCCTTTTAGATTATAGCAAACTGTTTTCTGACATTCTCGTTTGAAAACCTATCTCCAAGACTACAGTGGCTTTGATTAATAAAATTCTGTCCTCATTGTTGTTGATTCTCTGCCATTTGATACTTTGAAAGGGGCACCCACCATACTTAAAAATAGAATTACAGCAAGACCAAAGTAACACTTTGTGCATTTTTTTTTCAGGGATATGGGAGTGAGATGGGTTTGCCTAATGGGAGCCTGAAATAAACGTTTGGAATTCTGGGTCTCAAGACTTCAGACTCCACTTCCCAGAGCACAGCCTGAGTTATTGCCATCAGCGTGTTTATATTATATTTTAGGAGGGTGATGAATTTATAAGATGAGGTGACAATAATAATAGCAAACATTTATATAGGATTTGCTATATGTATGGTATTGCTCTGAGGGTTTTAAAAATATTTATTTACTCACTTCTCACAATACTCCTGTGAGCTAGGTACAATGACTATCCCCATTGCACAAATGAGAAAAATGAGGCACAGAGCAATTAATAAAGTTTATTTTATTACACTAATAAGGAATCTTATGTCAAGCAGGAAAGTGGGACCTTTTAAAAATAATTAAAACAGAAATGCTAAATACAAGGCAATGTGCAGACTTGCTATCAAGGAAAAAAGTTTCATGAGGATCCCACACACTAATCCTGATGGGACCCATAAAATTGTGTGTGTGTGTGTGTGTGTGTGTGTGTGTGTGTATTAGATATAGATATAGAGATAGATAGATAGATATAGATATTAGGCCTTACCTTGTCTCCAACCCTTGTTGACATTGGTTCTCTAAAGAGGGTAAAGGAAAATAAGAAGTGAGCTTCAGGACCCTAAAATACAACTTTGCCAGCTCCCAAACGTGTGTTAGATTCCATTACCTAGAAGTTTTGAAGTTTTGAAATGTATTCTAAGTCAAATACTTGCTTGCTCTTGATAAATTAGACTGTCACTTTTTTTGTTTTGATTTATAAAAAATGCTTACACAAGGGTATGTTTTATTGATTTGAGAGAGAGATGGTTGCCTCCCATAGGCACTCCAACTAGGATTGAACCTAGGTATGTGCCCTGATCCGGGATCAAACCAGCAATCTTTTGGTGTTTGGGATGAAGCTCCAACCAACCAAGCAACCCATGCAGGGCTAGACTTTCACTTTTAAATGTTTTTCAATCTGTTTTCACTTGAGATTCTAGAGGTAATATTTCCTTTCAACTTCATGCTTCCTAGAAAATACTAGGTTTCCTAGAAGTCACTATTATTACTATTTTAGACACCCCAGTTCCACTCTGTTTCAGGCCCCACAACCATTGCCAGCTCCATCTTTCAGTTGGGCCTTGGCTGGGTCCAAATCAGAATACAAACAGTGTATGTGATCGAGTTGTTGATCTACTTCTTAAAGCCAATGGAGGAATCAGCACTGGGCAGCCAGGCCAAGCTGAAGAGTCTGAGATCATTAATTATGAAACAAAATACCATGACTGAAATGTATAACATAGTGAAGAATATGGGCTTGTTCCCCAACCAAATCCTGGAAGTTGTGAACAACTTTTGAAGCTCTAAGAGAGTAGTTTTGAAACTGACAAAAGGAACTTATTTTATAGTGCTAGTAGTGTAAACTAGTTGCTCCCAACAGGTTTTAAATTCAAATAGGTGCAAGAGAGGTTTAGAGAAATTCCTGAGTCATAAACAAGGAAACCATGGGCTAGCTAAGATACAAAGTCAGTCTTCAATAGGGGCACAACCATGGGATAATGCTCTCCTGACACAGGTCCTTGGATCCTTGGCCAGCAGCAGAAATTCTGGCCTGACCACGGTGCTGAGCGGCAGAAGTGTTAGTGCGGGTGGGCTGTGAGATGCAACAGCACATTGTTAGGGACCCTGAACCAAATCCAGGCGATCTTTCAGAGATAACCCTCCTCAACAGTCACTTTACTGACATTCAGGCCTAGGGATTAAGTCTGTGCCACTCCCTTTTTCCCTGACAACCAAAATGTCCAGGGGGCCTTTGTGAGTCACCCAGAGCCTCCCTAATAAACCCACTGTGTTTGGGGCTGCCTCGCAGTTTCTTGCCCCTTCCCATCCTGACTGGCTCTCGCGATTTGAGCTCTCCTTTTCTGAAGCCAGAAACCACTGGAAGAACCGCCTCACCAGGCATGCGCAGAGCTTAGCCAGGCTGTGAACCCCATTCAGCAGTACCCGGGTCCTTTTAAATCAGGCTGGCCGGTTGCTAGGCAACAGAGAGGGCCGCGCTGGCGCACTGCAGAGGCTTTGCTAGGCACCCGTCCGGCCTGGGCGCGGTGGCCAGCTCCATCTCGCCAGCTCCCGATATAAAGGCTTCCTCCATCCGGTGGTGGCCAGCTTCGGGGAAGAGGATACCGGTACCGTCGGACCCCACCTACACTAAGAGGTACAACTGCGCGCGGGAAAGCCAGGCTTGTGGCGGTTTGTCCCTCTTTTTTCTCTAGCTCCCCTTGCTGTGTGGGACGTTCCCCACCTCTGCCCCACCCCAGGTTTCCTCTCTCTTTAGCCCAGGAGGTGGGGAGGGTCTGGAAAAGAAGGGAACAGGGAATGGGAGTCGGGGTATGAAAGGTGGAGTGGGGTCGGGCCTGGCCGGCTGCCCCTCCCACCCACTCCGCTTGCCAGCCAAACCGTAAGGACTGAGGATGAGCACAGTGTCACCTGCGGTGGGGGTCGGGCAGAGCCCTGACCCTAGCCACTTTCTCTCTACTAGAAGCACTGGATGGCAGGGGTTTCATTTAACCATTTACAGAGAAAACCCCCAAACTAAGCATGCATATATATAGCTTTGCAGCAAGAATGTGACTTCCATGCTAATAAAGTACTCAGCCTTCAGAATTAAGGGAACTCCATCTGTTCTAGAAGGAATCATTTCACAGTAGTAACAAAGAATTGTTCACAGGACCCAGTTTTAAATGGCACTTGGCTTTGCTCTGAATATGTGTCGAACAATAGAGAAGACAATTTGTCCCGTGAAATGGACACTTGTTAGGACCCTGAAAGATTAAGACACAGATTGGAATACCTGCCCTTTTAAATGTTTTTTTTTTCCAAATTAACTGTGCTCTGAGGAGGGAGGAGGTGAGGCTTAGACTCCAGCCCTTTGCTAATGTGGCTCTTGGCATTCTCATTAATAACAAGTATACTGCTGCTTGCTGCAGCCACCAGCAGTGGCTTATTTGTTCAATAGATGCTGAAGGCAGGAGAAACTACTGTGTTTAACTACATTGCCAACATTCTTGTCCCAAATGTTGTCCCACATTTGCATTGCTTGGGAAAGGAAGACTTAGTGGCATCATAGTTGGGAAAGTAGATTGACAAGTTAAAAAGAAAATTTTCTTCAAAGTGTCTGGCATCACATTTCAGATGGGACAAATGAAATTCTAAGTATATCACTTGTGATTTTAAGCTACATCTCAGATAGAAACACAGATTTTGGCATTCTGGTTAATTATATTTTCTAATTATGCTGGGGGGTTTATTTTTCAGTTCAAACTGGAGAAATAGAGTAATGGCATCAAATAGAAGACCTTGGGCATCACGAAGTGTAAGTACACTTGTGCTGACTGATGTCTTGTTATGGGTATTTAGAAGCACAGAGCCTCACCCAAAATACATCTTCAACCTTGTAGCTAGATCACTAATCTGCATTGTTAGTACGTTATCAAGAAAGCCTCATAAAAATACAAAATAAGAGTGTCCTCAATATTTTAGCTGAACCAAATAAATTTTGAGGGAAAAATAAAAGGCCTTTCCCTAAAATATCACACAAAACACTTCATAAGCCACAAGACAAATTATAAGTACTTATAAAAACTCAAATAGAATCAAAGCATTATAGAATTTTCAGGAAGAATATTAAGGATCACTTGTTCAACAATATTTATTAAGGGCTACTATGTGTCAGATAACAGCTAGGGATACAAAGAGGAAGAAGATGCCTGGAGATCACTGTTATTAAAAGTTTGTATGAAATGCTGTTGAAGCTCAGGAAAAACTCAAGAGTACAGCATCATCCTTACTGATCTCCTAACCTGATACTCCAGTTGTACTACTTCAAAGAACTTATTGGTGTCTCTGAAAAACACCTGGGGCATTTGGAAAGTTCTTGGTAAAGTAATTGCTGATAAAAATGAAAATCTCTTTGGTTGTTAAAAAAACACTACCACTTCTCTGCTTACAAAGAATCCATTTAGCTTCAGAAATTTGGGGGCATAAACAACTTGCAGAATTTAGGGCTAATTCTTCCCTGATGATACAGGCTAAATTAATGTAAGATTTGAGTTTAGGTTCCCCTCTGGTTACTCTAATACCACCTACATGTTTTTTTCCAAATTGCCCTTTTCTGAGGTCTGATGACTTCAGCCTGACAACTTTGAAGCACCCATGTTTGGAGAAGAGTTGAGTTATATAACTGGCTGGTTTATGTTCCAAAGGTGGATAAGGAAAACCTAAAAAAAATGAACAAGACCCATTGTTTACACAATATGCTTTAAAATTATTTCCATTTTCTTTTTTTTATTTTAGATTATTCAGTACAGTTTCTGTCTTTTAATCCCATTCCAACCCACCCACCCATCCCTCCCCACCTCCCTTCCATTTCCAAGCCCCGTAGTTTTGTCCATGTGTCCTCTATATTTGTTCTTGTAAACACTTCCCTTCTCCCCTGAATTATTTCCATTTTCATATTTTTTACTTTTTAAAAAATTTTGAAAAATTAAATGCATGGGGTGGCATTGGTCAATAGGATCATATAGGTTTAAAGTGTACATTTCTATGACACTATATCTGTATATTGCACTGTGTGCCCACCACCTAAAGTCGGACCAGCTTCTGTCACCATATATGAGGCCCCCTTCACTTCTACCCCACACCCCCTTCTCTCTGGCAACCCCCACATAGCTGTATGTTTTCACAAGTTTCAGTTTTATATCCCACAGATGAGTGAAACCATGTGGCTCTTGGCCTTTTCTGTGTGACTTATTTTACTTAGTGCGATATTCTCAAGGTCCATCCATGTTGTTGCAAATGCCAGTACTTCATCTTTTCTTATGGCTGAGCAGTATTCCATTGTGTGTATGTACCACATCTTCTTTATCCAATCCTCTATTGAAGGACACTATGGTTGTCTCCATGTCTAGGCCACCGTGAATAATGCTGCAGTGAACATAGGGGTGCATATAACTTTGCAAGTACATATTTTTCAGTTTTTTGGGTATATAGTCAGGAGAGGGATTGCTGGCTCATATGGTAACTCTATTCTTAATTTTTCTGATGAAATTCTGTACTGTTTTCTATAGTGGCTGTACCAGTCTACATTCCCACCACAAGTGAATGAGGGTTCCCTTTTCTCCAAAACCTCTCCCACACTTGTTATTACCTGTCTTGTTGATAATAGCCATTCTGAAAGGTGTGAGGTGGCATCTCATTGCAGTTTTGATTTGCATCTCCCTTATAGTTAGTGAGATTGAACATCTTTTCATATATCTGTTCACCATTTGTATGTCTTCTTGGGAGATGTGTTTATTCAGGTCCTCTGCCCATTTTTCAATGTACCTTTTTTTTTTCTTTCTCTTGTCTTATTGCTCTGGCTTGGCCTTCCAGAACTATGTTGAATAAGAGTGGTAAGAATAAAAGGATAGGTTTCAAATCCTTGTCTTGTTCTTGATTTTAAAGGAAAAGCTTTCAGTTTTTAGTAATTGAGTGTGACATTGGCTGAGGGTTTGTCATATATGGACTTTATTATATTGAGGTACTTTCCTTGTGTTCCTGTTTTATTGATTGTTTAATCATAAGTGGATGTTGTATCTTAACAAATGCTTTTTCTGAATCTATTGATAAGATCATATGATTTTTATCTTTTCTTTTGTTAATCCAGTATATTACATTGATTGATTTGTGTATGTTAAACCATCCTTGTGACCCTGGAATGAACTGCGCTTGATCGTGATATAATATTTTTTAAGTCTATTGTTGTATTTAATTTGCTAGTTTTTTGTTTAAGATTTTTGCATCTGTATTCATCAGAGATATTATTCTGTAGTTTTCTTTTTTGTGTGTTATCCTTGCCAGGTTTTGGTATCAGGGTTATGTTGGCCTCATAAAATGTGTTAGGAACTGTTGCTTCTTCAGATTTTTGGAAGAGTTTGAAAGGGTAGGTTTCAAATCTGTGAATGTTTGATAGAATTCACTGGTGAAACTGTCTGGTCCTGGACTTTCATTTTCTGGGAGGTTTTTGATGGATGTTTTAATTTCCTCACTGCTGACTGGCCTATTGAGACTTTCTAGTTCTTCATGATTCAGTCTTAGAAAGTTATACATTTCTAGGAATCCGTCCATTTCTTCTAGGTTATTGAATTTTGGTAGCATATAGTCTTTCATAGTATTCTAATATGATCCTTTGTGTATGTGTGATGTCTGTGGTAATTTCTCTTTCATTTCTGATTTTGTTTATATGAGTCTTTTCTCTGTTTTCCTTAGTGAGTCTAGCCGGGGGGTTGTTGGTTTTATTAATTTTTTCAAAGAACCAGGTCTTTGTTGCATTAATTTTTTTTAATTTTATTTATTTATTTTTAGACAGAGGGAAAGGGAGAGAGAAAGAGGGAGAGAAACATCAATGTGTGGTTACCTCTCATGCACTCCCTACTGGGGACCTGGCCCACAACCCAGGCATGTGCGATGACCGGGTTATCTAACTGGAGACCCTATTGTTCACAGGCTGGCACTCAGTCCACTGAGCTATACCAGCCAGGGCTCTGGTTCTGTTTTGCTTATTTGTTTCTTTTGTTGATTAGGTTCCACTTATAGCCCAGATCATATGATACTTGTCTTTCACTGACTGGCTTATTTCACTTAGCTTAATGCTCTCCAGATCCACCCATGCTGTTGCAAAGGGTAGGAGTTCCTTCATTCTCTCTGTTGTGCTGTACACCATTGTGTAAATGTACCATGGTTTTTTGATCCACTCATTTACTGATAGACACTTAGGATTTTTGCAGCACTTGGCTATTGTAAATAATGCTGCTATGAACATAGGGGTGCACAGGTTCTTTTGGATTGGTGTTTCAGGATTCTTAGGGTATAGTCCCAGCAGTAGAATCAGTGGGTCAAAAGACAGTTCCATTTTTAGTCTTTTGAGGAAATTCCATACTGTTTTCCACAGTGGCTGCACCAGTCTGCAATCCCACCAACAGTGCACTAGGGTTTCCTTTTCTTTTTAATTATCTTATTGTTTTTCAGTTAGAGTTGTCTGCATTTACCCCCCTCCACTCCCCCCTACCCCAGCCAAACCCACCTCCCTCCCTTGCTTCCACCCCCTCTTGGTTTTGTCCATGTGTCCTTTGTAGTTGTTTTCTCTACAACCTCGCCAGCACTTGTTTGTTGATTTGTTTATAATGGCCATTCTGACTGGTGTGAAGTGCTATCTCATTGTGGTTTTAATTTGCATCTCTCTGATGGTCACTAGCAGATTTCTATGAAGAGGTTTTTGTACTATTTTCCAGTAGGTGATACTAAATCACAAATTTTTCAGCTCTGTGAAATCCCAAAGCTGGCCTCTGGAGCTGCCATCAGTATAACTGCACATAGCCACAAAGTATGCAGGTAGGATTTGTTTTGCCCTGTCAGTAATGTTGACCTCAGACCTTTGTGGGGGTCTTCCTCCACATGCCCCAACCACGGATCAGTCACAGAGTGAAATAGCGATTCTGATGTAAAAGATCTTAGGTTTGAGGATAATGTGCTCTGAAACCCAGTACCAAGGACCACAGGAGGTGAGTTTTCTGTTTTTAAAAGACATCAGGTCTCTGTGGCTCCATTTCTTAGTTTGGAACACTGACCACCTGACAGCTGACAGTCACAGCGGAACCCCTGTGCTGTGTCCTTGCATAGGCCTGTCAGCTGCTTCAGCTGCAGTTTGCACCACTCACTCTTGCAGTAGTGCCCACCCAGACTCTCTGCTCTTCCTGGTTGGCCTAAGGAAGAGCTGGCTGGAGCCAGCTTCCTCCCCTCTCTGAGCTGAGCCCACTGCAGGCTACAGGGCCACATCCATGGCCCATCTGAGCTCTCTTCCCTTCTGGCCTCCTCTCTTTGTTCCTGTTTGCCCACCTTTAAATGCCTCAGTGTGCAGATCTCTCAGGTGTCCCTGTATGTTGAGCAGGGAATCCTTTGTTTAGTTATAGCTGATCAACTTGTTGACATTTCAGGGAGGGGAGACAAAGGGGATCTCTTACACCACCATGCCTCTGACATCACTCTCATTCATTTATTTAACCATTTGTGAAATAATGTATATTGTCCCTATTTACACCTGAAGAAACTGAGGCTCACAAAAAGTAAATTTTCACCTAGTTCTAAAGTGTGGAAGCCAAGATAACTGACTCCTTCAGTCTTTTTTTCCTACCATAATCCACACTCAATTCCTTTCTCAAGAACTTCCTTTCCCTTGTTCCCCACAATTCTGCAAAGTAAAACATATTCACCCACCTTGATTTCAGACAGTTCCTTTGGGTCCTAACTGTGGTATTTAATAGTTTTCTGAAGCCAGTAATTCTCAATAGGGTGGGGAATGGCAAGTCCCCCCTAGATGGGGCAGCTCAGAATATTCTTGAATTAGAAGAGAGGGTAATGTTGTCCGTGTTTTGTGCCTGGGGACAGTGGAAACAGGAAAAAAATGTTGAGAACTACTGCTTTTAAATGAGAACAGGTTGGACAATTGAGCAAAAATGTCAGTGATTTTCTTTGTAGCAGACTCCACCCCTCCCCACCAGCCCCTATTTTCACCAAGCAGTTTTTCTAAGGATTGGGAGAGCTGAAAACTTCCGAGAATAATGGGGGAAATTTCCTTAGGCTAAGAAGGGCCCTTTGTCTTCCTCTTATTGCCCCTGGGCTTTGATTAAAAGTCAAGGCTCTAGTTGAAAGGGGCTAAGGGTATGACAGGTTGCCCATCACAGGTTGGAGATGACCTTTTCCAACCATTATTTCCAATTCACAAAGTTTGGGATGAAGCACCCTTGTGAAGTGGGAAAAATCTTCTGGAGATTTTCCAGAACTATTTCCCAGTACCTCCATACCCCTGCCTGGAGAATAATATCTTTTGGCAGACATATATCTAGAGCTGTGCAAAAGAGGTGGTTCTGAAATTTTGAAATCAAATTCTAATGTAAATGAGATAAGGCAACAAAAAACTCTTTGATTTTAGGTCATCAAATTTCCCTAAAGCAGGTGATTTAAAATATGAATATTTTAGAAAAATAGATTTTACTCATTTGATCACTCATCCATCTTAATATGAGTATATTCCTCAGGGACCCATTCCTTCAAAATGAAACTCAGATGGTGTTTGGGGTTTCTCCTTTCACAGTAAACAGCAGTGTATTATTTTCTGGAACTATTTGAGGATAGATACACTTTCACCTAGCACTTTTATGGGATGATTTACCCAAAAACCCATAATAAATGATCACTCTTTGCTTAACTCTCAACAATTATATTATATCACATTACACTGTAAATCCATATCCAATTGATTTTATCAGTGCTTTCCAAATTCCTTAGGTGAATATAAACCAAGGTGTATCTTGACTGATTTCAGTCAAGAGATCCCTTACTCCACCAAAATGCCCTACAACTTTGCCACTGCAAAAAGAAGAAAGTCACCAGAGGATCAATGGTGATGTTTTCAGGCAGGAGTCCATTATTTATTCATATCAGACACAAATGAATAGATGTAGCTATATTATGGATGCCCAGGCATTGACAGTTCAGTCCCAAGGACTTCTGGGAGATTGCTGTCTTAGAGGACCACTAATGTAATTTTTGTAATATGACTTTATATCATTTTCTGGCTTAGTTCTTTAATTTTTTTATTTCTGTTAGACCTCATTACCCTACCCTTTAGTCCTTCAGTATCCAATATGCTGTTGGGTAATAATAATAAATATAACAAATGTTCACAATTCATCTACTAAAAAGGCATGCTTGTACTTTCAATAAGGGTTTCTGGTTTGATTTGCCTTATGCTGCAAAAAGTTACCTAATCAATTTTACTGAGGGCAAAATGGCTACCGCACCAGGGTAGAGGAGTGTTGTTACTTCAAAGCATATTCCTTATCTTTGCCAGAGAATACTGTTATACTTATTCTCCATAAAAAACAAACAATGCACTATTACTCAGCTGTAAAAAAGAAGAAAAATTTTTGCTTTGTGACAGTATGGATGGACCTAAAGAACATTATGCTAACTGACATAAGCCAGTCAGAGATAGACAAATACCATATGATTTCATTCATATGTGGAATCTAACGAACTCACTGAACTAACCAGGGAAGTGGGTACAGACTCATAGATGGAGAGCAGAATAACAGTTAGTGGCAGGGAAGTGAGGGGATAGAGAGATGGAGCAAAAAGGAAAAAGGATTCATGGACACAGACAACTGTGTGGTCATTGCGAGGCGGGGCAGGGTAAGGGGACTAAATGGTAATGGAAAAATACAATAGAAAAAAGAACACAATGCAATTTACAAAAAGAAGACTGGCAGCTTTTACCCCTAGGTGGGCTTTGCTATGTTCTAAATAGATTTGGGAACAAACCATTAAAGGCTATCTTGCCAGTGAAAGAAAAAAGAGAAGAGAGAGAGAAGACAGGAGGAAAGAAAGAAGGAAAGAACGAGAGAGAGAAGAGAAGAGAATAGAAGAGAGAAGCTGAGACCCGTGACCCAGCTCTGGGAGGGGAATTCCAAAGGCTTTTTAAACCTTTTCTTTCTGTCCTTTGATATGTGACATGCAATTCGCTTTACCCTGCCCCCCTTTATTTTTCCTCTGTCCTTTTGTGACCCTTTAAAAAATACCTAAGCTCTGAAAATAGTGGGTTGTTTTCTTTCAATTTGTGGAATAAAACCTAGCAGAATAATAAAGAGGAATTTTAAAACAAGCACTGACCTGGGAAACAGGGTTTCAGGTTTACCATTAAAGGCTGTGTGACCTTGGTCAAGTTACTTAACTTCTCTGAGCTTCAGTTATAAAATAAGCATACTCTTCATATTTCTGTGAAAATTGTTGGCTGTATCAGGAAATTGTACTGAAGTTCAGGGAAAAAGGTAGTGAAATTTGTATATTTATGAAAGATTTGAAATAGAAGTTGCTTTTTCAAGGTGCAAATTATTATTTTTTTTTTTAAGAAATAGCCCTTTTATTTTATTTTATTTTTTTTTAAAGATTTTATTTATTTATTTTCAGAGGGGAAGGGAAGGAGAGAGGGAGAGAAATATCAATGTATGGTTGCTTCCTGTGTATTCCCTACTGGGAACTGGCCTGCAACCCAGGCATGTGCCCTGACTGGGAATCGAACCGTGAACTCTTGGTTCACAGGCCCGCGCTTAATCCACTAAGCTACACCAGCCAGGGCTCAAGGTGCAAATTATTAATAAAAAGTTTTCTATTTTAATCTTTGTCTCGACCCACATCTCTGTCTCAGACTTGCCATTATTACCACCTCCAGGTGTAAAGTGCCCTCACCTTACTTGCCCCTCTGCATACCTCCTTCCTGATCATTCTCACCAATGCCTTTCATCCAGAATAGCAATCTCTCTCCCATTACTACCTAATTAGAAGCATTGTTTAGTAAACAGAATTGTTTAGTAAAAACCTGACTGCTTAAAAAATGTGACTGGCAATTAGCATCACCATCTTTCCCCCTTCTTCTGTTTCTTTTCCTTGTGATTGCTGTAATAATCCCCACTCATTTGCATTCGTAATACTAGAGAGGAAAGAAACCAGAATTATGATTATCTTTCCGCTTTAAGAACAGATAGATCATTGGTACTGCTGGATGGTGACTAGTTGAATAATTAAATCAGAAAAAACTATTTCAAGAGAAAGGAGATGCTGCATCCAATGGCAAATGTATACCATGAATTTCAAATGTATACCATGAAATTCATATACCATGAATTTTGGTGGCATTTGTCAGCTTATTACTCTGGTCTGATTGACCAAACTTTAATAAAGCTTGGCCTATGGCTTTTGAATCCATCATTTTAACACCTTCATTGGCTATTTGCAGCTTCTCCTTACCTCAAAGCCAAGTAGTTGCCAGTGGGGGTGTACCCTTAGGGATAGTGAGCCCCTTTCTTCTTTTTTGGGGGGAAGGGTGTGAGGCATGTTCAGTACATGTGGATATTGAGTTTATTCTGTCATTGTCTGTGGCAAGGAAATTTGTTAGAATTTAAACTATTGTTGCTAAAAAGAAAATACTGGAGAGATAATATAACAAAAAGTGGTTATCTTAGAGTCATGGCATTATGAAGAAGACTCATTTTCTGCATTTTTCAAAATTCTGCAAATAACATATACTACTATTATCATCTTTATATGATATGAAACATTATGTGAATATATATTATATATTAAATAATATACATCATCTTTAATAATATTAAATAAAATGTTAATTAAAAATAAATACAACAGTTGCCATTTTGTTACCATGATAAAATTACATTTGTGTGGATGGGAAAAATAGATGCAAGCATACTGTGATCTTTCTCAGTGGTGATACTACCACAAATATATTATTAGTAAATTAATGCGTAAAATGGATGAAGTGGCCTCTTCCCCCTTCTTCCTACCCTTTAGCAGTAACTGCAGTTATCAGTTTGTTGCCTTCAGGTGCCAGTGGACGTTCAGTGTGTTCCCTGGTTCCTTTTTTCTCCCTTCTCTCAGAAGTAGGACCTAATCAAATATTTCTATGCTTTAGGAGAGCTGTATGTTAAAGATTCCCTTTGAATAAGGGGGAAAATAAATATCCTCTAATTGTTACATATTTAGAAAATTGGTTGTGATTTAGCATGCCAAATTTTCACCTAAAAATTACACTTGGAGTCCTGGCTGGTGTGGCTGAGTGGATTGAGCACTGGCCTGTGAACCAAAAGGATCACTGGTTTGATTCCCAGTCAGGGCACATGCCTGGGTTGCAGGCCAGTCCCTGGTTGGGGGGGTGTGGCAGATACCCGATACATGTTTCTCTCCCTCTCTTTCTTCCTCCCTTCCCTTCTCTCTGAAAATAAATTAATAAAATAAGAAAACAAAACTTACACTTGGAGTCAGTATCTTGAGAAAAACAGATTTGGTGGCATTAATATTTTCAGTTGTTGACATTCGGTTCTCATCATGAAATTGTTGTCAAAACAGATAGAATTCTGTACACTTGGCAGTCTTGCCTAAAAGCAGAGCCCAAGACTGGAATAGCAGGAATTTACAGGTCAAGACAGAAGGGCATTTGGCAGAGTTAGTCATGAGGAAGTCTGCACGGTATACTTTACCAAAAGCAGCTCACATTGCACTAAGCCCTGATGTTTTAGTCACTTTAGGGAATGAATAAACCACTAGTCCAACCCAAAAGAACTAGACAAAAATCTGGGACACTGAAAGCACAGGTATGAGCCCGTTATTAATACTAGCCTATTAACTTTAAATCACTTTTACTCTTTTTGAAGCAATCTGTTCTCATAGAATTATTTTTTCTACCTACAATAAATAGCCAATTGTGCCTATTTATTGGCTGTATTTCATAGGATCAGAGGACTTCAAAGCTGGAAGAATCTGTAGAACTTAGCTAGTTTAGCCCTTTCAATTTACAAATGAGGGCACTGAGGCCAGGCCACTTCATGTGTTACAGGGAGAGCCAGCCTTCAAATATTTAGGTTCCTTCACCCATGAGCCAGCATTCTTCATTCTTTTCACTATACCAGCTGCCTGTGTAAATAATGTGCCTTGATTTCAAATTTTGTTTTTCAGGAATTGGACGAGATGCTTGAAGAAATGGATGACAGGAGAAGGCACTGGAAGGAGAATACGTTTGCTCCTTTTCTCAGTGCTCAGGATGTTCTAAATGAGGCTTTACAGCCTGAATCTTCTCCTGAACTAATGTCTTTAGGTAAGAGCAAGAGATTGGAAGGAATTTATCATTTGTCTGAGAGAAAGTTTCAAGAAGAGTCTGTATTCAAGAGGAAAGAATTTATTTACCAACCAAATGAAAAAGAACAAGAAGCATATTTAAGGGAAAGAAAGATGAACATTTCAAAGAACAAAGCAGATGCAAACTCTGTCTCCTGTGAATCATCTAATTTGGATGTTGGAACTGAAGAAAGTTTTGATAGCACAGAAGATGATTACATCTGGAATACAAAGGGATTACCAATTCGAAGGCGACAAGACAAGAAGAAAAAATATACTGAAGGAGTGTATCCAAAACTTAGCCTGAATATTATGAATGAAGAACTGGAAGAACTTAATATGAAATGCAAAAAAATACAAAAGGAATATGAAAATGCTGAAAAAGAACTCGTGAAGGCCAAAAAGGAAGTCTCTGCAAAATCCCTTAATTTTCAGGAAACTTGGAAGAAACACCGGGAACTTCAGGCTTTAAGAAATGACCTATTTGAAAAAGCAACAAATGTCAGAAAGTTAACTGAAGAGCTCCAGGAAGCCAAAGAAGTCATCCACAAGTTGACCCTAGAGAACAAACATTTAAAAGAATCTGTGAGGAAGTTAAAGCATCAGAGTGAGGTTGGAAATGCACTCATAAAAGAAGAAATAAAAATTTATTATGAATTAGAAATGGAAAAGATCCGTGGAGAGCTTGATGCTATCAAGGATGAACTGAGAGTTGAGAAGACCCTGCAAGCAAGAAATAACAGAGCCCTGGAGTTGCTGAGAAAACACTTCTCTACTGTAACATCAAGTACCCTTGACAGCTTTACAGGGGATGTTTTTTCACACTTGAAAAATTAAAAGCCTTTAATTAGGCAAATCTTTGAGCCAAATCAGTGTTTCTGGTGCTTTTTTGGTGTGCTATTTCAAATGTGTTTAATGGGATGTAATTTTCATTTTTGGTGAATCAAGACATCTGTACAATGTATATATTTTAACCTCAAGTGTCTGCTTTCTCTTTCTAGTGAAGTTATTACAGTGGTCCAAATGGAAATGAAGCTTCAGAAGCCTTTTTTAAAAATATCATTTCACTCAGACCTGTAGTGATTCACCAAATCATTTATGAATACAAGTCAACAGCCATGTTGTGATCTTGTGAGCATTACGCCCTTGGCTCATAAATGTTCTTCCATCTGTGTTCATTGATGTTGACAATAAAAATCATGTTTATGTGCATAAGCATAACATACGTCTGTGGCTCTTATAACTGCCTGTTCAGACTCAGTGGAATACAAAAATGTGTCTCCTTTCTTTGATATGTAACCTTAACTAGGCACATATAAACATCTCCAGAAAAAATGCAGATTTTTATCCTCCCTGTTATCTTCCCCATTGTCTTTCTCCCTTGACCTGAGCACGGGTCCCATAGACTAGAAGACGACTTACAGACATGGCTGTGACCTTTGCTAAAGCCCTGATTTGTCAGCAATGGCTTTTGTGTTTTCTTATGTTGACCACCAAGGGGCATTATTTACGCAGTACTTCCAAAATTCTACTGGAGGGTGGGGTGGGGGAATTTATAGGTTTCCTGCTCAGCTTACATGGCCAGCTGATTGGGACTCGGTGAAAGGTATTGGGTGTCAGCTAAGTAACCTGTTAGTGAGCTGGCTTGATTTAGACAGGCATCCAGTTCTGTAAGCAGCCTTGCCAATGATAATTTATTTTATATTTTCAGAGAATAAAAATATACTGCCTCAATCCTCTGGTAGAAACTATGTGCCACTTGATTATTTCCATTTGATTGCAGAGTGGAGAGGAGTGAAGGGGGGAAATGGGACAACTGTAATAGCATAATCAATAAAATATATTTTAAAAAAGAAAATCATCAAGATTTTTGTAATTGGAGCTCCACTGGTTTGGTATTTTTAAGTTCAGTGAGCCAAATGTAATTACAGGCTATGAGGGTGGGATACAATTGTATGGGTTTAGGTATGTTCCCACATGGGAAATCCCCAGACTGGCAGTCTGAACATTTGGGTTCTAGGACTTGCTTTGCAATTAACTAGCTAAATAAAAGTCCTAAAAATCTTCATTTGTTCATTTGTATAATGAGGGAGTAGAACTGTCATCCAGATTTTATTTCCTTCTAATGTTCTGTGATTTCACCACAGTGATTTTATTTGCAGGTGTAACTGTACCTGTGAAGAAGTAAAACTCCTATGGCATCAGATGCACTCAGTTCCAGTATTTGAGGGACCTACATTTCAGACATCCTCGTTCAAAGAAATATACAAAGTCTCTTCTTTATACTGTGTCATTACTAATCAGGAGAGTAAGTTCATAAATGAGGTTATTCCTTCTCCTTTCTCTTGTTATATTTTTACTTGTTAAGGTTGGAGAAGGCATGATGGAGACCAACTAAGCTGACCTAAAGGCTGAGCAAGGCTGGTCTAGCCTGGGAAGGTTGGACTCAATTAGAAGATAATCATCTTTGGCACTTGCTGATTTAGCCCTGATAACCCAGGTGCTGGCAACCTAAATGGGAAAGATGACTTCCAGGTTTTTGGTGGTCACTGGCTTCTCACAAAGGGGCTAGGTACAAAAGCAAACTAGGAACTCTTTGCCCTATTTGACTGTCTTCCTCATCATCCCCTTCAAAAACTATCCCTTTGTCTTTGTCCCAGAAAGACTCTCAGTCCTTGACTGCTAGTGTGTAGAACTGTTTACATGTTAAAATATTTCACAAATTGTATTAATTAAGCTACTGGGCACAATCCTTGTAGTATATTTTAATTTTTAAAGAGGAGCTTTACTCCAAGAGAATTTCTATCAACCAACCACCCATGTAAAATCTTAAGTGAAAACTTGGGCCCTGGCTGGTGTGGTTCACTGGATTGAGCACCAGACTGTGAACCAAAGGGTCATCAGTTCAAGTCCCAGTCAGGACACAAGCCCTGTAAGGGGCACTTGAGGCAACCATACACTGATGTTTCTCTCCCTGTCTTTCTCCCTCCCTTCCCCTCGCTTGAAATAAATAAAATCTTTAAAAAAAAACTTGGTTGATCTTTCATGCATGTGTATGTGTGCTTACGCATGTTTGAGGTGCAGGGAAAGAGTGTGCTGGAGGGAGGTCTAGAAAAAATAACTGCATGGCTTGGCCCAGCTCTAGGGTAGGGAGGGTGTTTGTATTTCTGTGAACGACCTGGAAAACAGATACTTGATGAGACAGGCCTGGGATGCTGAGCTCTAGCAAGCCCCAGCCTATGGAAAGCCTAGATCCACACTAACCAGGGATACAATAGACAATCACCAGGTCCAGAGGGCTAAAAAGAAATGGAAGCCAAAGTAACAAAGCCAACAGTTTGGAGCTAGGAAGGGTTCTCATATTTTGACACTTTTAGTTTTAAAAGCAGGGCTGCAATAAGCTTAGGGAAAGCTAAGCAATTCCTCTTCCTGGGCAGATGTGAACAGCAGTGGGCTGAAGTAGCTTAACTAGAATCAAGGCAGATGCTAATATTCTGTCCCATTGTCTCTGTAATCACATTCACTTGTTGCATTAGGTGGCTCCCAATTTTTATCAGAATATATTGTCGTCTCTTTTGGCATATCGAATTGGAGATGTACAGGTATTTTTTTTCAAGATTTTATTTCTTTTTAGAGATAGGGTAAGGGAGGGAAACATCAGGATGTGAGAAGTACAGAGATCAGTTGTCTCTCCCATGCCCCACACTGGTGACCTGGCCCGTAACCCAGGCATGTGCTCTGACTGGGAATTGAACTGGAGACCTTTTGGTTTGCAGGCCAGCGCTCAATTCACTGACCCACACCAGCCAGGGCTAAAGGTTTTTGTTTTGTTTTGTTTTAACAGTAATGGTACATCATGCTACTCATCCCTTTAATCTGTTGGGTAAAATACTTGAAATCAGCAATGGAATTACACACCATTCCCCACCAAATTCCAGTTTCTTACTAAGAAGCATGGGGTGTCACAGGGCTCTAGGAATATCTCCTCCACATTTAGTTTACAATCCAGTTCTAGAAACGTTTGCTGATCACTTCTTACCAGAGTTAATCACTTCTAAGACACACTTAAAAATATTTTGACATTCCTGAATTTGTGACACATCTTGAAATCAATGGCATGTCATAGTGTAATAGTTTTTGGGGTTTTTTAAACCTTCCTTAATGGTTCATAGAATAATGGTTCAGTGGGGTTTTAGATTTGATGGAATGTGGTATGTGCTAGGCTGGGGATGTGGGGATAAAAGGGTTTATGAATAAGACAGGTCTCTGACCTCAGTGACCTTACTTATGTGACTAACTGAAAGAACGTGGTAAATGCTATACTAGCAGTGCTAATACAAAGTGCTGTGGGAACACAGGGGAGGATCAATTAATTCTGCCTGTGGGGCTGGGAAGGACTTCATAAAGGAGGTGACATTTGAGCTGAGCCTTGAAGGATAAGAAGGATTTTTCCAAGCCAAGCGTGGGGGAGGGGGCGGGGGCATTTCTGGAATGTGAATGTAGAAGGTCTATTTGGCTTCAAAGAGGATTGGTAACAGCAATGAATTAGAACATTAGGCTGTTACATTTTGCTGACTTTTAAAGTCCCATTTGAGGTCCTACTCTGAAAACTACTGTGATTCCAAATGTTGTTCATTTGCAGGTAGACGAGATAATGTAGTTATGATATAAAGACCAGGTTCCAGATAACAAACTGCAGGAAAAGATTCTTTTGCTGGTGCAACTGTACCTTTGGTTGCCATCATTTTTGTTTTGGAAACAAAAGACCTAAGAGATTTTGCTCATAACATCCAGCTAAGTCCACTGTGAGCAGCCCGGTTTCAAAGACGTGTATGAAAGAGAAACACTGCAGTTGCCCCTCTCTCTGTGAAAGCACAGTATAGCAGAGATTAAGTACACAAACTTTGATTATCCACTTACTAGCCATGTGAGCTTGAGAAAGTTGCATAATTACCAGTAGCTCAGTTCCCTCATTTTGTAGGACAGGGTTAATAAATAGTGTTGTTGGGAGAATAAAATGAGATCACATACAGTGAATAAATGTCACTATTGTTGTCAACATATCATTATTATTATTATTACACAATTGATAAGGGGAAATAGACCAAGTCCAGCTATTGTCCCCCAAACTATCAATGTCACCAAACTCTACACATACAGGGTGGGCAAAAATAGGTTTACAGTTCATATGGAAAATAATACAATAATAAATAATAAGACAAGAAGAAATGCTGTGTTTGCATATTCACACTGTATTATTCTTCAAATTGTATTCTCTGGAGAGGACATGCTAAACTCATCCATAGTATAAGTTTCAGTGATGTGTGATACATTTGGAAAGTTGGAAGAAGTTGCCGGGAGGACATTTTTATTTTATTGGAATATGAAGCCCTAAGCCAAAGTCATGAATTTGTTACAGTGGTCTTTCTGGCCTCAAGGCAGATCCTGTAAAGGGAATTTTCTTGGGTCAGAGACTACCCAGCCCCCCTCCAATTGGGTGGGTGTAAGGCTGGCCTCCCCAGCCCCAGCAGGCAGAATACCAGAAGGGGATAGAAAGCCCTGCTCTAGTGCTCTAGGGGGGAAAAGCTTATCTAGAAAAAGGGAATGGAGACAAGAGGGGCTATTATAGCATTTTTATTTCCCCTTGGCACAGGGAGCCATGCAGCTGGGGACCTGCTACTACAGCTGCTCAGACAAAATAAGAAGTCATTGTCTTGTTCTTTGTAGTCATAAGACACTGAAGCTGTAGTTCCCCCTGTATTGTAGGTGTGCCCTCCTTTCATACTGAGTATCAAGGTGGTGTCTCCCCTGTTCAGTGGCCAGAGCTACTTTTCACAGAGTCTCTCCCCCACTACCTCTCTTACAGTTGATCATGCCCAGCTTTTTGGCATTTGCTACATTTCAGGAGGCTCATGTTGCCATTTCCCAGGAGACTGAATTCATGCCTGGTTCTCTGAGAATGTGTTCTGGGACATCCTTGAAGCATTTCTTTTGCCTGTCAGCTTATGCCTGTTGACTCCACAATAGCTGTTGTCATGTACTATATTCCAGACCATGATAAAAGACGTATCTGAGAAATTCTCCTTATTTCACTAGTATCCTAGCCTGAATTTGGATTGTTGGTTAAAGCCTAGTTAAAAAACTTTATTATGTATCACACACTCCATGTATGACATCTTATATAATCTGTACAAAAATACTAGTAAATGGTAAATCTGAGATTCAAACCCAGACTGTCCCACTTCACATATGATACTCAATCCATTATATCAGACTACATTTTGTACTAAAATTAATGAGCCAGATGTTCAATCAGCATTAAGGTTAGTTAAATTTCTCAAAGACAAACTGGTTTATTACTGCAATCTGGACTCTACTTGAGTTAGTCATCTTTTAAAGGGCTGAGAAGAGCAGTGAAGATGTATCTCATTATTGGAGAGACAATAAAGTGTTCATGTCTTCTGATGATGGCATGTAAGGTTTACATGAAGGACACAGCACCTTCTTCCTATAACAATGAACTTGACTGTAATAATAACCTAAACAGAAACAATTGAAAAATGAAGCCCAATTGACAGTCTTTAAAGCAAGCTCCAGCACTGATGGAACCAAGTTAATAAACACCCAGGATTCTTTAATCAACACTCATTGTGGCTTTGGGGATCTGTTTTTTTTAATAATTCAAAGTTATTTATTAGATTTAATATAATATTTTCCCTTTGAATCTTTGTCTCCTAAAGTGTTTTTATTGAAAGCTGAATACTTTTTTAGGAAAAAAAATGCTGTGAGCTCTCTTGATGCTTTGAAAATATTAAATATGCTTGCTGATTATATATATATATCACTGCAAAAGTAGGTTTACAGTTTTTCATATGGAAAATAATAAAATAACTAATAATACGAGAATAAACTGTGTTTCACATACAACTGTAAACCCACTTTTGCCTCGTTCTGTACATTTCACTCGTGTTGTTTTCCTGACACCCTGGTAACTTGCTCAAAGTTACAATAAAGAAATAATATTCTGTTCACCCATAACAATGATTCTTGAAAAACACTATTTCAGGATCTCTTTATGAAACAAAATATCTTCAATAACAAGACAAAATGTTTTCTCTAAATTTACAAATTTAATAAAGATTTTACCAAATAACAATTCCTCTTCATATAATAAGGTAGAAGAAAAGCTAGAGAGCTGCTTTTCGCATTCATAAATATGGGTTATATCAACAAACAGCCTGGAGGACATTTCTGGTTTTGAGGTAATCAAATTTTTAAAATGCATAATATACTTTTATGTGGTTTTAGTTAGTGAGTTAATTTATTTTTAGAGAGAGAGAAGGAAAGAGAGGTAGAGAAACATCAATATGAGACAGAAACACTGATTGTTTGCCTTCTGTACATGCCCCAACTGGGGACCAAACCCACACTCTAGTGATGTATCTTGATGGGAAATCAAACTCACGACCTTTGGGTAGATGGGACAATGCCCAACCAACTGAGCCACACACTGAAGTATATGAATTCTGTAGTTTTAATGAGTACAAAAAAATGCATATGGCATAAACACTTTACCCCATAAAATATAAATTATCTGAAATCTTTTATTTTTAGATATATCAAGCTATGTCCATAAAGAAACTGATGAGAACAAAGGGCTCCAGTTCTTACATTTGTGCCAGGGCAAAATATGTACTAGAAAAAGTGAGATGTGGCTTTTGCCCAGTTGGATTCACCAATAAAAGATACTGAGATGGAGTCCTGGCTGGTGTAACTCAGTGGATTGAGCACTGGCCTGTAACCAAAGTGTCGCTGGTTCAATTCCCAGTCAGGGCACATACCTGGGTTGTGGGCCATGTCCCTGGTGGGTGGCACATGAGAGTCAACCCCACATTGATGTTTCTTTCCCTTCCTCTCTCTAAAAATAAATAAATAAATAAATCCTTTTACTGCACACAATGGCAAAAAAATTATTAAGAAAAAAAAGATGAGATGGAGTATGGAGTGCCAGAAGTTTATTAGGGATCAACACCTCTGAAGGAAAGGGAGAGAAAGTAGGATTAAACAGAGAGTGAAGTCAAATTGCCATGCAAACCTAACAGAGCCTCATCAACCAGGCAGGGAGTTCTGGAGTACTATCAGTGATTTGCAGTTGGTGGAAATGGCTGGGCCTGTATACCCTCTTAGTCAGTCACCAGACATGGGCCACCACTGGAAGAGTAAAATCTGGGACAGAGTGGCTTTCCGCAGATAAGGCAGACCCTGAAAGAACTACCAGCTGGAGACTCTCTACTGACCTCATGTTTTTTTTGTTGGGTGGCGGCAAATCCTTACTTGAGGGAGACCTGTTTGGTGCATCCTTGTGTCTACCACTGTCCATCCCTTGCACCTCGCCTTCTGGATTCCTTCCAGCACCTCTTCCAGAGGTCTTAGAAGAGTATTGTTAGTGGGACTAACTACAGCCCCCACCTCTACAACTAGTCTTGGACTGCAATTGACAACACCTCCTTCCTTCACTGTCCATTCTGGCTAGGCCACTGTCACCCTTAGCTACTGCCCTCTGGTGGCCTCAGTAACTTACTGGTTGGCCTGACCTAGATCCTCATTTTGAAGGGACTGAGCTCCTGGTAACGATGCCCTTCTCAGGCTGGGTCTGCTGTACTTGTCTCCATACAGTCACCATTGAGCAAGGGAGTACTAACATATGCCCAAGTGGCAACATCTTTCCACACATATTTCTCCATACCCCATTGTGTAACAGAATATTGCCTATTTGCCTTCTCCTGATAATCAGAGTCAATTACCCCTGCCAAGTCACTGGCCCCTCTTCTGGCCTGATGGTCCTTGGACACAAGAAGTCCAAAGTGCCTAGGCAGACGCTGTAGCTCTTGCTCTGTCCCCTCAAAAACTATGCCCCCTTTGGAGACCATTCCTCTAGTTCTGTAGTTATAGGGATGGTAAGCACAAATTTTCTGTATTAGTCAGGATTCAATCAGAATAGTAGAAACATTAAAAGATTTTATTTGTATATCTACATCGTGTACATCTATCTATTTAACATCTGCCAATTGATCAACATAGATGGCATAATTTCACCTTACTCATTTGTGGGAGCTGGTTAAACAGTCTCTGTAACATTTATATCTAAATGTTAGATATATCTAAAGCTGGAGCTTGAAGTCTTCAGGGCAGTCAGGAGGAAGCAATAAATATAAAATTGGGGAGAACAAGAACCCAGAAGCATGAACTGGAACTCAGGAGGATGAACTGAAGTCTGCATCAGTCTCTCATCTCCAAATTTGATGATGTGGCTATCCTGCAGGAGAAGCTGGTGTTCTTTGCCCATAACTGCACACACCTGACCCTGATCCAGGAATCTGAGAAGCTGAAGGAGTATTGAGGGGAGGGTGTAACAGCAGCTGCAGGCCCGGTTGTTGCCCCAGACTGGTGAGGTGAGCCAATAGGTAACAATATACATGAGCTGCAATTATACTTGGTTCCCCTACACTGGATTTCCAACATAGAAACTATATGCTGGATGCCTGCTTCAATAAGACCGGCCAAATCTGTGAAACAGAAACACCTCATAGGTAAAAGAATTCTGGGAAATGTAGTTCAGCCTAGGCACACTGTCATATTACAAACCTGCTGCAGTCCCTCAGTGAGTCATTGCGAGTGATGGTAATTGGAATCACTCTTTTTTATTTCCACCCTTTGATTCCCAGACTATGTATTCTTCCAACTGAGAACTCAATGCTGTATAAAATTCTTTGATTCGGTGAGTATATTTCATCCTGGAAGATGGCACTCCATTCTCACCCAGTATTGTCTATTTGCCTAAAGAGATTTTCAAATGATATTTTTGCTGGGTAAAGAATTTGTGCTTGATTTTTTCCTTGGAGCATTTAAAAAATGTGGCTTCACTGTTTTCTTATGTGCATTGTTCCTTTACACATAGTATTTTTCTTCACTGCAGGTACTGGTTTTACATAATTTGGTTATGATGTACCTTGATGTCGTTTTCTTCATGTTTCTTGTACTTGAGGTTCATTGAACTTCTTGGATTGGTGGGTTTATATTTATATTTTGGTTAAATATTATTCTCTATGTCAACTCTCTCTCTGAAGCTGTGCTTTCAGCTGACTATTACAAAGTTCTATCAGACCAGCAGTCTCTGGATGGTAATGATATGTAATATGACCAGTGGGTCCCATAGCCCTGTGCCATCTCTTGTAACCTCTTGCTATAAAAGTTGGTCTTTACCCTGGCTGGTGTGGCTCAGTGGATTGAGTGCCTGCCTGTGTACCAAAGGGTTGCCAGTTCAATTCCCAGTCAGGGCACATGCCTGGGTTGTGGGCCAGGTCCCCAGTAGGGGGCATGCAAGAGGCAAGTACACATTGATGTTTGTCTCCCTCCCTTCTCCTCTGTCTAAAAATAAATAAATAAAATCTTTTTTAAAAGTTTGTCTTCCTGATCTGACATAATGTTATATGAGATCCTATGCTAGTGGATAAAATACTTCCTAAGTCCTGAGAAAGAGGCACCAGCTGAAGCTCTGCAAGTAAAAAAGCCAAACCCATACTTAAAATGTGTCTCTTCCTATGAGAATAAACTATTGACCTTTTCTGCACTGAAGGGGCATAGTGTTGTGAACTTGCCATCAAGTTGCCAATTGGTTTTCTTGAGGAATGGTGCCATATTGCGGGCTCTGTGTTGGTCTTTGTACTTGGCAGTTTGAACACTGTACAGTAGCAATAGCTATATCGACCTTAAGTGGCAGTCCATCCTGTTGGGTCCATGCATAACCTCTATCTCTGCCACTGTGTCCATCATGCCATCACTGGGGTGGCCAATGGCAAAGACAGGCTGATGTTAACCACCCAGGTCATTGTGTCTACTTAGTTGTTCAGTGCCTCCTCTGAGCTATGTGCTCTCTGGTGTGTATTAACATATGCAAAGATCTTCATGCTTACAGACCACTTTCACATGCCCATTCACATGTCTTTGCCTCAGATCTTCTTGTCAATCATCCAGTCTTTTTTGTTCCAAACAACTAACATGCTAACCAGCCCATGAACCTCTAACCATAAATTCATAAATATTTTAACTTTAGACCACTTCTCTTTCCACTCAAGATGAGTGGCCAAATGCATCACCCAAAACTCTGCCCATTGGGAGAATTTTTACTTGGCACTGTCTTTCAAGTCCCCCATTCCCCAAATGAGACTATAAATCGGCCATGGTCCATTTTTGGCTTGTACACTCATATTGACCCAACTCATCCATAAACCAAGATTTTTCCTCCAGCTTGAGTGGATTTGATGGGGTTCCCATAAAACTGTGGGCAAGAACTGAGGAAGGCACACTTGTACCACAGTGGTGTGTACCATGGGCATCTGAGCGACTTAATCTTGAAGTTTTATCGTGCCATTTAGTCCTGTTTATGATCATTCCTGGATGCTCCCCATTTCATCTTTTGCTAGATTGTTGCTGGGTCCCCCTGACGTTATGATTTAGTAGATCTGATAGGGCCTAGTTCATGATAGGCTGTTCTAATTGCATGGTTACTTGATGCCCCATGGTCACCAGGGCCCAGTCGCACATCAGAAGTTGGTTTTCAAAGGGCATATGATTCTTTTCTGCATTGGCATGGCCTAACTCCAGAATCCCATGATCTGGCATTGTGATTCTGCCACAGGATTTTGCCACAGATTCCAAATTACATCTTTTTCCACCATTGACATTTCCAATTTAATATGATCTGCCATATTGTATGGGTCAGGTGGCAGGTCAGCTTGCATGACAGCCTGAATCTCTTGCAGAGCCCTTTGATTCTCTGGGACCCAGTCATAGCTGGCAGCTTTCCTTGTCACCTGGTATAAAAGATGGAGTAGAGCCCCTAAGCGTGGGGTATGCTGCCTCTAGTGCCCAATGAAGCCCACTGGGTATTATGATTCCTTCTTTGTAGCAAGAGGTGAGATGTGCAAAAAGTAGTCTTTTAGTTTAAAGGAAATGTCCCAACATACTTTTGACCACTGGACCTCTAAAAGTTGTATGGATCTGGTAAGCCTCTGAATCTTTGTGGGGATTTTATCTCCCATCATGGGGAGTGCATGTGTCTTACCAAGAGGTGGCACACTTGCTATTTCTTGCTTTTTCAGTCTGATCCATAAAATGCCACCAATGTAATAAGTTAATGTGATGCTCTGTAGGATGTATACATAATTCTGATCTCTTCAGACCAAATTATGACAGAGTATAGGGGAGCTAATATAGCCTTGGGATGAAACTAGACATTTATACTATTTCCTATTCCATTTAAATGCCAGCTCTTTCTGCTTCTCTTCTCTGATTGAGACAGAAAATAAAGTATTTGCCAAATCAACAGCCATAAACATGTATTTGAGGTTATATTAATATGCTCCCACAAAGATACTGCATCTAACACAGCAGCTGTGATTGGAGCTATGACTTGGTTGAGGTAGTCTACAGTTACCTCCCATCTGGCACAAGACTGGTAAATTAAGTGGAGCTACAGTAAGAATTACCACCATCATTTAGATCCTTAAGGGTGGTACTAGTCTCCATCCTTGCCCCCACGTGGTGATATACTATCTTGACCAGGGAAGGTGATAGTGGTGGTGGTGGTGGCGATTTAGTATCAGACGCTTCAACTTGGCCTTCCCTACAGTGATAGCTCTTATCTCACTGGCTAAAGACACAAAACAGTGGCTGTGTCAACTGCCCAATTGTACACTTGGAGATGGGTGACTGATGCGGACCCTGGCCAGCAGGGTTCATGTGTTGTGGCTGTGACCAACAAATTCACACAGACTAAAGAAGTCCTGTGGAGAAAAAGGGACAGCATGGCCACTCTCTTGAGTGGCAGAGGGCCTTGACCCTTGCCCAGACAAGCTTTTATTGCTTTACTGAGCACATTACATCGAGGATGGTCCTCAGTTACTATGCACAGGTTCACATTAGGTGGTCACCTTTAACAGAAATCAAAGGAGAGGATTTTGCTAATTACATCACAGAAGAAGGATATCTGCAAATGCAAAGGGAAAAGTGGTTGAACTGGTTACACTTGTCCTTGGAAGGTTTAGCATGGATTTTAGGGAGTTACTTTAAAGATCTGCAGTAAACATTTGCTGCCTCAATTCAGGGTGAGGGAGTTTTAGCAAAAGCAAGCCTCAAAGCAGCCTAGGTACAATACAGGCCTGATTCCCCACGGGAGAACCGATCCATGGGTGTGAATCCTGTGTGCTGGACCCCGCTCCCCACTGGCCTTTCTGAGTGAGGGCTGGGCTACATTTCCTATGCCATGAGGAACAGTTCCCTATAGGTGATGACATCAGAATTCTTGCATCCAGTGAACCTCCTATGAGCTGGATCTTGGCCAGAAGTCCATTAAATTATTTAGTCCTCATATGTTCCCATTCTCATGATGATGTTTTTGGTCTCCAGTTATCTATGTCAACTCAGAATCTATATTCAATAGTTGTCAAAATATCTGTGTATACCCCTTCACCAACGCACAGTTACACAAAGGGCCAGAGGTCCATTTGCAGAAGGGAAGAGAGGAATCACTAGTGTATACTTGTTGTGTAATTGCAGGGTTCTTTCTTCGAGGACCCAGCCATTTCTTCTATCAGTGTGTTATGGGTTTAAAACCTGGCTAAGTTCTGGGAATTAGACAGCAGATTATAATTTTTTATTAAAACAATTTCCCTCAGCCTCCCAGATTTTTTCTGCTATTACAAGATGAGTGGTACCCATTTCAGTTGTCCATAAATTTTGCTCCTAGAGGGTACCATGTTACATTAACCATCTCCATAACTCTGTGGGTCAGGCCCCTTGACTACCACATAAACTTTGTCTTATAATAATTTCAAGCTTTCAGCTTCTGGCAATTATGCACCACCACTTGACCTCTGTTGTTTTGGGTCTTATCATTTAAACCGCTATCATTGAGTTAAGTTTATAATAGCTTTCTCCACTGTCAGCCCTGGACTGCAGAGAAGGTCAATGCTGAACTTTTGAGTGATGCTGGTATCCTCCCACCAGTGCATTCCTTATGACCTTGTCAAATATTGTGCCCTCTGCATCTTCCCACCATGGAGTATCGTCTTCTGGTGAGTCTTGTGGCTGCACATTGTGATATCCATTCCAGCATGCCCATTCACTTCCCTGAGCCTTCTAATCTCATCCTCAATTATTTGCCACAGCAATTCTGACATTTCAACTCCAGTCAGCATAGCTATCCCATTTTCCTTCTAGGAACCATCCTAGTAGAACCCTTTCCTGGGGTCCTTTAACAGAGTGTTAAATCCTGTCTCTCAGAAAAGCACTCAATAAACTGAATAACTTCTTATTGACTGTATCTGTCTCCACCTTGAAAGCAGGCAATCCAGTTTTACCTATATTCCTTTTTCTCCGTCTGGTATAAAACAGCTACTTCTTGCAGCTTCTTTGGAGTATAATCCATTTCCTCTCCTATCAGGGCTAACATATCGCCAACTGAGTTATCCTTACACTTACCTCAACTGTCAGACTTATATACAGGAAAGGAGGTGGGAGTGAGTCCTGAGAGGAAGCACATGTTGCCTTGTGAGGACAGGCTGCTCCATGGTCTTCCAGCATCAGGGTGGGAAGGTATTGGCTCTTAATAGGGATGCAGTGCTTCATGTCTACTAACTCAGAAGGTTCAGGGAAATCTGGAGAGTCCAAATCTTTGACTCTCACTTAGAAGACTCCATCCATGCATCAGGATGCTAGATTTTCCCAACCAAGGGTCTTGTCTTGGTTGGGTGTTTAATCTTGGTTGAAGTTCAGCTACTCTATATAAGTCCTGGGTTTAATTCTCAGAGTTCTAAGCCTTCCCCATGTAGGAGATGAGAGCGCTTTTGTATTTAACCAAAGAGGGCTTCTTAGCTTTCATACCTGGCTCTGAATTTCCTGTCTACTTATGAGTTCATTAAACCTATAGTTATTTGATCTTGTCAGCCATTTAGTTAATATTCTGTCCTATATTTCTTTTTTATTATTTGAATAGAATATGGATATTATTTTATTTTGAATTTATTAATTTTAGGATATACAATGTGATGATTGAATATGTATATGTACTGTGAAATAATTACCACAATTGATTAACACATCAATGACCTCATGTAGTTACCTTGTTTGTGTGTGTATGTGTGTGTGTGTGTCTGTGGTGAGACACTTAAAATCTATCCTCTTAGCAAATTTCACATATAAGACACAGTATTATTAATTATAGTCACCATGCTGTATATTAGATCCCCAGAATTTATTCATCTATTACTGAAAATTTTGTACCCATTAACCAACATCTCCCCATTCTCCCCATTTCCCCTACCCCCTAGCCCCTGGCAACCACCATTCTACTCTCTGTTTCTAAGAATTTGGCTTTTTTCCAAAGATTTTATTTATTTATTTTAGACAGAAGGGGAGAGAGGGAAAGAGAGAGGAAGAGAAACATCAATGTGTGGTTGCCTCTCACTACCCCTACTGGGGACATGATCTATAACCCAGGCATGTGCCCTGACTGGGAATTGAACTAGCAACCCTTTGGTTCATAGGCTGACACTCAATCCACTGAGCCACACCAGCCAGGGTCAAAATAAATAAAATCTTTAAAAAATGTCCATATTACTGAAAGCAATCTACAGATTTAATGCAATCTCTATCAAATTTCAAATGGCATTTTTTTAAAAATAGAAAGAAACAATTGTAAAATTTGTATGGAACCGCAAAAGACTGAATAGCAAAAGCAATCTTGAGAAAGAAGAGCAAGGCTGGAGGCATTACACTTTCTAATGTCAAAATATGTTACAAAGCAGCCAAAATAGTATGATACTGGTATGAAAACAGACGCATATATCAATAGAAGAGAACTGAGCACCCAGAAATAAATCCACACATATAGGTCAACTAATTTTTGACAAGTGTCAAAAACACAAAATGGTGTTGGAAAAGCTGGATACCTACATGCAAAAGAATGAAATTAGATCCTTATCTTACCCTATACACAAAAATTAACTGAAAATAGATTAAACGTTTAAATGTAAGACATGAAACCATAAAACTCCTGGAAGAAAACACAGGGGAGAAATCTCCTTGTTATTAGTGCTGGCAATAATTTTCTGACTTTTCCCAAAGTACAGGCAACAAAAGCAAAAATGATCAAGTGGGATTACTTCAAACTCAAAAGCTTTTCTTTTTTAATAGCAAAGGAAACAAGCAACAAAATGAAAAAGCAACCTACAGAATGGGAGAAAATATTTGTGAATCATATATCTGATAAGAGATTAATATCCAGACTTCCGGCCAAGATGGAGGCATAGGTGGACGCACTGTGTCTCCTCGCACAACCAAGATAGGGACAACAATGATATAGAAACAAGATAACAACCAGAACTGACAGAAAATTGAAGTGTATGGAAGTTGCACAACCAAGGATTTAAAAATAGACACTTTCATCCAGACCGGTAGGAGGGGCGAAGTCGGGCCGGGCGAGGGACGCGGAGCGGAGAGCTGAGCACCCGGGGCAGCAAGCAAGTCCGCAGCAGGCAGACCCTGGGCGCACAAGCAGCGGTGGCTGGTGGGCCCCAGCCAGGGGGTGGTGACCGGCAGACCTAGCAGACCCTGGGCGCACAAACAGCGGTGGCTGGTGAGCCCGACGGCAGACCCAGCGAGGCAGCCATTGTGAAGCAAGGCACTGCACACAACTCAGGGTCCCAGCACCAGGAAATAGAACTTTCGGTCACTGACCGAAAAGGAAGGTCCCACGGGGTGCACAGGCCCACCCACACCAGAATTGGTGCCAGAGGGGCCCGGTTGGCTTGCGGAAAGTGGCAGAAGGGTCTGGGGTCCTACAGAAAGTAGAGCAAGCGCCATTGTTCCTTCTCAGACCCCGCCCCCACATACAACGTCACAACCCTATGACTGGGGTGCC
>CM052552.1:20461092-20525227 GCA_028533065.1 Trachops cirrhosus
AGCAAACAACTAGAACAGGAACAGAACCACAGAGGTGGAGATCACATGGAGGGTTAGCCACAGGGGAGTGGGAGGAGGAGAGGGGGAAAAAGGTACAGAGAAGTAGCATAGATGGTAGGTATAAAATAGACAAGGGGAGGGTAAGAACGGTATGGGAAATGTAGAAGCTAAAGAACTTATAAGTATGCCCTGGCTGGTGTGGCTCAGTGGATTAAGTGTTGGCCTGAGAACCAAAGAGTGGCTGGTTTGATTCCCAGTTGGGACATATGCCTGGGTTGCAGGTCAGGTCCCCAGTAGGTGGCTCATTGAGAGGCAACCATACATTGATGTTTCTTTAAAAAAAAAGAACTTGTAAGTATGACACATGGACATGAACTAAAGTGGGGGAATGTGAATGGGAGAGGGTGTGTAGGGTGGAAGGGAGTGAAGGGAGGAAAATGGGACAACTGTAATAGCATAATCAATAAACTATATTGAAAAAGCATACAATGGGGTACAGATAGTCTATTCAGTAAGTATTGTTGGGAAAATGAGACAGATATATGCAAAAAATGAAACTAGACCACCTTCTTACACCACACACAAGAATAAGCTCAAAATGGATTAAAGACTTATATGTCATACATATTTTTCTCCAGAAAAATCCTAGAAGAAAGCATAGTAAAATCTTGGACATTTCTCAATTTCTCATAGCAATATTTTTTTCTGATATATCTTCTTAGGCAAGGAAAACAAAAGAAAAAATAAACAAATGTGACTATATCAAATGAATAAGTTTTTGCACAGAAAATGAAACCACTAATAAAATGATAACACAACCCATTGAATGGGAGAACATATTCACCAATGATACACCTGAGAAGGTGTTAATATCCAAAATTTATAAAGAATGTATAAAACTCAACACCAAAAAACCCCAATCCAATTAAAAAATGGGCAAACAACCTCAATAGACACTTCTCCAAAGAGGACATACAGATGGTTGATAGACATATGAAAAGATGTTTAATGTCAGTACTCATCAGAGAAATGGAAATTACAAACAAAATTTGATATCACTTCATAGCTGTCAGAATGGCTATCATCAATAAATCAACAAAGAGTAAGTGTTGGTGAGGATTTTGGTGGGGATGCAGATTTCTGCAGCCACTGTGCAAAGCAGTATGGAATTACTTCAAAAAATTAAAAATGGAACTGCCTTATGACCCAGCTATTCCACTTCTGGGAATATATCCAAAAAAACATGAAACACTAATTTGAAAGAGTATACACACTCCAATGTTCATAGCAGCATTATTTACAGTAGCCCAGATCTGGGAGTAGCCCAAGTGTCCATCAATAGATGAGTGGATAAAAAAGCTATGGTACATTTATACAATAGAATACTACTCCACCATAAAAAAGAAGGGATTCTTACCCTTTGTGACTGCATGGATAGACCTGGAGAGTATTATGCTAAGTGAAATAAGTCAGCAGAAGGAAGATAAGTACCATGTGATTTTATGTATATGTGGAATCTAATGAGTAAAATAAACTAACAAACAAAATAGAAACAGACTCACAGATACAGAGAACAGACTGACAGCTGTCAGAGGGGAAGTGGGTTGGGGGGCTGGGTGAAAAAGGTGAAGGAATTAAGCAAAGAAAGAAAAACCTCATTGATGCAGACAACAATATGGTGATTACCAGAAGGAATGGGGGATGGGGCGAGGTAGAATATGGTAAAAGGGGATCGATGGTGATTAAGGATACTTGCCTTGGGGTGGTGAACACACAATACAATATACTGATGATGTATTATAGAATAGTATACTTGAAACTTACATAATTTTATTAACCAATGTCATCCCCAATAAATTCAATTATAAAAAGTAAATGGACCAGTGATGAAAATGTTCAAAATTGATTGTGGTAATGGTTTTACAACTCTGAATATACTAAAAGCCATTGAATTTTACACTTCAAATGAGTGAATTTTGTGGTATCTGCGTTCTATCTTAATAAAGCTATTTTTAAAAAGTGAATGAACTAAATATACCAATCAAAAGATCAAAATCGTCAGACTGGATAAACGTAAAACCCAATTATATATAGCTTACAAATGATACACCTTAAATATAAATTGAAAGTAAAAGAAATGAAAACAGATAAATCCTGGAAATGCTAACCAAAAGAAAGCTCATATAGCTGTATTGATATCAGGCAAAGCGTGACTAGAGATAAGGAATGTTTCATAATAATAAAAGGGTCAATTAACTAGGAAAATATAATAAATTCTAAAGCTACATTTGCCCACAACATGTATAAAGCAAAAATTTGCTGGAACTAAAAGAGGAAATAGATAAATCCCCAACCACAAGAGAATGTTTGGATATATCTCTTTCAGTAGCCTATCATACTTAATAAATTGACAAATTTATTTTAATATTTATATGGAAATGCAGAGTCAAGAATAATTGAGATGTATTGTGGATCTAAGTGAGATTAGTAGATCAACAAAACTTTACAAGAAAGCAAAGTATTCAAGATATTTATGACCTGGGCAAAAGCAGTGATTTATTTAAAAAGGCCACAAGAATCTAACCATGAAAGAAAAAGTTGATAAATGGGACTACGTTACATTTAAGAAATCTGACTGAAGAAAGAAATTGAGGAGGATACCAATAAGTGGAACCATATACCGTGTTCATGGATAGGAAGAATTAACATCATTAAAATGTCCATTCTATCCAAAGCAATCTATACAGTCAATGCAATTCCTATTAAAATACCAATGGCATATTTCACAGAACTAGAACAAATATTCCAAAAATTTATATGGAACCAAAAAAGACCCCGAATAGCCTCCACAATCTTGCAAAAGAAGAACAAGGCTAGATTGTTACAGGACAAACTCCCAGAAACTCAGTTCTTCTCACCGACGCAGTAAAGAGTTACAGATCAGTGAGCCTACTAGTGTGCAAACAAAGTTTATTAGTGCTAAGTTCTAATGGGAAAGCAAAAGCAAGGGTGGCTAGAACAGGGGTGGTAAAAGCAGGGTGTCCAGAAGCCAGGCAACCAGCACCCAGGTGGCCAGAGGCCAGGTAGCCAGAGGTTGGGTGGCCAAAAAGGGTCAAGAGGACAAGAAGCAAGTCTTTTTTTCTGAGGACTTATATACTTGGTGGGGTGGGGTTGAAGAACTTACATTTTGATTGACAGGTAAAGGTAGTGCTAGCTTTCCCCAGGGAGATATGACTACCCAAACGTAAGTATGTGTGAGAATTGGTTAGCCCGAATCCTTTTCTTGCTCCAGACTCTATTAGTTCATTTTGTATACATGACAGGAGGCAGGCAGTTAAACAAAGATGTTTTATGGGCTTTTTTCCTTTGGGCACTGTAGTCTCCTCCCCTTCTCCCTTCCAGACCTTGGAATGAAGACACAATCTCAAGGTTTTCCTTTTCATAGCTAGTACAGATGATGCACACAGATTTTCAAGGGCTCCCTTCTTGCACGATCAAAGTTTTCCTTATGTTATTCGGAATGCCTGGTAGCGTTATCAGACCAAGCTCAGGATTACTGGGTCAACAGGTGAGCCTTTGCTTTCAGCCTCCTGTATTAAGTCCTTTATTAGATTGCAATGGTGAGGGCCCTCCCTTTATTTCCTCTCTGGCTGCTCATTCTACCATAATAGAGGTATCACCACTCCTAACATCAAACTATACTACAAGGCCACTGTAATAAAAACAACCTGGTACTGGTATAAGAACAGACATACAGATCAATGGAACAGAACAGAGAGCGCAGTAAGTTACAAGAGCATACAATGGAGCAAAGATAGCCTCTTCAATAAATGGTGTTGGGAAAATTAGATATATTAGGAAAATGAAACTAGACCACCAATTTAAACCATATAAAAGAATAAATTCAAAATGGATAAAAGACTTAAAATGTAAGTTGCGAAACCATAAAAATCCTAGAAGAACACATAGGCAGAAAAATCTCAGATCTCTCACATAGTGATATTTTTGCTGATATATTTCCTAGGGCATTGGAAACAAAGGGGAAAATAAACAAATAGGACTACATCAAAGTAAAAAGTTTCTGAACAGCTAAAGAAACCATCAGCAAGATGAATAGGGAACGCACTGTGTGGGAGAACATTTTCGCCAGTGATGTATCTGACAAGGGTTTAATCTCCAAAATATACAAAAAAACTAATACAACTCAATGCCAGGAAAACAAACAATCCAATTAAGAAATGGGCAAAATACCTGAATAGAAATGTCTCCAAAGAAAAACAAACAGATGGCCCATAGACACATGAAAAAAAGGTTAACATCACTAGTCATCAGAGAAATGCAAATTAAAACCACAATGAGATATCACCTCACACCTGTCAAAATGACTACCACCAATAAATCAACCAACAAGGGCTGGTGAGGTTGTAGACAAAAGGGAACCCTCCTGCATTGTTGGTGGGAATGCGGACTGCTATAACCTCTTTGGAAAGCAATATGGAGTATCCTCAAAAAATTAAAAATGGAATTACCTTTTGATCCAGTGATCCACTTCTGGGAATATACCCAAAGGATCCTGAAACACCAATACAAAAAAAATATATGCACCCTATGTTCATAGCAGCTCTATGTACAATAACCAAGACCTGGAAATAGCCTAAATGCGCATTAGTAGATGAGTGGATAAAAAAAGTTGTGGTACATTTACACAATGGAATACTACACAGCAGTAAAAATGAAGATATTCTTACATTTTCTGACAACATGGATGGACCTGGAGATACCATGCTAAATAAATTAAGCCAGTCAGTGAAAGACAAATACCACATGATCTCACTTATATGTGGAATCTAATGAACACAGTATACCAACAAACAAAATAGACACAGAGCATAGATACAAGGAATAGACTGACAGTTGCTGGAGGGAACAGGGGGCAGGATTAAAGATGGTGAACAGATTAACCAAAGAACATTTATCCATATCCCATGGACACTGACAACAATATAGGGATTGACCGAGGGGAGGGACAGAGTGAGGTTGGATGGAGGTGGGGAAAGGGAGAAAAAGTAGGAGCAACAATAATAGCATAAACAATAAAAAAATGAAAAGAGAAAAGGTACACTATTTTTTTAAAGATTTTATTTATTTTTAGAGAGGGCAAGGGAGGGAGAGAAACATCAATGTATGGTTGCATCTCATGCACCCCCTACTGGGGACCAGGCCTGCAACCCAGGCATATGTCCTAGACTGGGGATCAAACCAGCAACTCTATGATTCATAGGCTGGCAATCCATCCACTGAGCCACACCAGCCAGGGTAAGAGACACTATTAAGAATGTAAAAAGCCAGGCACAGTAGGAAATGATATTTGTATATTATATAATTGACAAAGGGCTTGCTTTACCCAAAACATATAGAGAATTTCTACAAATAATTAAGAAAAAGGCAAACCACTCTATAGAAAAATGGGCAAAGGACTTAAGCAAGCATTTTTACCTTTTATCACTCTCTTAGCTATATCTCACAGATTTTTATATATTATATTTTCATTTTAAACTATTCAAAATATTTTCTAATTTACATTCATGTTTCTGTTTTGACCCATGGATTATATGGAAATCTGTTGCTGAATGTCTAACACCATTGAGGGTTTTTGTTGTTGTCATTGTTATTTTCTTTCTGGAATTGATTTCTAGTTTAATTTTGTTATGGTCTGAAAAAATGTCAATTCTATCAAATTTCTTTTTTTAAAGATTTTATTGTTTTTAGAGAGAAGGGAGGGAGAAACAGAGGAGAGAAACATCAGTGTGTGGTTGCCTCTCACGTGCCCACTACTGGCGACCTGGCCCGCAACTCAGGCATGTGCCCTGACTGGGAATCAAACTGGTCACGCTTTGGTTCACAAGCCCAAGCTCAATCCACTGAGCTACACCGGCCAGGGCATATCAAATTTCTTAAGTTTTGTTTTATGACTAAGGATATGGTCTAGCAGGCCCATGTTACAAGAAATACTCAAGAGAGTTCTTTGGGATAAAAGCAAGTGACTCTAGGTAATAATTGAAATCTACATAAAAAAACAAAGAACAACAGTAAAGGTAATTTTGTAACTGTAAAAGACAGTGCAAATCCATATTTCATTTTTTTTCTCTTAATTAATTTAAAAGCAATTGTATTAAAATGTGTAAAATTATATTTTTGTGCCTATTCCATACAAAAATGTAACGTGTTTGACAATAAGAACACAAAGGAGGTGGGTGAGAGCAAGTTGTATTGGAGTAAAGAAATGATACCAGATGGTTACTCAAATCCACTGGATAAAATGAAGAGAACTAAGCATTGTAACTAAGAAGGTAAATGTAACAAACTCTATAAATATAAACGTGGTCTATTTTGTCCCAGATTCTTTATTAGACATAAAATTATATAAAGTAATAAGTATGCCCTGGCTGGTGTAGTTTAGTGAATTAAGCACGGGCCTGTGAACCAAGAGATCATGGTTCAATTCCCAGTCAGGGCACATGCCTGGGTTGCAGGCCAGTTCCCAGTAGGGAATGCACAGGAAGCAACCATACATTGATATTTCTCTCCCTCTCTCCTTCCCTTCCCCTCTAAAGATAAATAAATAAAATCTTTAAAAAAATATGATACCAATTCTTTAAAATAAATAAATAAATAATAAAGTAATAAGTATATCATTGTACATTTGGGTTTGCAACATATGTAGATGTAATATATATATGACAACAGCACAAAATGGGGAAGAAATAATAGAACCATCTAGGAGTACTTCTATATGTCACTGGAAATAAGTTACTATAAATGAAAAGTAAATTATGACAAGTTCAGATGTATATGAGAAGCCCTAAGCCCTAAGCCCTAACTGGTAAGACAATAACTGAAAAATAGAATAAAAGATCATTAAATATATTAAATTGTTGTTCTAGAGAATATTCACTTAATGCAAAAGAAAGCAGTAAAGGAAGAAAAGAGGCATATAAAAGACATGAAATTATACAGAAAACAAAAAGGAAAATAACAATGTACATCCAACTATATCAATAATAAAATTAGATGTGAATGGGTTAAACAATCCAATCAAAAGGCAGAGAATATCAGACTGGATAAAAGATAACCATACCTGCCCTGGCTGGTGTGGCTCAGTGGATTGAGTGCCGGGCTACGAACCAAAGGGTCGCTGGTTTGATTCCCAGTCTGGGCACATGCCTTGGTCCCCAGGGGGCCAGGTCCCCACTGGGGGTCATGTGAGAAGCAACCACACATTGATGTTTCTCTGCCTCTCTTTCTCTCTCCCTTCCCATCTAAAAATAAATAAATAAAATCCATTAAAAAAAAAGAAAACCAGACTCAACCACAATAGTCCCCCCTTATCCAAGGGAAATATGTTCTAAGACCTTAGACTGTAGATAGTACTGAACCCTACATATCAATATAAACCTTGTATATACTATTTTTTCCAATACATACATACATAATGCTTTACAGCTTCTCTTTGGCATATCTGAATTGCCATCATGACTACTCTTGAGCTTTGGGGCCATTATTAAGTAAAATAAGGGTTACTTGAACACAAGTACTATAATACTGCAACAGTCAATCTGGTAATTAGGACACCTACTAACTAAGGGGCAGGTAGTATATACAGTGTGGATCCACTGGTCAAAGGGATAATTCACATCCAGAGTGGGATGCTACTTAGAAAAGCATGCAATTTAAAACTTATGAATTATTTTTGGAATTTTTCATCTAATATTTTTGGACCAAAGTTAACCAAGGGTAACATGCTGTGTAAAGTGAAACCATGGATAAGAGGGATTACTAAGTATGCTGTCTACTGGAGGAGTCACACTTTAGATTCAAGATGCAAATACATTAAAAGTCAAAGGACAGAAAAAGCTGCATCATTATAATAGCTACCATAAGAAAGATACATGTCCTGGCTGGTGTGGCTCAATGGATTGAGTGCCAGCCTGTGAACTGAAAGGTCACCTGTTCAATTCCCAGTCAGGGCACATGCCTGAGTTGCAGGCCAGGTCCCCAGTTGAGGGCACAGGAGAGGCAACCACACATTGAGGTTTTGTCTCACTCTCTTTCACCCTCCCTTCTCCCTCTCTAAAAATAAATAAATACAATCATTTTTAAAAAGAAAGATATATACTAATATATAGTATATATTGACTATCCTACTACCAGACAATATAAACATGAAGACAAAAATCATTACTAGACACAAAGAAGGATATTATATACAACAAGTGTCAATCTACCAATACACTTACTAATTATAAACAAATACACATTCACAATAGAGCCCTAAAATACATGAAGCAACAACTAACATAAGCAAAGGGAGAAGTTGAACAATTGAACAAAAATAGCTAAGACTTTAATATCTCACTTCTGATAACGAATAAAAACTATGCAGAAAATCAAAAAGAGATAGATAGGTAGATAGATAGAACACTTCAAAAAACAAAAGCAGAATATATATTCTTCTCAAGTGCACATGGAACATTCTCCAGGATAGACTATATAGTAGGCAATAAAGCAAACACAACACATTTAAAAAAATTGAAGCTACACAAATTATGTTCTGTGATCACAATGAAGTAAAATTAGAAATTAATAACATAACGCAATTTGTAAATTCATGAATATGTGGAAATTAAACCAAAATTTCCTAAATAAATGATAGGCCAAAGACGAAATCACAAAAGAAATTGCAGAATACTTTGAGGTGAATAAAAATGTATACAGAACACACCAAAATGTATGGGAGGCAGATAAAGTAGTTTTGTTTAGAGGAAAATTTATAGCTGTAAACACCTACATTAAAAAAGAAAATTCAAATAAATAACCTAAACTTTCACCTTTAGAAACTAAAAAAGAAGAACAAACTAAACCCAAAGCAAATAGGAAAGAGATTAGAGTGAGAATTAATGAAGTAGAGAATAGAAAAAGAATAGAGAAAAATCAATGAAACCAAAGATGGTTGTTTGTAAAGGTCAAGAAAACTGAAAACCATTTAAATAGACTGACCAAGAAAAAAGAGAGAAGACTTAATTTACTAAAAACAAAAATAAAAGAGAGAACATTACTACCAACTTTGCAGAAATAAAAAAGATTATAAGCGAGTGGAGCTGCATTTGGGGAGCAGCTGCCCACTATGCTGGAAACCTCTGGAAACTAAGGAGCTTCAGATGAAGTCATCAAGTTGGCCACCTCCCTCTGGAATCTGGGACTTGAACCAGGTTGTGCCCTGTGAATGGGAGACGACGGCAACCTGGGATGGCTGTGACTGCTTCATAGGATTGAAGGAAAAATTTAAAGAAGAGAAATAAATATTAAAACACTAGGAGTTCCAGCCAAGATGGAGGCATAGGTAGACACACTGTGCCTCCTCGCACAACCCAGATAGGGACAACAACAATTTAGAAACAGAATAACAACCAGAACTGACAGAAAATTGAACTATATGGAAGTCGGACAACCAAGGAGTTAAAATAGACACGTTCATTCAGACTGGTAGGAGGGGCGGAGTCAGGCAGCTGGGCAGAGAGGGGTCATGGCACAAATAGTGGTGGAACCGGGCATGTAAGGCATCCCAGGTGCACAAGACTGCAGCGGGTGGACCCTGGGTGTACAGACAGCGGCTGGCAGACCCTGGGCGTGGGGTGGCAATGGGCACACCCAGCAAGGCAGCAGTTGTGAAGCAAGGCACTGTGCACAACCCAGGGTCCCAGTGCCGGGAAATAGATCCTCGGGGCACTGATGGAAAACACCTGTGGGGGTTGAATGCAGGAAGAGACTCCCAGCCTCACAGGAGAGTTCGTTGGAGAGACCTACAGGGTCCTACAATGTGCACAAGCCCACCCACACAGATATTAAAACCAGAAAGGCCCAGTTTGCTTGGGGGAAGCGGCAGAAGGGACTGAAGTGCCACTGAGAGCGGAGCAAGCACCATGGTTCTCACTCGGACCCTGCCCCCACATACAGCCTCACAACCCAGTGAAGTGGGTTGCCCTGCCCTGGTGGACACCTAAGGCTCTGCCCCTCATACATTACAGGCACAACAAGACAAAAAAAATGGCCCAAACAGAAGAACTGATCAAAGCTCCAGATAAAATACAACTAGGCAACCAAGAGATAGCCAACCTATCAGATGCACAGTTCAAAGCACTGGTGATCAGGATGCTCACAGAATGGGTTGAATTTGGTCACGAACTAGATGAAAAAATGAAGGCTACACTAAGTGAAATGAAGGAAAATGTACAGTTAACCAGTAGTGATGGGAAGAAAACTGGGACTCAAGTCAATGGAGTGGACCAGAAGGAAGAAAGAAACAACCGAACAGAAAAGAATGGACAAATAAGAATTCAAAAAAATGAGAGGCTTAGGAACCTCCAGGACATCTTTAACCATTCCAACATCCAAATTATAGGGGTACGAGAAGAGGAAGAGGAAGAGCAACAAGTGGAAAAGATATTTGAACAAATAATAAAGGAGAACTTCCCCATTCTGGCAAAGGAGATAGAGTTCCAGGAAGTCCAGGAAGCTCAGAGACTGCCAAAGAAGTTGGACCCAAGGAGGAACACACCAAGGCACATCATAATTACATTAGCCAAGGTAAAAATGAAGGAGAGAGTCCTAGAAGCAGCAAGAGATAAAGAGACAGTCACCTACAAAGGATTTCCCAAAAGTCTATCAGTTGATTTTTCAAAAGAAACCTTGCAGGCAAGAAGGGGCTGGAAAGAAGTATTCTAAGTCATGAAGGCAAGGACCTATATCCCAGATTGCTCTATCCAGCAAAGCTTTCATTTAGAATGGAAGGGCAGATCAAGTGCTTCTCAGATAAGGTCAAGTTAAAGGAGTTCATCATCATCAAGCCCTTATTTTATGAAATGTTAAAGGGACTTATCTAAGAAAAAGAAGATAAAAAACATGTGTAGTAAAATGACAGCAAATTCACAACTATCTACAAATGAACCTAAAAAAAGAAAAACAACAAAAATAAAAACTAAGCAAACAATTAGAACAGGAACAGAATCAGAGAAATGAACATCCCATGGAGGGATTTCAGTGGGGATGGGGAGGGAGGAATGGGGGGAAAGGTACAGAGAAGAAGAAGCATAATTAGTTGACATAAAATAGTTGGGGAGAGATAAAAATGGTATAGGAAACAGAGGACTCAAAGAACTTATATGTACAACCCATGGACATGAACTAAGGGGGGGAATGCTGGATGGTTGGGGGCAGGGCAGAGGGGGGATAAATGGGAAAATTGGGAAAACTGTAATAGCATAATCAATAAAAATACTTAAAAATAAAAAATTAAAACATTAGGTTAATAAAGTAAAAAAGAGTTGACAGTAGAGAAAATAGAAAAATCTGAGTAGACGTATGATAAGGAAAGACACTGAATTAGTAATGTTAAACCTACACACAAAGAGAAGCTCAAAGCCAAAAGAATTCACTGATGAATTCTACCAAGTATTTTAAAAAGAGTTTATAGCAATTTTTCACAAACTATTCCAAAAACTAGAAGAGAAGGGAACAGTTGCTGAGTCATTTTATGAGGCCAGTTATATCTGATACCAAAATCAGACAAAAACATAGCAAATAAACAATACTAAAGACCAATATATCTTAAGTAAATAGAAACAACCCCCACCACAAATACCAGCAAACCAAATAAAAACCAAACATATAAAATGAATTATATAACACCTAAACTTCTCAAACTCTTCCAAAAACTCAGGAGGAGGGATGATTCCCAAGGTCATTTTACAAGGCCAGCATTATCCTAATTCCAAAACTACAAAAAGACACTACAGAGAAAATTGTAGGTGAATATCCCTGATAAACATAGATGCTAAAGTCCTCAGCAAAGTATTAGCAAACTGGATCCAGCAATATATTTTTAAAAATCATACAACATGATCAAGTGGGATTTATTCCAGAAATGCAAAGTTAGCAGAATATCTGCAAATCAATAAATGTGATATATCACATAAGGAAAACTGAAGGATAAAAACCCATGAGCAACATTGATGGAACTGGAGAATATTATGCTTACTGAGATAAGTCAGTTGGTGAAAGACAAATACCATATGATCTCACCTATAAGAGGAATCTAATGAACAATATAAACTAACGAACAAAATAGAACCAGAGGTGTGGAAACATGGAACAGACAGACAGTGACCAGAGGGGAGGGGAAATGGGGATGATGGTGGAAAGAAGGGAAAGGGACTAATCAAAGAACATATATGAATGACCCACAGACACGGGCAACAGTGTGGGAATTGACTGTGGGGGCAGGGGGTGGGATGGGCAGAGAAGGGCAAAGGGGGAAAAATCAGGACAATTGTAATACAATAACAATAAAAAATTATTTAAAACCCCATGATCATATCAATAGATGCAAAAAAAGCATTTGATAAAATTCAGCACCTATTTATGATAAACTACATAGTTTATGATAAACTAACGAATAAAATAGAACCAGAGGTGTGGAAACCTTTATGATAAAAAAAAATCTCTCAGCAATGTGGAAATAGAGGGAGCATACATATGTGACAAACCCACAACCAACATCATACTCATTGGGCAAAAAGTACAGGCGTTCCCCTTAAGATCAGGAAAGAGACAGGGATGTCTGCTTTCACCATTCTTATTAAACATAGTATTGGAAATCCTAGCCACAGCAATCAGACAAAAAGAAAAAATAAAAGGCATACAAATTGGAAAGAAAGAAGTAGAACTGTCATTATTTGCAGATGACATCATACTGTATATAGAGAACTCTAAAGATTCCACAAAAAAACTACTGTTAAATGAACCAATAAAGTAGCAGGATACAAAATAAATATCCAGAAATCACTTGCATTTTTATACACCAATAATGAACTATCAAAAAGGGAAACTAAGAGAACAATTCCATTTACATTTATTCAAAAAGAGTAAAATAGCCAGGAATAAATTTAACCAAGAATGTAAATCACCTGTACTTGGAAAATCACAAAGACACTGAAGAAAGAAATTGAAGAAGATGCAAATAAGTGGAAGCATATACTGTGTTCATGAATAGGAAGTATTAACATCATTAAATTGTCATACTATCCAAAACAATCTACAGATTCAATGCAATTCCTATCAAGATACCAATGTTGTATTTCACCGACCCAGAACAAATATTCCAAAAATTTATATGGAAAAGCAAAAGACCCTGAATAGCAACAGCAATCTTCAGATAGCAGAACAAAGTTGGAAGAATCACACCACCTAATATCAAACTATACTACAAGGCTATAGTAATCAAAACAGCATGTACTGGCATAAAAACAGACATATGGATCAATGGAACAGAATGGAGAGCCCAGAAATAAACCAATGCCTTTGTAGTCGATTAATATTTGACGAAGCAGGCAGGAAAAAAACATACAATGGACTAAAGATGGTCTCTTCAATAAATGGTGATGGGAAAATTGGACAGATGCATGCAAAAAGTAAAACTAGACCAACTTTTACACCACAAGCAAGAATAAGCTCAAAATGGATTAAAGACTTATATGTCATACAAGAAACTAGAAAAATCCTAGAAGAAAACATAGGCAGTAAGATCTGGGACATCTCTCATAGCAATATTTTTTTCTGATATATCTCCTTGAGCAAGGATAAAAAAAAGAAAAAATAAACAAATGGGACTACATCAAACTAAAAAGTGTTCACACAGCATAGGAAACCATCAATAAAATGAAAAGACAGCCCCCTGAATGACAGAACGTATTTGCTAATATATCTGATAAGGTGTAAATATCCAAATTTATAAAGATCTTATAAAACACAGCACCAAATAATCCAATTAAGAAATGGGCATGTCTGAAAGACCCATGGACATGAACAACAGTGAGGAAACTGATTATGGAAGTGGTGGGCTGGCTGGGTAGAGGGGAGCAAAGTGGGGGAAAGTGGGACAACTGTGATAACATTAACAATAAAATAAAATCAATAAATATTTAAAAAATGTGTAGAAGACCTGAATAGACAGTTCTCCAAAGAGGACATACATATGGCCTATAGACATATGAAAAAAGGCTCAATACCCCTAACAATCAGAGAAATGCACATTAAAACCATGATGAGATACCACCTCATGCCTGTCAGAATAGCTATCATCAGTAAATCAAGAAACAAGTGTTGGTGAGGATGTGGAGAGAGGGAAACTCGCATGCACTGTTAGTGGAAATGCAGACTGGTGTAGCCACTGTGGAAAGCAGTATGGAGTTTCCCCCCAAATATTAAAAATGGAACTGCCTTATGACCCAGCAATATTACTTCTTGGAACTTATCTAAAGAAACCTGAAACACTGATTTGAAAGAATATATGCACCCCTGGGTTCATTGCTGCTTTATTTACAATAGTCAATATTTAGAAGCATCCCAAATGTCCCTCTGTAGATGAGTGGATAAAAAAGCCATGGTACATTTACACAATGGAGTACCACTTAGCCATACAAAAGAAGAAAATTTTACCCTTTGTACCAACATGGATGGACCTGGAGAACATTGTGCTAAGTGAAATAAGCCAATCAGAGAAAGAAAAATACCATATGATTTCACTCATGTGTTGAATCTAATAAACAAACCAAACTAACAAGAAAAAAAGAGACAGACTCATAGAGAGCAGTCTGACAGCTTTGAGTGGGGGGTCTGGGGGTGTAGGGATTGATAAAGAAAGAGAAAAAAGTCACGGACACAGACAACAGTGTGGTGATTGTGGGGGAGGGGGAAGGAAGGTATGTGGAGGCAGAAGAGGGTATGATGGGATATATGGTGACAGGAAAAACTTTAAAAATAAGAAATATTAGTATAGAAGTTTAAAAAAAACAGAGTATATACCACAACTAAGTGAGATTCATCCCAGGATTACAAGATTGTTTTAAAATCTCCAAATCAAGGTAATACATCACATCAATAAAAGAAAAATTCACATGATCATCTTAGTAGATAGAGAAAAAGGTTTTGACAAAATTCACCCATCCATTAAAGATAAAAACATTCAACAAAGTAGCAACTGAAGGAAATTTTCTCAACTTGATGAAGGATAATCTGTGAAAAACCCACAACTAACATCATATTTAATAGTGAAAGATTGAAAGATTTTGTGCCAAAATCAGAAATGTAATATGAATGCCTGCTCTCATTGCTTCTACTCAACATTTTTAATTGAAACAGATGGACATATAACATTGTGAATTTAAGGTGTATAACATGTTGATATGATTCATTTATATATTGTAATATGATTGCCACCGTAAGCAATAGTTAGCATTTCTATCACATCACATATTTGTCATTTATTTTTTTGTGGTAGGAATAATTAAGACCTAGTCTCTTAGCAAGTTAAACAATTTGTATATTATTATACAAAATTATTATCTATATTCACTGTACTGTGTATTAGAACTCCAGGACTTTATGTTAAAATATTTATAATATTGTTATAATATTAATACTAGTTATAATATTAGTTATTTTAAAATAACTCCAGTTTAAAGTTTGAACCCTCAAACCATATCTCTTTTATTCAACATTGTACTGACAGTTCTAACCAGGACTTTGGCAAGGAAAAAGGGGGATTCAGATGGGAAATGAAGAAGTAAATAAAACTCTTTCTATTTGCAGTTACCGTGATGTTGTATGTTGAAAAATCCTAAGGACTACACTGATAATCTTCCAAAACTAATAAATGAATTCAGCAAAGTTGTGGACACAGCGCTAATATATAAAAATTACTTGTATTTCTATATTCTAGCAATGAACAAGTTAAAAATGAAATTAAGAAAATGATTCCATTTATAATAGCATCAAGGAGAGTAAAATGCATAGGAATAAATTTAACCAAAGAAGAGCTGACTTATACACTGAAAACTACAAAATACTGTTGAAAGAAGTTAAAGACCTAAAATATTAAAAATCATCTCATATTCGTAGATCAGGAGACTTAGCATTGTTGAGGTGGCAATACTTCCAAAACTGATCTACAGATTCAACACAACCCTTTATCAAAATTCCAGCTGACTTTGTTACCAAATTTGACAGGCTAATCTTAAAATGCATCTGTAAATTCAAAGGATCTAGAATAACCACACAACCTTGCAAAGGATGGACAAAATTTGAGGGTTCACATTTGCTAATTTCAAAACTTATTGCAAAAGCTATGTTTTGAAAAGCACAGTGATCAACTGAGAGTCCACAAATACAATCTCATGCTTATGGTCAATTGATATTCAAAAAGAGTGTCTAGAATGGGGGAAGAATAGTGTTTTCAACAAACGGTGCTGCTACAAACAGATATCCACATGCAAAAAAAATAAAGTTGGAACCCTACCTCCCACCATATACATAAATTAGACAAAAATTGATCAAAACTTAAATCTAAGATCTAAAATATCCTCTCAACAAAACTGTCGGAAATAGATTACCTAGATTTTACTAAATAAAAACATCAGTTTTTCAGAGCTGTAAAGATTAGTTTCCATCTCTCCAAAAATGTACATTCGTTTTGTATCTTCATGTTACTTTTGGTAGATCAAGTGTTTACTATTTAGGTCCCTTGCATCTATAAATTCATCATATAGGCTTATCCATGTATAAAATGGCCATAATATTTAAACATCATGAAACATATTAGATACCATCATACTAACTCTCTTTTTGTTAGGGAAAATGGTTCAAGCATAGAGGTAACTTGAAACCGTGAAATCAAAATTAGATTCTAAATAAGCTAGAGTTTTCATAAGAATTTGAGAAAGTCATGTTTAATTCGACTGTCTTTTTCTGGTGACATTTTGTTTTGAGTTCTAAAGCTGTCTGATTTCCAAAATTTGCATTGACACTGTCTGCTGAATGTGCAGAGAGCAAAGTTAGATAAATATCAACAATCTTTTATATTTTTTAGTTTCATTATAATCTTCATAGAAATCAGGAGGATGATTTGAAATTGTACTTTTCAAATCAAAGTACCTAAAAGCAACCTTTTCAGGTGCTGTGATTCGACATAGCATCACTTGATATTCTGTAGAAAGTAGGATCCTTGGTGCAATCTGATAGAATTGGCTCTACACTGTCAGAGGCCAAGACATCTTGCACCAAAATTTCCCCTTTTCACCCTGTTCACCCACAGGACATTTCATATGCAAAATCTGAATCAGGAAATGGAAATTTTCAAAGGGCATTCAAAAGAATCATACAGTAAGTAATACATGTTTGTTCATGTGATATGTCTAGGCTAAATCAGTGGCCCCAAAATTCATCTGAACATTAGTGTCTTTTTGAAAGATCAAAAACTTTTGATTCATTTATAAGCAGTTATCTGCTCATCCTGGACTTGTGAGAGTCAATCTCCGTAAGTGCTTATGCAACCACTTCTCTGTCAGGCCCAGTCCCAAATTCTTTTCAGTTTATTGTCCAGTGTGTTCTGATTTGGTTGATACTTCCCTAATCCAGTTATGTGTCCTTCCATCTGTCATCGAAATAACAAGATCTTTCAGTTTTCTTTTTTGGTGATTTCTGGGCCAGGCTGGGGTTATTATTGCAACCCTTCTCATTTTCTTTAAACACTTAGAACAGCTAGTCACCATACTCATTATGTTAAAAATTAATGTAGCATTATCTTCATACAAATCACAACAACTAATCTGCAGGCAAAGTTAGGGATACAATCTTACAAATCATGATTGCAATGCACTTAAGTTGCAAATGTAAAGTTGCCCGCCCCCACCTAGTGATGCAACAATAGATGATCTGTTATTGTGAGCTGCAAATCATGGTTGTCAACATCAGTGGTCAGGATTAAAAACAACAACAGTGATGATAGATAGATAAGCAATACCATATGCATTGGACACTAAAAACAGCATTGTGTTCAGCCCCTATTTTTGGAACCACATAATGGGTTTGGTACCTTGTCCCCAAACATGAACAACTATTGTTGAAAACTGTTTTTTCCAGTCCTGGGAAGGAATTTCCTGAGATTCAAAACTTCTAATGCTAAAACTGGGACAGTACCAAGGAAATAATGATACTCGGTCACCTTGTTATGCCTTTATTATCTTTCCGGGGTGCTGACAGGATTGATTTTGACAGTTTTGGCCAGCTTTCCAGTTGCATTTGGGGGAGAAGATGTGGTAACCTCCTTAATTCATCATGCTGGAAGTAAATCTCCCATACTATGTATTTTACATATTACTTTTAGTGTGTCTCTCTCACTAAAATGTAAACTCCATGAAATGGGGATTTTTTTTTTGTTTTGTTCACTGCTGTATCCCTGTGTTTGGCACATCATAGGCACTCAACAATTTTTGATGAATAAATGAATTAATGACACTTGCAAAAATGTGGAGACTAGATTGGAGTAGGAGAAAAATTGAATCAGATAGGTAAGCCAGTTAGCTAGTAGAAGTTCTAGATTAGAGATGGTAGAGATGGTGGAGATAATAAAGATGAACTGATTTTAGAAATAATTAGGAGGCAAATTTGCTGTGATTAATGATAGAGTGAAGTTGATTGGGTGGAGTGAAATAGAGAGGGATGTCAAAGATGACTCTGATCACTGGCCTGCAAACTGGGTCACAGAGGTGCCATTCAGTGAGTTGGCAAATACATATTTTGCCACATAGAATGTGCTTCCATGTATAGTGCACACCCACATTTTTGGCCCAAACTTTCAGGAAAAAAACTTTGGTTTTAATGTTTTAAATCAATTTTGTATTTATTTATATTTAAGAAACAAAACTGATTATTGCATTCCAGGGTATTATTTTGCCTACGGATATCAATATTGCTTTCTAGAGTTACATTTTCAACGCATAAGCATAAATAAAAGAATTAAAAACATTTATATAGACGGAATCAGTACTACCCATCTATAATGCACATCCTTATTTTTCCCTCAAAAACTTGGGCAAAAAGTGTGCATTATACACAGCAAAATATGGTAGTGGGCTAGTATCATGTTTATATGGAGAAGATACTGAGTTCTGTTTAAGAGATAGTGAATTTGAGATGTCTTTGAGATGAAAAAGAAACTTTAAATAGGCAGTTGGATACACAGTCCTAGAATTCAGAAGAGGTATGTTGGACTAGAGACAAAAATGAGTGTATTGTCAATCCCAGTAGGTGGTAAATGAAGTGATTGATGTGGATGATTACCAGGGAAGAGAGAATAGGGCCTAATATCAATTGTACTTTGCATGCCCTCAAGTTTTCACTTGTATTAATAAAAGTACTTGATTGTCAACTGGAGCCTAAATTAGGATATCAAATCATAATTTTTTACAGATTTTGAAATGCAACAATTCAAAAAGATTTTTCAGGTTTTCACCTACTTTTCTTTCACATCCATTTTTAGAGATAAGGCTTGTCTCATGGCAGAGTTTGGTGCCCATTGGCTGTGCTTCAAAAAAATGACTTAGCCCTGGTGTGTGGCTCAGTTAATTGCAGTGTCGTCCCATACACCAAAAGTTTGCGGGTTTGATTCAGTCAGGGCACATACCTGGGTTGTGGGCTCAATCCCCCATTGGGGCATGTCCTGGACGCAACCCAACCGATAGATATTTCTCTCTCACATTGTCTCTCTCCCTCCCTTCCTCCTTCTCCCCACTTGCTGTCTCTCCAAAATCAATAAACATGTCCTTGGGTGAAGATTAAAAAATAAAAAATGTTTAAAAATTGGCTTGCAGTGATTATGGAGGATCATGCTTCTGACTTTGAAAGTATTTATCAAGTTCCCCTGACTACTCAACTCAGCACTGTGCTGGGTGCTATCTGGAAGAGATGTTTACTGAACGTACTTACTCGTGAGAAAATTTCAAAGTATTGGAAGGAAGAATTGCATTTTCAATTGGAAGAGACTGTAAAGATTATCTAGCCTGATTCCGTCATGTTTTTCGGAACATAAAAGTATGTTCCAGAAAGATGAAGTGACTTTTCAATTTCAAAATGAGATAAGAGATTTCATTTTGGGAGCCAGAGTTCTTGATTTCTAGCCTAACCAAGTACACTACCCTTTTTCACTAAGTCATGTATTCATTCAACAAATTTTAACTGAGTGCCTACGATGTGAAGGTACTGTTCTAGGCACTCATAGTAAATCATGCTACTTTTTCATCTGTATTTGCCTCTGGAGAATAATAGTAAGATTCACAATCCTCCCAGCATTCAATGAACAGGGTTGACAGACAACTGGGTGTGGCTTACAGCCGGACCATCCACTTTCAATTTATAATCATTTATTTTCTTAGTGCCTGAAGGAAGATGAAATAAGTGGTAGACTAATATATGAAGCAATTAGAGAATGATATACATCATAGAGTATATAATTACATGCTGAATTGCATTGCATGTCTCTAAGTGCAACTGAAAGGTACAGGAGCCAAGGCTCAGTATGAGACAGCAATCTTACAGAGGAAAAAATCTCTAAGCAGTAGTAACATGTTTCTGATACGTTTCTCTGGGTAAGTTCAGCAAATATTTATTGGGCAGGCACTGTCCTAGATGTCTGGGGTATGAAAAAAATAAGACATGGCCTCTTTTCCCCCAAAACTCACTGCCTTTTGGGAGAGACAAAAGCACATACAATTTCTTTTTCTAAAGATTTTATTTATTTGTACAGACAAGGGAAAGGAGGCAAAAAGAGAGACAGAGAACCATCAATGTGTGGCCTCCTCCCATGTGTCCCCACCGGGGACCTGGCCCGCAACCCTGGCATGTGCCCCAGCTGGGAATGGAACCGGCAACCCCTTAGTTCACAGGCCCACACTCAATCCACTGAGCCACACCAGCCAAGGCAGTGCATATAATTTCAGTATAATGGTGGCAAATGATGAGATAGGTCTGGCCAGGGTATATGAAAGCAGAGGTGAGTTAACCCAATCAAAAGGTAAGGTAAAGCTTCTGAGAATCTCTGGGCTGACACCTGAACTGAATCTTGAAGGCTGCTAGGTCCTAATTAGTCCAAAAGAGTTGTAAAAGGGTTTTAGGAAGCAAGAACAGCTTGAGTAAAGAAACAAAGACCTTTTGTCTTTATCCCACGTATCAGAAAAACTGGAAATATTTAATAGCTACTCTTAAAGGGAATAAATGTCAAATCACATGTTTTACACCCAAAACTAGTGCCAAATTGTGTGTTAACTACACTATAATAAATAATAAAAAGAAGAAAAAAAGACAATTTTTTTGTCTTTGAGGAACTTAGAATCTAGAGCAAGAAGAAAAAAATGCACAGTAACAACAACAAACCCTTGAAAAAGTTACTTCCATTATCCTTAGTTTACAAATGAGGAAATCAAGGCACTGAGAGGTTAACCTGAAACCAGTTGTGTCTAGGCCATTTGGCTTTTGCCTTCCAGTATGGATTATATCTCATTGTGAATATTAGTGCCCTACAAATTTTATCTATGTATAATCCCTCTAATTTTTAGATTTATTATTATAACATTTGCGATTAGAGAGATCTGTCTGCTCACGTTCTTTAACCAACAGCCAAGAGGAGCAAAGATGCTCAAGATCATCCAGGACCCAATGGCAAAGCCAGTTATTAAAGCAAGTGTCCTCCTAAAACATATGTCTAAGAATAATATTGATCAGAATGAAATCACTCAAGCACTCAGATGTTCTTGATGAAATGCCCAAGTGATACGCATTTTTTCCCTTGTTTTCAACTTGATGGCTGCAGGTTAGTGGTTTTCAAACTTTTTTTTTGTATATCAGTCTTACCTGGAGAGCTTAAAATGTAGTTGCTGGGCCCCATTTCACACTATGCCAAAATCACTGTAGCAGAGCTCAGCTGCTGTGTTCTTAACAAATTCCTGAGATGATTTAATTCCATTCCAATTCCACTTATCCCATTCTTCATTGCATTCTCTTCTCCATTGTCCATGATCTTTAAAAATATTTATTGAATAGCTACTCTAGTCCAGGCACAGAATTCTATGGGCTGGGAAGAGAGCAGTGAACAGGACAAAACAAAGCTCTTGCGCTGAAGGAGACAGAACACATAAACATAAGAATAAGACTCAGTTAGCATAGTGGTAAAGAGCTTGACTAATAGGGTCAAAACAAATATACACTTGATACAAGGTTCTTCCTCTTCCTACGGGTGTGACCTTGGGCAAGTTACTTAATTGCTCAACAGTCTCTCTTCCTCAGCAAAAATCTGACTAATAATATTCCCTGCCTCAAGGGGCTGTTGTAAAGGTTGAATAAGATAATGCTCATAAGGTACTTAGCACGGTGCTTAGCATGGTGCTTAGCACATTGTCCAAAGATAGTTAACTCTTATTATTTTGCAAGCACCAGCACTATAAAGTTTAATTACTTCTCCAGTATTGCAATCAATATGGAGTTCAGTTTCTGGGTTTATTAGACATTCAACAAACAACATTTTAGAGATGTCCACGTGCCTCTAAAGCATTTCCCCTGCCACAGTTTTACATTTTCTGGGCAGTTTTTGTACCATACCTAGCTTCAAATTGCTAAGCAAGGGAGATACATCAACAACAAAGTCTCCCAGAGCCCCCAGCTCCTCAGTTAGGTATCTGAGTAGCTCTATAGGCTGGACAGAGTTATGAATGTTATGAAACCTCACCAATATAGTAAGTGGAAGTTAAAATAAACAACAACCACAAAAATGAAGTAGAAGAGCATAGGGGCCAAATACTGGGAGCCAACATCAGCAGGTAGATCTATCAAATGTTATGGCAGTTAAGGATACAATAGAAATCTGGCCTTATATTTGTTGGGGCAAAACCACTTCCGTGTGTCATTATCTGTTCTTGTGCCCCAAAACAAATCTGCGAGTAATATTAATTTCATTTTACTGATGTGTAAACTAAGGCTCAGAGAAATCAAATGAATAGCACAAGGTCATTCCGCTAGTTAGTGGAAGGCCAGTGCCTCAAGCCCAGGTCTTCTGATTCTCATGCAGCATCTCATACAGAAAAAAATAGAATTTTATTTTGTCACAAAAACATTTAAAATGCTTAATCCACCCACTTTAAAAATAAAGAATAAGAAATATAAAATGTATCCAATGTACAAAATGCAAATAGAGTTCATTTCCATTTAAGTGCCATTTACAGCACTTGTTTTTCAACTAGTGACAGTGTAATTTTACATTTGTTTATGTGATTACTTGATTAAGCTTTGTCTCTGCCACCACACCAAGATGGACCCTGCCTGTTTTTATCTAACACATACTTGATGAATGAATAAATGATGCACTGGTGTTGATTACTGCCAGAAGGGAAGTCATAGACCTGTAGGTAGATTTAGCCTTTGCTCTAAGCAGGAGCAGAAATGCTAGCGGCATTTTACACAGAAACACTGAAGAAGGAAAAAGGAATTACTTTTTAGTTGCTGGAGAGGATGAATTTGCTTGTACTGGACTTAGTGATTTAAGCTCAAGGACAGGCTGATCTAAGAAGAGCAGATGCAGTTGCTAAGCAGTTGTCTGCAGGATTCAGTGTAGTCAAGAGATTGTATCAATTCTGCAAAAAAGAATGGAGGGCAGCTGCTTAATATGTGGCCCAGAACAGTATGCATCAGAGTAGCTAGCCAGTTTAAGAAGGCAGATTTCTGCACCCAAACATTTAGAATGGGAGTGCAAAATCTGTATGTTTAACAAAGCCTGTCAAGTAATTCTCACTTCCACAGTTTAAGAATTCCTGGGGTGAAATAACAATAGAGCAGCAGAGGGTCTAAAACTAGGTCTACAGTAAAGCCAACATTATAAAGTAAGAAGGGAAACCTACAAAAGCGACTGAAATCACAACTAGAGAGAGCCAGAGTTAGAGTCCTTGTTACAAATTGAGGAAGGTGAAAGTTTAAGAACAAGTAAACAGCCAAAAAGTGTTCAGTGCAATAGACATATCAAGAATGAAGGTGGAGAAAAGTTTCAAAGATGGAATCTAGATCTTGGAGGGCCTGGACCTGTCCTGCAAGACCCAACTCAAAATATTTCCTTTCCAAGAAGGTATTTCCTCCTCTGCTGAACAGAGTTCATCAATCTTTGTGATATCTTCTTCTATTACACCATTTTACCTACTGCAATGCAATTCTGTTTTCTTCCTCATTAGAAATACCTGATTTTCTTCTTCAGACTGAGAGTTTCTTGAGGGCAGAAAATGTGTCTCCTTCCTTTTCAAATCACCAATGTCTGGCATAATACCTGGCATACAGAAAATATCTGCAAATGCCTGCTGAATGAGTGATGGGAGAGCAATTGGAAGCAAAGAATACCGTGTGGCAGTGAAGGTAGAGGAATCCCATGTGCTTAAAGGCAAATAAGAGCTGGGCAATTTGTGGTACTGGAGCTGGGAACAAGTGGGAAATCAGTTCTTCCAGAGTACAGAAAAACATGTGATTAAAACCACAGCTCTGGTTTTAAAGAGCAGAAGGACAATAATTTTCCTGAGTCTTGAAGGAAGCAAAAGAAAATAGGTGCACAATATATGAGGTCTGTCCAGAAAAAGTCCAGCCATTGTTAATATAGCAAGAATAGTTTGTGTCACATCGATGTAACCTGGCAACCAAGGAGAGTGAACTGGAATGTGCGTGTGTGAACAATGACAGCTTCACTGTACTAGTCAATGGAGGCGGTGGACACCCTTCAGTGAGGACGTGTACTGTGTGGCTGTCGCAGTCAGAATGACTGTGAATAGACCCACGATTCCATATCAAATTTTGTGTTAAGCTTGAAAATTCCCTCTGCGGAAACTATTCAGATAATTCAGAAGGTCGCAGCTATGGGCAATGAGTTCATATGACAATGCACCTGCTCATACGTCACACATCATGCCAAGTCTTTTGGCACAACATCAAATCACCCAGGTGACTCAGCCCCCCTAACAGACCACATTTGGTGCCCTGTGACTTCTGACTTTTCCCAAAAGTAAAATCACCTTTGAAAGGGAAGAGATTTCAGACCATTGATGACATTCAGGAAAATACGATGGGGCCGCTGATGGCAATGGGAGAACTGTGTGAGGTCCCAAGGTGCCTACTTTGAAGGGGACTGAGGTGTCATTGTCCTACGTACACTGTGTCCTGCACCTTGTATCTCCTTCAGTAAAAGTCTCTGTTTTTCATATGACACGCAGGGATGCTTTCTGGGCAGACCTCGTACAGCTTAGCTCAGATGGCCCTACTCTAAGTAAATCAGGAAGATAAGGTCTTTGCTGAGAGTGAGGTACAAAAAGCAGGATCTAGAGCTTGAAGAACAAGACTGGAAGAGTGTTGGTGGGAGTGTACTGGTGAGTCAATAAGAGATTAAGAGATCCTGTGCTACATCCTCAGCATTATCTTTTTTTTCTCTCCTCAGGCATTGATAAGAGCCTGTTATCTCAATCTGACTCCTTTCTGTAGCCCTTGAAATAACAGGCTGCATCTTATCAGTTGTGCTAATTGGAACTGGCTACCAGACTTGGGGACTGAAGCTAAGTGGAGTCACTCTTCTCTTCCTCTTCTGAACTCCGTGCACTTCCTTTCAAACTTTCAAGGCACTTATGACAGTGCATCTCCTATGATAGCTATTTGTCTTTTCCTTGTTAGACTGTAAAGAGGTGAGGGCAAAGGCTGTGTCTTATTCAGTGTGTGATGTACCTTAGCACAGTGTTTTGTACATAATAGGCAGAGGATGTCTGTTTCAGGCAAACAACTGTAGTATAGCATTTATCACTACCTACTGTATTTATTTATTTTAAATTTTTAAAAATTAATGAGAGAGGGTGAGAGAGAGAGATTGAGAGATTTGTTGTTCCACCTATTTATGCCCTCACTGGTTGATTCTTGTATGTGCCCTGACTGGGTATTGAATCCACAACCTTGGTGTATCAGGACAATGCTGTAAGCAACTGAACTACCCAGCAGAGGCCATACTGTATTTGCTTGCTTGTGTGCCTTTATAGAACATGAGCTTAAGGTCACAAATCGAGTCAATGTATGTCTGTCTCGTGTTGGGAAATTAGTAGTTTTGCAGATGTTTATTGAATCAAATTTTGTTGAAGTGAATGCATGGATGATGGAATGAATCAAAAAATAGTAAAATGTGGGCATGTGGGGGGAATTTAAAACAATGACAGTGCATCGGCAGTATATTTTGTCAGTTACACAATCATCAGTCTCATTTTCACATCAGTAAGTGTGTAAAGCTGGTGGAAAATGATGCTGTTTTCAAATATACTGTGTTTGGAATACACACTCTGGGTTTTAGTAAATATGCAGCCACTCCCTTTCATGGGGCAGGGCTTGAGTGCAAGGGCTAAGGGTCCCATGCAGCTAAATGACTGATGTGTCCACTTTTATTAGGTACTGTTTGTATGGGATACAAGTTTACATGAACACGGTTACTGTTTTCTTGAGGATTGCAATTTAAGGTTGACATTGCAGGGAAAATGGTAAGAAATGAAACAGGATTGTATCAGAAAAATGGAAATGCACTCCTCTGCCCACCCATCCCCTCTTTACAGGAAAAGTAACTAGTTGAAGGACATCTTTAATTTTCATTCGTTTGTTAGGGCTTCCCCCGCCGTTAACCATGGCTTACACTCTGTGAACCAAGTTGAAAATAATAAAAGGTGACCGTTACGTAGGGCATACTCTCTGCCCTAGTAATCTTCTGTGTGATTTACATCTATTAACTCATTTCTCTTAACAACCCTAGGAGATTTGGACGTGTTGAAACTGAGCAGAAAGAGGTAATGCACTCTGCTCAAGGTCATAGAGCTGTAAGTCGGGAGCAGGGATTCAAATCCAAGCATTCTGGCTTCATACATCGTTTAGGTGCCTGGTCGACTTGTGTGAGTTATAAAGAAAAACACTTATCTTTTCTGATTATGACAATGTCAGCATTTACACAGGGCTTGTTATATGCCAGGGATGCCAATACACTTGCATCATCTCATTTCTTTTGCACAATAAACCGGTTAGTCACTATTTCTATCCCCATTTCAAATACAAAAAAATTAAGGGGCAGAGATTAAAATGATTCGCCCAAGGACTGAGATCAAGGCAGATTGACTCCACTACGAGGTTCTCAGTCCTTCCCGGCAGTAAAATGAGAGAACGGAGGACCTCAAAGGGATGCCACGAGAGTACAATGAAATAATGGATGTGCAAAGGCCTCAGTGAACAAGTGCAAGGGATAAGGCCTACCCATATAAATCACTGTTGAAAACTGGTTACCCAGCACCCCTATACAACGGTTTCTAGTCCCAATCTTGATTCTTTTCAGACCAATCCATAGCTATAGCTTCGAATCTTTCTGTGTCTCGTCGGATCCTGCCTGCAAACACTTGGCTGAGCGACGGACCGGAGAATAGAAGGTACACGCGCGAGCAGGAGGCGGGGCTCGTCGCCCCGATCCAAACTGGGGGCGGCATTTGCACAGGCGCCCTGGCTCCCCAGCTTCAGCAGTCCCTTCTTTGCAGCCAATCAGGACCTGCGGCGCATTCGGGCGTATTAACGCCCTGTGAGTCGTTGCGTGAGAAGGGGGGGCGACGTAAGGGCGCTCCGCGAGCCCGTCTCCTCGAATGAAAGGAAACAACCTCCGGCGACAGAGCCCCGCTCTTAGGCGCTGCTGGAGAACCGAGACCGACTTCTTTCTCTTTCGCCTCATTGGCGCTTCTCTCCTGCCGTTTGCCTCCGGGCCACACTGGTGAGTCCCCACAGTACCCTGGGGCCCCCCCATTCTCTGTCTGGCGGGAGAAGACAGGGAGGATGGCGGTGGCCAGGCCGCCGCCCCTGCCCGTTGTTAAGGGGGACTCTTGGTGGTCTCGCTTTATTGTCGGGGACCCCAGAAGCGCCGCTCATTGAAGGCGCTTGGATAAGAGGCTGCTGAGAAAAGTGTTTTAGAGAAGCCAAGGAAGACGTTGGGCTTAAGCCTGGACTTCAGGGGAGGGGGCGCAACATTTAGGGAGGAAAAATTACTGGGAATTTTTAGTCTTTGCCATTGCTTAGTACATATTTGGGAAGGAAGGAGACTCCCAGTTTGGGAAGAGTAAGAAGAAGAATTGTTAGGATGGCAGGAGGGTTAGCCTTATGGAAAGAGGAAAAGCTCCAGGGTCGGGGGACATAGGGGTGAAACAGATATGAAACGAAGACTTAGAGGGCGAACTCCTAGGGGAGGAGGGTTAAAAAAAAGTGGTAGGATGATATTTTTCTGGATTCCGGAGGATTGGAATAGGACAATTACGGGAGCCTGACTTTACGACCGAAAGGAACCTGCTAAAGTGCTTTAGAGGAAGATAGTTTTGCGAGTTTATCTACCGCTACATTAGAGGCAGATCTTGGAGTCTAGTGTGTATTGAATAAATAACGGAGAGGATCCGGTACGCTATGTGTAGTATCCTTTATTATATGGACGAAGAGCACGGCATTCTTTTGAAATTTGTTCCTTTCGATATTCTACGTGGAAGTTGAAAAATCCTTTAGTAATTTAAAAACCCTTCCTTTTCATCAGCTTACAGGCTTAATACCAGGTCTTATTCATACAGATCAAATTCTTTCTCTACCCTTGGGTTCGAAACAACTGGAAAATTCCTTCAGTTTCCTTTTGAATAACCGCAAAAAAGCAGTGCGAAGCATGTAATATCGTGCAACCAAATTCAGGTGCCCTTCCGGTTCATCTCTTATTCGTTTATTTCTCTCCACTGTAACTTTCCTGACATAAATACTGCTTCTTTCGGGATCACATATATTTTGATCTGTATATTTCAACTTGCTTGCGTGTGGAATTGTTTGATCTTCCAGAGCTGCAGTTTTTGTTTTGTTTTTCTGTGAAAATGGTCTTTCAGATACCAGGCATTGAATGAGCTCTCGAGTTGGCTCTTGAATGCTCTCCTTAGGTTCAGGTTATTTCTGCATTGGTGCCTCATAGCATCTTGGAAAATCAGAAACGCATGAATTGTTTCAGCTTAACTAATCGGGCTTTTATATTTTTCAGACATTTAAATGGTGTTTCACCGCTGTTATCCTTGCATCTTTATTTCTGCTTTATAACATCTGTAATGTTATGTTTCTTTTGTGCAAAAGGTTTCATTATTAGGTGAAAGCATCAAACTTTGATCTGTGCATGCCCTGAAAAGCCTTTTACACTAAAATCAAAATGCCATATAGCTGCGTGGATTATTATGAACCCCTTAACATCGGTCCTGGAATGCTTTTATTCTCCTTAACTAGAAACCACAAATGTGACAGCATTAGATAAAAATCTGTATTTTCATGATAAAGACAGTTTTGCTAGGACTCATTGTTTCCATGATGTTCTCCACTTCATGTTTTACAAGGACGCTGTAAAAAAATTTGCAAGATATGCACAGATGCATTATTTGAATTTTAGTGGAAAAATCCATTTAGTCATTGCACATTGGGGAAAGTTTTTAATTGGTTTTGTACACTTTTGTGTCTTTCTGTTCACTTTACAAATTATATCTAAACAGACTGCAGGAAAAAATACACTAAAATATCTTTGAGTGCAAAATACAGTGTACCCCTTTTCTCTTTTAGATTTTGGGGTCTTCGATAGCTAGAAAAGTAGGTTCTCAAAATTAGGATGAGCAATTTACCTGTTTATGAATTGAAAGAGACAGAATTAAATATGGATAAAATTTTGGGGGTACCATTTTCAGAATTAGATTTTCAACTTTAGGAATTTTCTTTATTTTAGGCCGACTTTATAGCCTATGCTAACTAGCTTTGTATAGAAAATTCACATTAAAGATGTCTGTACAGATGAGATGCATAATGTGCCATCCTTCCAACTGGACAAGGATGACTGGGAGAAATGCTGAATATGGTACAGTTGTTTCATAGTGCCTGCTATTGCATAGGAATAAAGAAAGCTATTTTAGAACACAAATAACAAATTTAGGTACTATTTATGAATTTTGGTGTTTTGCATAGTTAATTCTAAAGATTTTGGCAGCTATATTCTTGATAAAGCAACTGAACACATTTGCCTGAGCAAATGCAAACACACTTCCCCTTTTGTTTCTTTTGTTTCTCTGTTACATCCTTTTTTTTTTTTAATCCTAAAACTATTTGCTGCCTGTTTTCAATCAGTTTCAGGGTTTATAGCCTGTGCTATGAATATAGTACCATCTGATGCCATTTGGAAGACTGGGGTATTTAAAATTGTAGATAGCATTAAAAGTTTGTTAAAGCCATCAATGGAGAGACTGTTGTGGCCCGGGGAAGTTTTGTTGAAAAGAAAAATCTAGATATAAATTGCTAAGAACTGTTTCTTTGTGGCTTCACTTTAAATTCTGATTAAGTATCTGCATTGTTACATTGTCAAGGGCTGAGTGGTTTGTAGGCACCACCTTGCTGGCATCCAGTTGCTACTGTTTTTGGAGAACAAGTACATCTCAGAAAGCTACAATGTAGTGTTAGTGAGTCTATTTTTTTCAGCGTGGTATTATGAAAATGTTAAAATATATAGAAAAATTGAAAGAAATAGTAAATTTTAGGGCAGGCCTTTTATATCTTATTCATGTTGATTCATTTTGTGGCACCCTGGGTCCTGAACTGCTTAGTTCTGTTAATTTGGAAAAATGACACAAATCAAATAACTGATTTTACATTTGTTTAGATACTTCTGAAGAATCCACGTTGAACTTGATACCATATGAAACCTTCCATGTTAGAGCTTTTCTTCCCTTTTTTGTTTGGCTATCCTACCCATAATTATAGTTTGACTGAATTTAAGAATCAGAAATATTTCCTACCTTATACAATATTACTAATTTAAGTATGAAGGCTGTATTTAGAACAGTGCATTAGTTTTAACTTTAATAAACAGATATTGGGAGTACATCTGAGTCAGATAATACAGTTGTTTTTAAAAATAATTGGTTCCTAAAGTTTATGTTTCTGAATAGACTGTTATAAGCCTAATTTTTTCTCTATTTGAAAACAGAATACAGTACCAAAAATTAATTTATTAAACACATATATGTGATTTTTTTTAACTTGAAAATAATTCAGGTTTAAAAGTGTTTCAAAATCATAAGTACATTTATTTCTTTTTTCTGGTTTATCAAATGTAAACTTTAAGGAATCATACAATTATAGAATTCTGTTCATTCTGGGTATTGTATAGTTCTCTTAGTAGTTTTTGCTCTTCTCTTACATAAATAATTCTTTGTTACTTTGAAAGGGACCTAGCTAAATACGAAGAATATGTTGCATTAATTATGTTAGCAGATGATGGATTTAATATCACACATTGTGCATTTTTTACCTACCCATGCAGCATAATTTCTAATTATTTCACATATTCCATAATTTGACAGTGGGTTGATTTTTCTCAGTTACTTCATTACATTATACATAAACACATATTTTTTAATTATGAAGCATCTTAAGTTCTAATATTGATTTGTCTACACTAAAAACCCATTTAATATACATATGTTAAAACTTAACTCAGATATCAAACAACTTATATGAGTATGTGTAAACTGATTTTACATGAAATTAACCATTTTGTTGCCTTTCTTATTCTCTGTAGCATTTCTTGAGGCTTATAAAGTGGCATTCTAAAGGTAATTTAAAAATCATGTCAAGCTCAGTTGAACAGAAAAAAGGTCCTACAAGACAGCGCAAATGTGGCTTTTGTAAGTCAAATAGAGACAAGGAATGTGGACAGTTACTAATATCTGAAAACCAGAAGGTGGCAGCACACCATAAGTGCATGGTAAGTACACCCGCAGCAACTGAGAGACCTTAAACCGTGAGAATCTTAATGAATAGTCCTGAACCCTAAAAAAAACGAAGAAAAAAATCAGTTAAATTTTGAGAAATGGTTTTTCTCTAATACTATGCCATCTTTACAAGAATATTTTCTTTTAAAATTAACATCTTACTCACTGTTTCACTGTAATTTCTTTATGTATGAACCTTAATTTTTTTTAAATGTAATTTATAGCTCTTTTCATCTGCTTTGGTATCATCACACTCTGATAATGAAAGTCTTGGTGGATTTTCTATTGAAGATGTCCAAAAGGAAATTAAAAGAGGCACAAAGCTGGTAAGTTGGTATTTCTGCCTCTTGAGAATAAAATTTATTTTAAGCTCATTAAGGAAGCAATTTCTTGTTTTAGCATATAGAACCTTATTAACCGAATATAATTTTAAATTGCAGTCTTTTTTTTTTTACCCCAAATCAGCAAATTCCAAGGCTGGATTTAACTTTACCAATCAACAAAAACAACAACAACAAAAGAAGAGTAATCACTTGAAACTATATGATTTTGTTAACCAGTGTCACCACAATAAATTTAACTAAAAATAGCAAATGGTAAAAAGCAGTGAATCATCTCTGGCCAGATAGCTCACTTGGTTAGAGCATCATCCCTATATGCCAAGGTTGTGGGTTTGATCCCCAGTCAGGGCACATACAGTGAATGCATAAATAAGTGGAACAACAAATCTCTCTCTCTCTCTCTCTCAATAAATAAAAATATCAAAAGTAAATCAATATTTTTATTCAAAACTTTTTCTTTCCAGAAAGAATTAAAATTTTCTTGGAGGCTGTATTGACTTAGAAAAGAAGCAATTTGCTTAATTCTAATATATCGTGTGTTAGTCTTCATTTAAGTATATGTTCACAATTAAAGTAGTTGCCATTACAAATGAAGATGACAGTACCCTTTCAACAGGAAAATGTTAGCAGTTGCTAAGCAAAGTATTGTACAGTGGTTCAGGTATATAGCACAGCATTTATGACTTTGGATAATTTTAGGTCAGTTTTACAGTTTTTCTGAAGGTATGCTAGAGTGATGTTCCTATAGCTGTATTTACTACCAGAAACCAGTTCACAAGAAACTATGTTATTGCTCTATTAGAAAAGTAGTGTCATCTCAGTTGATATTCATAATACATTATGGTTTACATTAAAACACTTTTTTTTTTCCATTTGCTTATTTTTCTCCTTTGAGTTCCTTATGGAATTACATCTGTAAATGTACCTTAAGTAGCTTCACTATGAAGTGTTACATTATTTTAAAGAAGGGTTTGACAGAACATTTATCTTGTGTTCTTAGGCACTGAGTAGTGTCATTTCACAAAGAGTTGGATGGGAAGAGGGGGCTATCATTTTGATGATCAGGAAATAATCTATTTTGAAAAGTAGTTAGTCTTCTAGTATTAGGGGGAAAAACAGTGTGAAGAAACTCAAAGATAACACTTGAGATTTGCTTTAAGATAAATAGTCACAAACCCTAAACTCAGTATTGGCACAAATGGGAATTTGGAAGTCGGAATGTCTTGTAATGAAACCTTTACTGAAAATGTTTATCTTCCCCACCCCCAAAACTGTAGGTAGCAATAGAATACTCCATTTTTAATGTGATTTTTATTTGTTTAAATGTGGCTTTAGATTTCATGTTGCAGTGGCTTTTGCTGACTTGAGAACCAGAACAGCATGTTTTTATTTCCTCATCCTTTAAAACAAATTCAGATATAAAGAAAGAATGCTATTTACTTGAAAGTGGTTGTACTATAAGCCTTATCACCCCATTATTTTTTTCCTTGGCACTATGAGTATACCTAGAAAGTGCTTCTACATCCTGACTTACTAGAATTTTTGTCACTTGACATGCTGCTGTAGTCAGAACAGGAGCAGTTTTGGTTCCTAATGGTACTATATTATTAACAAATGCAGTGCCTCATTTTGCGTTAAGCAGCAGTATACATCTGGCAGTATTGCTAAATTCAGTGGAGACTTAATCTATCTGGACTGTATGTGAAGAAAGCATTAGAACTTTTTACAGATTTCACTATTATAAGTTTTTTTGATTAATTTTTAATGGTCTAGTGTAGGGAGTTGATTTTTTCCCCTCAAGCGTATTATTGAGTTATACATAACATCTTGTTCCTTGATCTACAGAGTGGAGCAATATTGAAGGTGAAGACTGCAAACTATAGTAACAGACTTGGGTTTGAACCCCAGCTTTGTCACTTACTAGCTTGGTGACCCTGGGCAAGTTATTTACTTCTCTGCACCATGTTTTCATCCCCTGCCAAAAGGAGATAACAACAGTACTTGCCTCACAGGGATATTGTGAGAATTTAAAGAAAACCTGTACAGGACTGAGCATAGTGCCTAGCATGTAGTTAGGACTTGATAAATGGTAGCCACCATTGTAGGTATGACTTATAAATAATCATCAGATCCTGCTAATATTATTGTAGGCTAATGAAAAGCCTGCTGGGCTGGGAAGTCATGCAGCCTGTTTTTTAAATAACTGTGCCACTGACCTATTATGTAATTTTAGACAAGTCATTAACTTATTTATCTTTTCGACAGTGGCAAACAGATAATGCTGTATCATTGCTTACTAAATAGTGGTGTTGCGTGACTAAAAAGTACTGTGAAATATACAAAAAAATTACCTTAGGAAAGGTGTTTTGAAGATGTGTTGAGGCTGTGGGCATCTGGTATTAAAGAATAGTGGCAGAATTTTGAGCCTGGGTATATAATTTTGCTCCTTTTCCTTCTCACAAAATGTCAGAATTTAAATAACTTACATAACGGATAGGATTAGAGTAGCATTTATATGTTTAACATTAAAGTAATTTTAAAGTCTCCTTTTAGCCTTTAGTTTTGCTCCTTCTATTATATCATTTTTATATGAAGTACTGTTAGGTAATCAAAATATCAGATTTTAGTTTTCTTTTTTGCTTTTCCCTGTGTAGATATGTCTAAGTAATAAAAGAGCCATAAATCCAACAGGAAGGGAGAGAAAAGTGAAGAGCTTCATGTACGTAGATAAATTACATATAAACTAGATAATCAGTTTCCCTAGTTGAGTTTTTAACGCATTTTATCCTGCAAACTTGTTTGCCCTGGCTCCTGTTTATCTAGATTTCTAGGTGAAAAGCAGATCATGAATACCCACTGAAAATAATCAAAAACAGGAGTGCTAGTCCCTGGGTGCTTTCAAGACAGGTTCTGGTCTGTACCTTGTGTTGGCTCCAGAGATTCTCACTTGCCCCAAAGAAAAGCATGGGGAGAAGAGGCTGGGGCATGAGGTGAAAGCTAATAGGTGGCCAGATGGGTCAGTCTTGAGAGGTTGGGAGGTTGCAGTAGAGCCGGGGACTGGGGTGGGTACTGGTGTGTAGTATGTTCTTGCTGCTACAGGCAATATTCCAAGGTTTTCATGTCAGCCATAAGGATCAGGAGAGGAAAAGCCATTTCAGATGAATATATTCATCTCTTTTACATCACCTTTACCTGTCTGTTGCCATGTATAATGCCCTCCAGGATATAATGTGCACCCATGTTTTTGTGCACTTTATACCGAGTTCTTATGCCCATGGTATGCAGCCATTATACGTGGCAAAATATGGCATATAGCACCAAGGTGGACCAGGAGAAATTCGCTGGAGTACTAAGGTTTTTATAATTGAGACTCTGTTTTTGCAGTTAAGGCATACATATTTCCAGAATGGTTTCCAGTTCCTGTTGAAGCCATATGGAGACACCACATCTGTACCAACTACTCTTATTCTCCAACAACCAAGCCAAGAAATGCAAATTTCCAAATGAAATTATGAGTTATTGCTATTTTCATTTTGTTTAAGGAGACACTTGAAAGCAGTATATTTGAAGAACATACTCTTTCTGGATGCAGATAGTGATGAGATCATGAAGAGTGTCTACATCGGATAGTTACTATTTTTTTAAAGATTTTATGTATTTGCCCTGGCTGGTGTAGCTTAGTGGATTAAGCGCGGGCCTATGAACCAAGAGATCACGGTTCGATTCCCAGTCAGGGCATATGCCTGGGTTGCAGGCCAGTTCCCAGTAGGGAATGCACAGGAAGCAACCATACATTGATATTTCTCTCCCTCTCTCCTTCCCTTTCCCTCTAAAGATAAATACATAAAATCTTAAAAAAATATTTAAAAAAAATAAAAAAAAAGATTTTATGTATTTATTTTTAGACAGAGGGGAAGGGAGGGAGAGAAACATCAATGTGTGGCTACCTTTCAAGTGCCACCTACTGGGGACATGGCCCGAAACCCAGGCATGTGCCCTGACTGGGAATTGAACTGACGACAGTTTCATTCACAGTCTGGCACTCAATCCACTTGAGCCACAGCAGCCAAGGCAGATAGTTAGCTATTATAATTGGTACCTGTGTCAGAGATATCACAGACTCCAAGAACAGAAGGAGTTCAAAAGGCCTTTTTTTTACTTTACTTACCCGTAGTTAAGACTACATACAAGCCATCCAACATAAGATTTTTGTCTGTCCTATTCTTAAATATATCAAGAAATTGTGATTCTAACCCAAGCAATCTGAAACGACCTATATTATACAACACAAGGCAGAGTCAAAAACTTCATCCTTCTGTAGAACTCAAGTATCTTGCTTAGTTTAAAGCCATTTATTCTAGGTCTGTCTTTTTCCATTCAAGGAAATATTTGGTTTGTTATTGAAAAATTTCCTAATATATCTTAAAACTATGATCAGGTCACTCCTAAACTTTCACCTTTTCAAATTAAATTTTGATCACATGTATTAAGAAATCTTCTGAATATTTTTCTTGTTTTTTTCAATATCAGAAATAGCTAACATTTATTGACTGGGATAGCACTTTAAATATATGATCCTATTTAATCTCATAATCATACCATGAGATAGGAAGGTATTCATTCTCAGTTTATAGATGAGGAAACTGAGTTTCAGAGAAGTTAAGTAACCTGAGTGGTTATATAGCTAGTAAGTGGCAGAGCTAGAATTTGAATCCAGAGCCAGTTAACTGCAAAGTCAGAGCTCTTAATTATTAGGTTATACTACACTGTCCTTTAGGCTACCTAACTAAAAATCCCATTTAAAAATGCCACGATTAGATCTTAGTAGTTTTCAAATAAAGGTGGACATATAGTACCTTATTTAGGATATAATCAGACTTCCATTAATATATTCTGTTACTAGCATTATCTTGTTTTTAGGGTAAAATTCCTGTATTCGTACTAAATAAGAATATTATGCTTCTCTGTTACCCTCAAGATATTTTTTGTAGTCTCTGAAAATAGCAAGACCAATTATATAGTCTTTACTGTTACTTACTCAATACCAATGGACTGCTTGGCACCCCAGAGCAAAAGGATGTTTGATTTTGAGAGTTGGTGTTGTAGATATTGGGCATGCCATGAATCTGCATATATGACAATTTATAGTATACACTTTTTTATTTCTTCTGTGGGTGAAGCGTCTTGCCTATTTAGGTAATTAAGACTGCTTCCTGGAGACGGCAAGGTTAAAGAAAATGAGTCCAGGAAACAGATTAGTTATACTAGAATGGGTCATTGAGAGACTGGCAGTAGCGGATTAGTATTGAGTAATGTAGGTTGATTGCAAGGTCTTTAAACATTAAACAAGAATTTCAGCTTGACTAGGAGGGGATGGGGCAGGGCAATGCATGATTTTTCAGGAGATAAGAGATATACAGTAGTCACTGTGGAGGATGAAATATAACGGCAGCATATTTGTCTGGTATACAGCATAGTTGTCCTACAGGCATCTTAAACTCAATCTGTCTAAACTAATATTCATTATCTCCCACCCTGAAACCTGATTCTCTTTCTGAATCCTTTACCTTTGATGCTTTCTACTTCCACATCAATCACTTGATTATATTTCTAGGATGTCTTTTCTTTTTTAATGGTATCCTATACCCATTCTTCCTCTTACCATCTTTCCAAAATGCTGCTGGCAATGATTTGATCTCTACTTTTAAAACCTAATGTCACTCTCTGACTCAAAACATTTACTAAGCCCTGGCTGGGGTAGCTCAGTGGATTGAGCATGGGCTTCGAACGAAGGGGTCACAAATTCCATTCCCAGCCAGGGCACATGCCTGGGTGGTGGCCCAGGTCCCCCGGGGGGCACATGAGAGGCAACCACACATTGGTGTTTCTCTTCTCTGTCCCCCTCTCTTCCCCTCTCTCTAAAGGTAAATAAAATCTTAAAAAAATTACTAATTCCTTACTACATGCAACACAATATCCAACAATATCCAGAGGCCTCAGCCTGCTTTCAGAAGTCATATCTTTTTTAAAAAAGATTTTATTTATTTTGAGACAGACGGGAGAGAGAGAGAGGGAGGGAAACATTGATCAGTTGTCTCTTGTATGTGCTCCGACTAGGCACCAAATCTTCAAACCAGGCATGTGCCCTGACTGGGAATCAAACTGCTGACCTCTTTTCTTGCTGGATGATGCACCACCATCAGCTGACCTACACTGGTCAGGGCTCAGAAGTCGTATCTGAATTCACCTTTTCCATTCCTTATCTCATTCCCTCTCTGTTTCCCAAGCATCCTTTACTTGTCTCTCCTGGTGCATATGTACTGATTTTACTCATTTGCTAGTTGCCTCTCAGTTTTATCTGTCCTTGAGTCCTACTGAGCCTTCACCTCAGTCATAGAGTTTAACGCACTATGAATTGTATTTGTTACACATGTGCAGACCTTCCTTCCCCACTCTATTGTGAACTCTAGGGGAGTAGAGACTATATTCTGTTTGCTTAGCATAGGATTAAGTGGGGATAATGCATGGAAAACACTTGGCACAGTGTTTGATGCCTAATTTCTTCAGAAGTGTTCTAATAATTAAGTGGGCACTCATTAATTGTTGGTTGAATTTGAAAGAGAGAAGAACTTCAATTGGACAATAGTAGGAAGCCTTAATGAGGTAGGTCTAAATTGACCAGGGAAGTGGTGGGATAGCCTAAAATTCCTGTTTTGGTTAATCAGTGTTGTAGTGTTGTTTGCAGCTCCAGCAGTTTGAAAAGGAAGGAGTGAAATCTAGAGGGGAAAATCAGGTGGGTCAATTTGTTCAGGATGGTGGAAAGCTGTATATGCCTCAGATGGAGGGTTTTTGTTTCTTCAGCTTTCACTAACCCAGTATGATGTTATTTTTTGTGTTTACATAGGCATTATATATATTTGTGAAGGCCTCCATGGAGAGTCTGGAGTTCATCTACTTGTCCATTTATCAGATACTCAATTGACTCTACTTTGTACTGAGCACAAAATGGGAATACTTTGGGTGCAACCATGAATAAATATTGTCTAGCTTTAGAAGTATGTAAAGAATGGCACAGGAGAGCTGGGAAAAAGGGCCAAAATTAATTCTACCCGAGAAGGTCGAAGGCTTCGCAGAAAGTGACGTTTGAAATGTGTTCCACTGGGAAAGCGATGCTGTAGAAGTCAAAGGGGGAAGAGTTTCAAGGAGGAGGAAGTGGTTCAAGTATTAAGTATTAAATGCCAGCGCTATTTAAAGTAGAATGTGTGGCTCATTTAGCATTCAGTAAGGACAAAATAGAGCACCCACAGTGTGCAGAATGCTAGCACTGCTAACTGCATACAAAGGAGCAGAAAATGTCAGGTGACTGACTACTGTGCTACTAATCAAGCAGTGGTACCTAACCAACTAGGAAGTCAGAAAGTGGGGGTAGGAGATTATAGACAGGCATCTTTTGAAAAAGATTCCCAAGTGATTTTTAAAAATATTTATTTTTAGAGAGAGGGGAAGGGAAGGAGAAAGAGAGGGAGAGAAACAGCAATGTGTGGTTGACTCTTGCGCGCTCCCTACTGGGGACCTCACCTGCAACCCAGGCATGTGCCCTGATTGGGAATCGAACTGATGACCCTCTGGTTCGCAGGCCAATGCTCAATCCACTGAGCTACACCAGCCAGGGCCCAAGTGATTTTTAATGTCATGGACCATTGCTTTGGGCCAGGGGTTGGCAAACTTTGTGTGAAGGACCAGATCAGCATGTAAGGTTTTGCCAGCCATGTGGTCTCAGTTGCAGCCACAGACAATACACACACAAAAAAGTGAGGGTGTGGTCCAATAAACTTTATTTACAAAAACAAGTGGTAGGCTGGGTTGGGCTTTCAGGACTCCACCTTATGGTATTTTTTGGGGGGGGGCAGGTAAATTTTCTTCTAGAATATGGCTGTATTGTCATCTGTTAACGAGTACATGAATCATGAATCTGTTCATATAAATGTGAAATTTAAAAAAAAATCTCTGATTATGACATGTAGGTTAATCTTAGTGTGTAGAGATATTTTACATCATTTATATTAAAATGATCTTGGCTTTACTTTGGAGGTGATTAAGGAGAATGACTGTAAGGCCAAAAACAAACTTCAACTCTAATGATGGAGAAAATCAGGTCTTTGTTACTGAATCAGTTAATGTTTAAAAACATTCAACTATTTTTTTCTTTGCCATCATTTAATACTTCTTTGTAATTGGGAATATTGTCCATTTATTGCATTATATAATTTTCATCTATTTGTGCTAATGGAGGAGAACTCAAATCAATAATAAAACACAATCCATGTCTGGTTTTGAGGGGTGTCTCAGTACTTACTGAAGCGTGGATGTGCATTTGGTGCTCTTCACAGATTAAATACAGCAACAGCATGACAGTTTAGAGTACCCTCAGCCTGAGAGACCTGAACCTGAGAAGAGCCTAAACCTAATGATCTGAGCTCAGAAACAGTCTGTCTGAACATTTCAGATGAAAAAAGAAACTTCAGAAGCTCTAATAAGAGAATTTATAGTCCTCATCAATGATGATTCATAAATTTCGATGGAGTTGGAATTTGTGGTATTCAGAGCAAGGTCAGGAGACTAGGTTAAGTAAAAAGTTAATAGGCTTAGTTCATTACCTTCCACTTTTCAAAAGACTTCTGAAATTATTTATTCAGTAACTACTTAGATTCAGTCTTTTACTCTAGGAAAAACAGGTAATTTTTAGTGGCCCTGTTTTTTTAGAAGCACTTGAAATTTAAGGGCCTATTCTATCAGGTTTGTCACTATTCAATTGCTTTGGCAGTTCTCAGATTTTATTTTTGATTTCTAGCTTTCAATTTAGACTTAGTTATTATTTTTATAGACTGTGTATATATAATATATAATATATATTATATATATACTATAATAATAAACCAGGAATGGCTATAAGATCATGTTCCACTCTCTTGTGCACTTTTAGGAATTTTTTTAAACAAATAAATGGGACAGTTGTTAGTTAACCAGATAATTCATAGTTTACTCTGTTTTCTGTGCTGGATTTGTGAGTTATTACTATAAATAAAACAATGAACCTGGAGTGAAGCATTTTTTAGGCAGCTTTAAAAACTTGCCCCGACTGTACTATACTGCTTGTATTAAAAACAAACACCAGTGTGAGGTTAACTGCTCTCACTTTTTGTCTCCTCTCCTGTCAAAATATCCTAGGTACCCTGTTCCCAACTCCAAGTACTTTGGGCATTTTTTCTTTGCCTCCAGACTAAAAACATTCTGTGAACATATGTAGCCATTTTCTTGAGAGGAGTAACTGAGTGGCTGTGAGAATTTGTACCTATACACTGTTGTCAGTTACTGATGTGTATAGTAAATACACAGCAATTAAGTGGGTGAATCTCAGGCTTAAAAAGCCCTCTCTCCCTTGGCTCTAGGTAGCCATCAGATTTCAGCTTTTCCCCAAGAACCTTCTCTTTTTCCCTATCCTAGAAGGTGACAATCTTATTTTAGTTTTATGTTATATCTACTTGCAGTGTTAGTTGATTTTTCCTTGAGATTCCCCCATAGCCACTGGGAAAGCAGTATTTTTTCCTTTTATTACTTAAGACTTGTTACTTTTGCAGACTGAATCTCAGTCCTGGCCCAGGTTCAGTTGACTGAGGAGCCGGTATGTCCCAGCCTCTGGGCTCCTGTGAGACTTAAGCTAAGTCATGGTCCTTTCAGTTTCTGTTGTCTCCTCTCATGCGTGACTCAGTTCCTCTTTCATCCGTGGGTCAGCTCCTTGAGACTCTGTTTTTGTGTCACAACTTAACTACAGCTTCACAGAAAACAGCAGTGGTTACCAGAGATGGGGAGGCGGGAGCATAGGAGATGATCAAGGACTGCAAAGTTGCAGTTATGTAGGATGAATAAGTCTAGAAGTCTGATGTAGAGAATGACGACTGTAGTTAATAATACTATATTATATAAATTTGCTGAAAGTAGATTTCGGGTGCTGTCAACACATGCACCAAAGATTGGTAACTACATAAACAAATGGATGTATTAATTAGCTTCACTGTAATAATCATTTTACGATGTATGTGTATATTAAAACATATCATACACCTTAAATATATATAATTTTATTTAAAAATTAAAGGTAGTGTAGCTCCTAACCATACTTAATAAAGATAACATGTAAATGTCTGAAATACGATGGGGCCTATTCAACTTTTCCCCATTTTGGAGGAGGTAATTGATTATTGAGGTTTACTAGGTCTACTAAATAGCAAACTGAATACAGGAGTAAAAATAAAAGAAAAATTTTCAACAAATAAATTTTACCTCTATTTAAGTCAAGAACTTGAAATCAGGATACAAGCAGAATAAGCTGGGAATTTATGTACCTATATTGGGGACAGGAAAATATTCTGTTCTCAACAGAATATTTGATATGTGGAACAGACCTTTCCTCGGGGGAAATGGTCCACCATTGTTCTTGAAAAACATGTTCTTGTTAGGTTACCTTTCATTTTCCCATATTTGAGAGAGCTTTAGGTAAAGTTCAAGCATGATGTTAAATGGCAGCTGACAGTCATTCTTCTGAGGGCCCAGTAGGGACTGATGATTGGAGGGCAAATGAACACAGGATAGTATTACTCAGGCCCTACCAACTGCTGCCTTGATGTGGTATGGGTCCTGTCTTCCTATTCCACTTTTTTCAAGAGAAGTTCTTTGTTTCATTTTCTTTTTTTAACTAAAAAAATTTACTGATTTCAGAGAGACAGAGAAACACTGATCTGCTGTTCTACCCATTTATGCATGTATTGGTTGATTCTTGTATGTGCCCTGAGCAGGGATCAAACCTGCAACCTTGGCGCATGGGGATGATGCTCTAACCAGCTGAGCTACCCGGTCAGGGTTCCTTCGCTTCATTTTCTGTAACATTCCACTTCTCTGGTTTCCAAAATTCTTTAATTTTTCTTTTCATCTCTTCCTTATTTTTGACCTTGTTTATTAATAATTGATCCTTTCTCCCAATCTTCTTGCCTCTACTCATTTTGTGCCCCTTCAACAGGATTTTTCTTCTCTGTTTCACCTTTCAAAATCATAAATCAGATTGTTTAAATATTTGTAGAAGTACATGAAGATAATTATGTTAAATCTGCATGTGTTAGAAACATGAATGAGAAAAATATGCCTTAAGATATTAAAATCTTCAATAACAGTAAGCTTAAAGTCAACTATTTTGTAAGGCACAGTGCTATTCATCAAAAAAACTCAGTCTAGAAGCAATTGATGAATGGAATCTCTACATTTATAAAGCTGATCAGCCATACATGGGAGTAAAATGGTAAGAGCCAAAATGAATATCTTAAGTCCTATTGGAGTTGGGGGGGAAATTATTTCAGGGGTTGGAATATAGCATAGTAGACCTAAAGATGACAGTTATGTTCTTGTTTTGTATTCAGGGGTACACAAGCAGATTTAAATTTTATATTTAGTTGTATTAATGGGTAGTTTTTGCTGTTTTGTTAGCACCTTGACAGAATTTCATATACAAGAAGGTTTCTCTGCTGGGATGTGAATGTTGTATAAAGCAGATCTTATAAATTCTAATTGAGAAAAATTCCTGCTCCTAACCTTGAAAAGAATTTTCATTCTCTGAAAACATTTCTAGTGGTATGTCTCCTTTTTTTCCTTGAGAGAGATTGACAAAAGTGAGAATCTTTGTGTTTTATTTATTTTTTTAAACATTTTTTTAAAGATTTTATTTATTTATCTTCAGAGCGGAAGGGAAGGAGAGAGGGAGAGAAATATCAATGTATGGTTGCTTCCTGTGCATTCCCTGCTGGGAACTGGCCTGCAACCCAGGCATGTGCCCTGACTGGGAATCGAACCGTGATCTCTTGGTTCACAGGCCCGCGCTTAATCCACTAAGCTACACCAGCCAGGGCTTAATTTTTTAAAAAGATTTTATTTCTTTATTTTTAGACAGAGGGGAAGGGAGGGAGAGAAACATGAATGTGTGGTTGCCTCTCATGCGACCCTGCTGGGGACCTGGCCCGCAACCCAGGCATGTGCCTGACTGGGAATCCGCTGAGCCACACCAGCCAGGGCTCTTTTTCTGTTCAAAAAACAGAAGTGTCTGTCCTAAGTTGCTGCAGTTAACTCATTATTCTTGGGCAGATTAGAATTTATAACCAGACAAAACAAATTTTGATATATTTTAGACATTTGGTCTGCTTCTCATTCTCAATAAACTCAAAGATGGGTATGGAAAGCATTTGCCAGGGTACCCCCAGTGTTCTTAAACAGTATTTTGTATGTGAAAGTATTTTTGCCCATTGTAGAAAAATCAGAAAACACAGGAAAGTTGGAAGAAAACTACCCCATGGTGACCCCTCAGGATTTTGCTGTATTTATTTCCACCTATTTTCCAAGAATATATGTTATAATTGGGATCATAATTCACATAGTTTTGTATCCTGCTTCATTTTTCACTGAACATTACACATAAACTGTTTCCTGTACCATTAAAATTCCTTTAAAAAGACTATTTTAACATAAGGGTGAATGATAATTTATTTAAACAGTTTTCAGTTGTTTTCCATAGGTGGTTTTACATTTCAGGCTATTCCAAGTAATTCTGCATTGAACATTATTGTATATACATGGTTTGAGTCTGATTTTTTGGCTAGATTTATAGAATTAAAATTACTAATCAGAGAAGATAACATTTTTAAAACTCTTTGATAATTAAGACAAGTTACTGTGCAGAGACCGTGTACCAATTTCTAGAAGCATTTGAGAGGTACCATCTCACTTTGTTTGTGAGTGTCGAGGATTTTCCCCAGTACAGTATTATTAGTAGTACCTCTCCTTTCACTTTTGCTTGCTAATTTAATTTAATAATTTTTCCAAAATGTACTTAATGCAAACCCATTTGAGATGTAATTTCAAGATGGACTACTTGTAGTAGAGCTTTTAATGAAGTGGGGTAATGTTCAGTTTATTAAGTTAAAAACCAGCTTGCAAAATGGTACATAACAGAATTACATGGAAAATACTTTCACGTAAGCATTTTAACACTGTAAGGGTGACTCTGTTTGGCGGGTATGAGTGATTTTTAAATTTTTTGTTCTTTTGTGTTTTCCAAAATTTCTATAATAAGTCTATGTTTTGATTAGAAATGTAATTTATTAAAATAATAATTAAGCTGCAGTCCAAGTGTTCCATCTTCTCAAGAATTTATAAGCCACCTAAAGGTATTTAACAGATTTTCCTGCCTGGTAATTTGGCATAGCATTTCTTTTTACAGTAAAAGTTTGAAGTTTCTCTATTTATTTAAGGAAGTAGAGTATTTCACTGCTATTAATAATGGACACTGGCCCTTATGTTTTCTTGGAAGTACCTATATTGAGAGAATGTTTCTGTTTCCGACATGTATATAAGTATTTTTTGAATGATACCTTGAATTACAGCTTGAGTGTTCAACTTGATTAGAGAAATATAAGAAATTTTATTAGAATTTATATTAGCTGCTTGGTACAACAAAATTGCCTAGGGGCAAACTAATCCAAAATTAGGATGGTAAATGTTCTTTATGTTAATAAATTAATAAGGAGGAATGAGAACAGTTTAAAATGAGGTATCTAGCAATCTAAAAACAAATGAGCAGTTTTTAAGATTTACCTTATTGTCAGTTTATTTTGGCATGGCATTTATGTCTTAAGAGAAAGCCTCATTAAAAGTCCCCCCAGCACAGTATACCGTGATATGTTAATCAGACCACTAACAATCATTGTTATGTAATTGTTGTTACTTTTTTAAAAGAGTGTTTCTAAATTTAGATTGTAAGCTAGTTAAACAATATGAATTACTCAATAAAGTCATAAGGTAGGGTATATTAAAATATGTTGAAGGAGTCTGTTCTTTTATCTGTTTGCCTGAATTCATAAAGCAGGAGGTAAGTAACAAATTAAAACAGATGCATGTATTTTCACAACCAACTTGGCATCACAAAATATTTTTAGAGTTTGAGGTATTTAGAAATCTACCTAATTTGCCCTGGTTGGTGTGGTTCAGTGTGTTTTGAGTGCCGGCCTGGTTACGCCAGGTTCCCAGTAGGGGGCATGTGAGAGGCAACTGGTTGACAATTGATGTTTCTCTCACACACGGATGTTTCTCTGGGAGGCTTCCTCCCTCCCCCTCTGTCTAAAAAATAAATAAAATCTTAGAAAAGAGTAATCTACCTAATTCTTTTATCTTCTTTCCTTCACTCTTAGTATATGAGTTTTTTCCCAAAGATTCACATTGATTATGTGGAAAACTGAAGGGACAATGTTTTCTGGTATGAGGTATTTTACCCAGTTATACATTTCTAGGAAGATCTGAATTGTGAAAAGGTCTAAGTTCCATACATTTCACATTCCTGATTTGCAACATTTCAGATTTTCTCTTGACCACAGTGAAACAATAGAAATTAAAAATATTCCATTACATTTGTTAATGTTTAACATGGAAAAAAATATCCCCAGAGGAATTATTCAAATTACTTCTTGGCAAGAAGACAAGGAAAATAACATTATTAGTTACAAAACTTTTCAATAACCAGTTTGTTTTCCTTGACAGAGATTGATATGTCTCTAATCTGATAACACTCCCTTAGCAAAACCACACACTAATATTATTTTATTGTTTTGCTGTAGATGTGTTCTTTGTGCCATTGTCCTGGAGCAACAATTGGTTGTGACGTCAAAACATGTCACAGGACGTACCACTACCACTGTGCATTGCATGATAAAGCTCAAATACGAGAGAAACCTTCACAAGGAATTTACATGTAATTATTCGACTTCTCTTTAAACTTTTTAAGTCATACTTTCTTTAGGCTTTTTTAAAATTTTTTCCCATTTCAGAAGAGTTCATCATTGTAAAGGGTATTTTTGGTAAAGAATTTAATGTTTATAGAAATGGCATAAGAAGTTTAATAGTGAGGTTTTTTGGAATCCAGTTTGTGATGGTGGTGATGTGTACTGCACATCTTCTTAATCTAAAAGATGGGTTTAGTTTGTTTACTTGATAATTTTTAATTTCATTTTTTATAGGGTTTATTGCCGGAAACACAAGAAAACTGCACATAACTCTGAAGGTACGTCAATCAGCCAATTTTCAATTTCAAGAATAAATTTGAGTAAAATATGAGTGAATTACACTATATTAATTTTTACCACAAGATGTATGTCAATATTCAATACATTTTAAAGAGTTAAGAAAAGCATTAGGATGAACTAATATACAATAATGAAAAATATCTGAATTTTTAAGAATACTTTTATCTCTTAAGTTCTTTTTTTTTCTTGTAAAGATTTAATCAAGAATATCTTTATCTTGCCCTGGCTGGTGAGTCTCACTCAGTGGATTGAAAACTGGCCTGCGAACCAAAGTGTCAGCTGTTCAATTCCCAGTCAGGGCGCATACCTGGGTTGCAGGCCAGGTCCCCAGTAGGTGGCATGCAAGAGGCAACTACACACTGATGTTTCCCTCTCTCTCCCTCCCTTCCCCTTTTTCTAAAAATAAATAAATAAATTCTTTTAAAGAGTCTTTATCTTTAGAAAGAAATGATGCTAATGGTTAGGGATTTCTGTGTTTATGTGTAGTGTGTTAGTAGGCCAATTAGTAACTAATTGGGCTACTGTCTGATATAGAAATGTGAACTGGGGATACTAGTATATTTTGTGATCACCAGGCTTTCTGTTAAATTTTTATTCACATTGTAGTACTTCTTTTTTTTAATACAGACATGTTCATAGGAAGTAATCAATTTTAAAATATAAACCTAAACCATGTTTATATATAGTTAGTCAAGTTGTACTTGGTTAATAAAAGGTATGGGAAATTTCTCAAATTGAATTCCTTCTTGTTTTTAACCTTTTCAAACAGGTGGTTTTGACACTTTTACTAGCAACATAAAAAGGCTTAGATTTAATCTGAGATTGTTCTATTCTTCTATTTACATTAGTGATTCTTAACATTTTTTTTAGCTTCCTAGAATGTATTGCTTAGAATTAGAATATTTCAAGCCTATTGTTTTAGGAAGTTGTTTCTTTTATAAAGACCTAATTATCAGTGTTAGCATATTAAAATTTTTGGCCCTTTTTGATCTCTTAGATCTTGACTTTATAATATAAAGCAGTACTGTTTTGCTCTGGCTGGTGTGGCTTAGTGCATTGAGCGTCAGCTTGTGAACCAAAGGATCATTGGTTCGATTCCTGTTCAGGGCACGTGTCTGGGTTGCAGGCCAGGTCCCCCCAGTGGGGGGTGTGCAGGAGGCAACCACACATTGATGTTTCTCTTCCTCTCTTTCTCTCTCCCTTCCCCTCTATCTAAAAATAAAAAAATAAAATCTTTTAAAAATAGTATGGTTTCAAGTTTAGACTCCAGATGCATCCAAATAGTTTTAAAATGCTGGTTAAAAATACAGTGTTGAGCAAAAACTTATTTTTAAGATAAATGCACTGGATAGATAATAAGAACAGACTGTTTTTGAAGTGCTGAGGTGCTAAACTGCAACTGATAAACCTTTATAAGAGTTTACCTTCAGTTTTTTTGATTACTTAATTCTATAATTGAATTGAAGAAATTTTTTTAAAGCTTAAGAGGAAGCTTTCCCACCTTACATTACTTCAGCTTTTAACACTGTATTTACTTGATTCTCTTTAAGATTGTAATGGGGATTTATGGCAAGCCAAAGATTCAGATTTATGACCTCATGAATACAAGCATATGAGCATTCTGAGACGCAGGGTGTTTGAGGATGGCAAGGGTGATTAATTTAAACATCTTCAGTTTTATTCTTCAGATTTCTAGAGCTGATAGTACCATCTAGTGGTAGAGAAAAGTTACTGCAGACTATGTAAAGTAGAATGATTTTGACCACCTTTTTGCTTTGAGAAACATATTAATGAGAAAGATATAAATTCATACTTCTCATGATGACTTTTCATGTAACTGGCAGGATTACTATTCAAATTTGTGATACAATTGATTGGAATTTCGAGTTCTGTGTATACTTTTGTAGCACATTGGGGCCTCTTGTTTTATTGGTAATATATTGTACTTATACTCATATTGTAGAACTTAAAGCATAATTTCATAATTTAAAAGTATTGCAGAGTTCATATTGAATTTTGACTTTTATAACATTCATCTACCTATAATTATTACTGAATTTATTTTGATTTTTTTAGAAGCAGAACTTCCAATTCATTTTTCTAATGGAAACATGTTCTACTTTATTATTGTAATTTATTTCTTTTAGAAAGAGGGGAAGGGAAGGAGAAAGAGAAAAAGAGAAACATTATGTGTGGTTGCCTCTCACATGGCCCTCACTAGGGACCTGGCCTGCAACCCAGGCATGTGCCCTGACTGGGAATTGAACTGATGACCCTTTGGTTCGCAGCCCACACTCAATCCACTGAGCTACTCCAGCCAGGGCTATTATTGTAATTTATGATGGGGTTTATAGGATCACATTTTAGGGACTGTCTTTGTTTGGAAATTGTGTTGCAGTAGTCTGTACAGGAAAGAAAGAATTGATACCTTTGTCATTTTCTTTATTATTTGCCACCTGTGGCTCAATACCTACTTTGATAATACTTAAAATGATAAATACTATATATCTCAGTACATAAAGTTAGTCTGACATAACATGAACGGAGTTTTCAAATATCAAATTAGAGAATCTCTTTACTACCTCCATAGTTTTGACTTTTCCAGAATGTCAAATAGTTAGAATCCTACAGTGTGTGGCCTTTTCAGATTGAATTGTTTTTCTTAGTTGACCTTTTTTGAGAGGGGGTGGTTAGTCGATACATAAATAGTTATGAGAAAAGATCCTAGATGCAAGAAGAGATTGAAGGTACAGGAAGGAGGGTTCCTTGCACAAGCAGAACAATTGCACTGTAATAGGAGGATATTTCCACCATAACAGGAGATAAAGAAGAGGATAGGTCGTTCCTATCTAGTCTGTTTTCTCTGTGAATGAGAATGTGGGGAGGGGTGTGAGGGTTGGAAGTTGAAGGAGAGAGGAGAAGGTTTGAAAGAATAGTTGTAAAGACTGGGAGAGAAAGTTTGCTTAGAGAAATGTAAAGTTTCTGGACAGTTGAGGGCCCAGTTGAGCTTGGTAACCATGAATTTATGAAGTGATACCTTCAGTCAGATTGTGTGACTTTCCTCCAGCAATTCAGGATTCTGGCTAGTTGGTTAATTCAGAATTGGGATTTTGCCAAGTAGACTCAAGAAAGAAGTGAAAAGGGGTAAGGGAACTTAGGATATTTGCAAGAGACAAATCTAAGATAGGGATGTGGAGGCAGAAAAACAAAAATGGAAAAGAATTATAGTCTGGAGGTCCTGATAAAAGTTGAAGAACAATAAAAATGAAAGTACTTGGGAAAGCAATCATTTGTGGTCCCAAAGTGTGATGTAGTTATTTCAGAGGTAGAACCGTTTTAGATAATTATAAAATGTGATTATAGGGAATGGGTAGTTGATGGACATTATTGAAGATCAGTGAACTAACTAGCTAGGTGTTGCTTGGGTTGTCCATGTGGACAATTGAAATCACCCAGGATGCCCTGGCTGGTGTGGCTCAGCAGATTGAGTGCTGGCCTGTGAACCAAAAGATGGCCAGTTCAATTCCCAGTCAGGGCACATGCCTGGGTTGCGGGCCAGGTCCCCAGTAGGGGGTGTGTGAGAGGCAACTACACATTGATGTTGCTTTCCTTCTCTTTCTCCCTCCCTTCTCCTCTCTCTGAAAATAAATAAATACAATTTAAAAGACAAAAGAAATCACCCAGGGTGATGGCAAGGGATGGACCGGGTAAAAGGGACTGTGAGTTGTGTGCTAAAGAAAGTCTAATTGGTGAAATAGAATGATTGGGAGTTGGTAATTCTTAGCATCAAGAAGGGGAAGAAGATAGCATAGCCTCTGGACCAGCAGAATTGGAATCATTTGGGAGTTTGTTAAAATGCCTAATCTCAAGCTCTACCTCTGGTCTACTAAGTAGGAATGGCCATTTTAATAAGATCCGAAGTGGTTTGTATTCACATTACAGTTTGAGAATCAGTGATTTCACTGAATGGCAAGGACCGCAATGATGCAGGGCCTTTTACAAAGGGATAAAGAACTAATGGCTCAACAGTGCTGTCTAGTAGAACTTACTCTGATGATGGAAATGTTCTATATCTGCACCTTACAGTACGGTGACCACTAGCCACGTCAGGTTAGTGAACCATTTAAAATAGTTTAGTGCCTTCCTATTCTTAATAAAAACTTATACATTAAAAATGTACAGGAATAGCCAGAATTAAATCCTACACCTCATGTGTTCTTCCTTTGTTGGCCTGCATGTTTAGATAATAATTACATTCCCTACCTTTTTTAAAGTATTACTTCAAAAATGTCAAACATTGGTGATAGCAAAAAGCTCTAGCTTGTAACTGATGGTAGTGCCTGTTTTGTAGAATTGCTTTAATATGACAGTACTTTAATATGTTATCACTAAGCATTTGAGTTTCTACAAGGAACTGTGATGACATATGAATAATGGTTTCTTAAAATCAATTTTCATTAAGGGGTTAAGGCCTTTGTATTTACTAATTTATATGGAGTGAAGTAATCTGTGACGAGATAAATGGTATCAAGAGTAGATGCTGCTGAGTGTTAGCCATTCACAGCAATAATGTGTAGAATTTGTCATTATCAAAAACCTAACCTCAGCTCAGTTTAGGTACTTGAAATTGTAAAAAGCCAAACTTATGGTTTATTATTTTTCTTAAATTACCTAAAATAGAATGTTTTGCATGGGATGAGTGCTCAAGAAATGTTTGTAACCTCTTCATTTTCTTGGCTTGAATCTAAGCACGGTATTTAATGTCATTATTTTGGGTGATACTTCCTTGTTCTGTAGCTTGTCTTAAACCAAGTGTCAGTTGAGCAAGATGAAAAATAATAGGAACCTAAACAACAAAACAAAGAAACAAGTAAAATATAACAAAAGACACTGAAATAGAGGACAGGTTGTCAGTGACCAGAGGGGAGAGGGGAGGGAATTTCAGGGGAGAAGGGTAGGGTTTACAGGAACAAATATAGAGGACACATGGACAAAACTAGGGGGGTTGGAAATGGGAGGGAGGAGGGGAGGGGTAGGTGGGTGGGCTGGAATGGGAATAAATGATAGAAACTGTACTAAATAAACTAAAATAAAAAAACAAAAAAAAATAACAATGGGGTTTCAGTTTTTTGGGGGGTGCGGGAAGACACAATTTAGGGACAGGTATGTGACCAACTGATTAAAATACAGTGGTGACACATGGAAGTACTTAGATAAAGGGGCACCACATTTGCATCTTACTCTAAAATCTTTCAGGAAAAAAAGTATATGAATATTTAGAGAGAATGAATGAGAAATCAAATGTGGTAAGAATATTTGGGTAAAGGACATACAGGATTTTTTGGCAAATTTTTATATGTCTGAAATTACTTTAAAAAGTATTGTAGTGGTAAGTGCCATAGTTACAGTGACCATAAAATCCCAGGTGTTCTGGGTTTTAGGGAATCTTTTCTGCCTAACCTTGTAGTCTCTGATCTTGATTTCCAGAGACCTGGTGGATGACCTAACAGACAGTTCAGGAACTTTGTATTAGAGCTTGCTTGTCAAATCATATAATTCAATTTACGTTTTAGGAAAAAGGGTCACCACAGTAATATTAGTTCTAGGATTGCATTTAAAGTAAGTTATCATTTGTGTAGATTCAAAGCCTTTGCCTGCTTTAAATTTCCTTAGTATTCTTTCCCTTGTTCATTTCCTCTAAAATATGCTACAAATTTCAATCTTCATTAAGTAGAAGTTATGGTGAGATTTTAATAGGGTATCAAAGTTTTTTGAAGTCTTTTTTGAAAATATTTTACTTATTTATTTTTAGAGAGGGGAAAAGAAGAAGAAGAGAGGGAGAGAAACATCAGTGTGTGGTTGCCTCTCATGGGCCCCCTACTGGGGACCTTGCCTACAATACAGGCATGTGCTCTGACTGGGAATTGAACCAGTGACCCTTTGGTTTGCAGGTGGGGCACTCAGGCCACTGAGCCACACCAGCCAGGGCAAAATCTTTTAAGTTTGATAGCATTGAATGGATTTTTGAAGTACTGGAAAGGTAGTTTCCTACATTGGTTGAAATAAGATTTATATTTCGATAATCTTAATTCTCCCAATTATCTGTTACATGATCTTGGGCAAATTATTTAGTATGCCTTAGAGCCATAGATACTGTATCTGTAAAATGGGAGTTTAAAAAAAAAAACCCTACCTAATGGGATTATTATAAGGATTAAATGAACTAATACGTGTAAAGCTCTGAGCAATGTTCTTGGCATTACTCCTTGAAAACTCTACCTACCTTTAATTTCTACTCATCTTTTCATGTGCTCTTCCTTGGAAGACAATAGAATTTAAATTGTATTTGTGATTTTACTTGGAAAACTTTAGTAATATATTCATATTGTGCTCTTCACTAGACTGACTTCATATTAGTTCATTGATTCACCAGATTTATTGACTCCCTATGTGCAAAGTAGTGTGCTAAGCATTATTTATGCCCCTCTTTGATGTAGCACACCTCACAAACTTCAATTATAAGAACTTTCTAACATATGTAAGAGTGTGTTTGAAACAAAGCCCATCACCCAGCTTTAGTTAGCTTGTCATCCTGCTCTCCATCTATGAGTCTGTCTCTATTTTGCTTGTCATTAGATTCCACATATGAGTGAAATCATATGGTATTTGCCTTTCTCTGACTGGCTTATTTCACTTAACGTAATGTTCTCTAGGTACATCCAAGCTGTTACAAAGCATAAAACTTTGTTGTTTTTTATAGCTGAGTAGAATTCCATTGTGTAATTCCAATTACGTTCCATAATTGATTATCTGCTCATCTGCTGATGGACACTTGGATGGCTTACATTTCTTGGCAACTGTAAATAATGGTGCGATGAACATAGGGGTGTTTATGTTCTTTTAAATTAGTGTCTTTGGTTCCATCGGATATATTGCCAGAAGTGGTATCACTGGGTCAAAAGGCAGATCCACTTTTAATTTTTTGAGGTGTCTCCATACTGCTTTCCACGGTGGCAACACCAGTCTACACTGCCACCCAACAGTGGAACCTTTGATTTTTAAAAATCTTTATTGTATTCTTTTTCATTACCCTTTAGTCCCCTCTGCCCCCAGCGATCACCACCCTGTTGTCTATGTCCACAAGTCCTTTTTCCTTTTTGCTCAATCCCTCCACCCCTCACCACCCCCCACTAGCTGTCATCTGCTCTCCATCTATGAGCCTATCCTTATTTTCCTTGTTAGTTCAGTTGTTTCATAAATACCCCTCATCCACTTCCTCTATCTGGATTATTTTGAATTAAATACCAGATATCATATTTTCATATTAGCATACATAGTTAAGAATAATATATTTTTATCTGTACTATGTATTTATATATTCATATGCATGAAAGAAATAATTTATTTGATACCTTTACTGAAGAGGCAGAATTTAGAGTGTGCTAGTGCCATGGAGCTCGCAGAGCAAATGCACACCACATTTCCACTGGAGGAGGCAGGGCAAGTGATCTCCAGTCTTCCTTTTGTAGCAGCCCTAAAGAATCAAAACAGATGTGGTGATTCTTGCACTAGCTTTAATGATTGGCCTCCCCCCACTTTTTATTTTTAAAAATTTCAACAAACATTGAGTGCCTGCTGGGTGTGGACACATTGGGGAATTTAGAAAGTAGCCCCTGTGGACAAAGCTTAAAGCCTGACAAGAGCAATAACTAACATCGGAATGCAATTTTATATTTTATAAAGTATTTTTCACAAACATTGTCTTTTTAAAAAAGGTTTATTTATTTTTGCAAGAGAGGGAAAGGGAGGGAGAGGAGGAGAGAAACATCAATGTGTAGTTGACTCCTGCACACCCCCTACAGGGGACCTGGCCCACAAGTACCCTCACTAGGAATCAAACCTGTGACCTTGTGTTTCACAGGCTAGTACTCTATCCATTAAGCCACACCAGCCAGGGCAACAGAAGCATTGTTTTAAAGCAGCCTTTACAGTAAGGTGTTAGTCATTACAGCTATTTGATATACCAAGAGGCTTTGCCTTGAGAACATTAGGCAACAAGTTAAGACCGACCTAGTAGATGTCAATCTCCAGGCTTTCTGTCCAGGAGCTCTTTCTACTTCTACTCTTAACTGATGTGAAAATGTAGGGTGGGAAAGGATATGTAGCTTAAACTAGGAAGGAACGATATAAGAAAACACTGATTAGGAAGGAGAATGAATTGGTAAATGGACAGATAGGACTATACAATACTAGGAGGAGGAGATTTAGTTTCCTGGTAAATTGGTCACTCCCGTGCCTCATAGGGACAATCAGAAGGGTAATCTGGCCATTTTAAAGTGACAGACAGGGCACTTTGGACCAAGATGGAGGCATAGGTAGATATACTTTGCCTCCTTGCACAACCAAAACAAGGATAACAAATTTAAAAACAAAAACAACCAGATCTGCCAGAAAATTGAACTGTATCGAAGTTCGACAACCAAGGAGTTAATGAAGAAATATTCATCCAGACTGGTAGGAGGGGCAAGACGAGCAGCTGGGGTGGAGAGAATACACGGCAGGACAGCAGCAGGAGGACTGGGTGAGCCCACGTTTGTGTGTGGATAAATGGGAAGGGAAAACTGGGGAGTGAGACAGACCATGCAACCTAGGATTCCAGCACGGGGGAATAAAGCCTCTAAACCTCTGGCTGTAAAAATCTGTGGGGGTTATGGCAATGGAAGAAACTCGCAGCCTCACAGGAGAGCTCGTTGGAGCGACCCACAGGGTTCTGGAATATACACAAATCCACCCATCCAAGAATCAGTACCAGAGGGGCCCAATTTTCTGTGGCTACCGGGGAAAGTGACTGAAAGCCAGCTGAGAGCCGAGCAAGTGGCATTGTTCCCTCTTGGACCCTTCCCCCACATACAGCACCACAACTCAGCAAAGTGGGTTGTCCCAACCTGGAAAATACCTAAGGCTTCACCTCTTACTATGTAACAGGTGTGCTGAGACAAAGAAATATGGCCCAAATGAAAAAACAGGTCAAAGCTCCAAAAATAGAACTAAGTGGCAAAGACATAGCCAACCTATCAGATACAGAGTGGAAAACACTGGTAATCAGGATGCTCACAGAAATGATTGAGTACAGCTGCAAAATAAAGGAAGCACTGAAGGCTACACAAAGTGAAATAAAGAAAAATATACAGGGAACCATCAGTGAAGGGAATGAAACTGGGACTCAAATCAATCATCTGGAGCAGAAGGAAGAAGTAAACATTCAACCAGAACAGAAGGAAGAAACAAGAATTCAAAGAAATGAGGAGAGGCTTAGGAGCCTCCAGGATAACTTTAAACATTCCAACATCTGAATAAGAGGGGTGCCAGAAGGAGAAGAGGAAGACCAAGAAATTGAAAACTCATTTGAACAAAGAGAACTTCCCCAATCTGGCAAAGGAAATAGAATTCCAGGAAGTCCAGGAAGCTCAGAGAGTCCCAAAGAAGTTGGACCTAAGGAAGCATACAGCAAGGCACATCATAATTACATTACCCAAGATTAAAGATAAGGAGAGAATCTTAAAAGCAGCAAGAGAAAAGGAGAGAGTTACTTATAAAGGAGTTCCCATGAGGCTATCAGCTGATTTCTCAAAAGAAACCTTGCAGGCAAGAAAGTGCTGGAAAGAAGTATTCAAAGTCATGAAAGGCAAGGACCTACATCCAAGATTACTCTATCCAGCAAAGCTTTCATTTAGAATGGAAGGGCAGATAAAGTGCTTCCCAGACATAGTCAAGTTAAAGGAGATCGTCATCACCCAGCCCTTATTATAAGAAATGTCCAAGGGACTTATCTAAGAAAAAGAAGATCAAAAATATGAACAGTAAAATGACAACAAACTCACAACTATCCACAAATGAACATACAAAAACAAAGCAAACAACTAGAACTGGAACAGAATCAAATGGAGGGTTTTCAGCAGGGAGGGGGAGGGGGCAGAGTGGGGGGAAGATACAGGGAATAAGAAGAGTAAGTTGTAGGTTCATAATAGGAAGGGGGAGGCTAAGAATAATATAGGAAATGGAGAAGCCAAAGAACTTAATATGTATGAACCATGGAAATGAACTAAGGAGGAGGATTCTGGTGGGGGTGCGTAGGGCAGATGGGAATAAAGGGGAGAAAAATGGGACAACTGTAATAGCATAATCAGTAATATGTACTTAAAAGTGACAGACATATGGGGACTGTGCTCATATGGGGACTTTTCATAAAAGTAGAAAGTCTTTGTGTGGCACACAAGGACAAGCTTATTTTGTTACCTTATCAGCCTGGATTTTCAGCATTTGCAGCTGTGAATGCTAGGGTAAGGTTTTATTTTTTATCATATTCATTTGTTTGACTAAGTATATGAACATTGTATAACAATCAGCAGTACATACAGAGTATACACTATAGCCCTGGCTAGTGTGGCTCAGTAGATTGAGCGCTGGACTGCAGACTGAAAGGTCACCGGTTCGATACCCAGTCAGGGCACATCCCTGGGTTGTGGGCCAGGTCCACCATAAGGACTGCATGAGTGGCAACCACACATTGCTGTTTCTCTCCCTCTCTTTCTCCTTCCCTTCCTCTCTGTCTAAAAATAAACAAATAAAATCTTTTAAAAAACAATAATAAGTAATACCTATAAAAACAGATAAACCTGCTGGTGAGGATGTGGAGAAATTGGAACCACTGTGCACTGATGCTAAGAACAAAACTTGGTTTTTATTTTATGTATTTTTTTAAAGATTTTACTTATTTTTAGAAAGGGGAAAGGAGAAAGAGGGGGAGAAACATCAGTGTGTAGTTGCCTCTTGCACCCCCCTGGTCCACAACCCAGGTATGTGCGGTAACTGGGAATCAAACTGGTGACTTTTTGGTTTGCAAGGCAGCACTCAGTGCACTGAGCCACACCAGGCAGGGCCATTTTCAATTATTTTTTAGGATAAGTTCCCAAGAGTAAAATCACTGGGTCATAGGGTTCAGTCCTTTTAAGGTTGTCATATTTCTTTCTAGAAAGATTGTGCTAGGTTATAGTCCCATCACCAGTGGATAACTTTACCCCCTCCTTTCACCACATTGGATATTATACATTCTTTTAATTACAAAGGAGTACATTGCCCATTGTTTTAAAAATTAAAATAGTACTATTAAAATTAAAATAGTTTAAAAAGCACTCTCTTCACCCTGAAATCACAATCTCTCACGGGTGTTGTCCAACCTTTTGGTGTCTCTGTGCCACACTGAAAGAAGAATTTTCTTGGGCCATATATTAAATATGTTGCAACACAAAATTTAAAAAGTCTCATGATGTTTTAAATAAATTTATAATTTTGTGTTGGGCCACATTCACAGCCATCCTGGTGTGCATACAGCCCGCAGGCTGTCGGTTGGACACCCCTCCCTGTTCTAGGAGTGACTAGTAATAATGGTTTGATGTATATTTTCCCAGAGCCTTTTTCACATATTCACAATCTTACATCTTAAAATACATATGCAGTCCCTGCTGGTGTGGCTCAGTGGATTGAGGGCAGGCCTGTAAGCCAAACGGTTACTGGTTTGATTCCCAGTCAGGGCACATGCCTGGGTTGTGGGCCGGGTCCCCAGTAGGGGACACATAAGGGGCAACCTCACATTGATTTTCTCTCCCTCCCTTCCCCTCTGTCTAAAAATAAATAAAAATCTTTTACGAAATACATATGCATACTTTTAAAAAAAACACAGTGGGTTCATAGTGTATATAATAATGTTAGACAACTTTGCTTTTTTCATTCTGTGGTATATTTCTTAACAATTATATCACCTAAAATAAGTATAACCGTAGTTTAAGGATTTCTGCATTATTAAAAATCAGTTATATCTATTTTTTCACAAGTAAGTAAAAAACTATTGATTTTCCTCGTACATATGTTTTTCAGTACGTGTACAAGCAAAACTGTAGGATAGACTTTGAAATGAGGTTGCCAGCTGAAAGGGTTTGTGCACTTAACAATGGAACAAGCACTGCCATATTTATCCAGTTTCTGCTCCCACAAACAGTATATGAGAGTGTCTATTTCCCCACACCTGTGCTGGTATTATCAGTCTTTCATTTTTGACTGGTTATTTCATTTAACTTCCATTTGTTTTATCACTAGTAGGGTTGGGCTTCTGCTAGTTTTTTTTTTAAAGATTTATTTATTTACTTACTTACTTATTTATGAAGGGAGGGAGAAAGAGAGGGAGAGAAACATCAATGTGTGGTTGCTTCCCACATGCCCCCAACTGGAGACCTGGCCCACAACCCAGGCATGTGCCCTGACTGGGAATCAAACCAGCAACCCCTTGGTTCCCAGGCCTGCGCTCAATCCACTGAGCTGTGACAGCCAGGGCCTGCTAGTTTTTTTTTGTTTTGTTTTTTTTTTTAGTCATCTGTATTTCTTCTGCAAATTGCCAGTTCCTAATCCTTTGTGCTTTATTGTCTTGAAGTTTGTCTTTTTAAAGTTGATTTGTAATGTTCTATGTAATATAGATATTAATTCTGTTACTAAATGCAAATGATTTTTCAATTTGTCATTTGTCTTTTCATTCATTTTATGGTGTTTGTGCCACAGAAAAGTTTAGTCAGGTCTCTTGATCTATTTATGGCTTCTTAGGTGTCCTGACCCTAATAAAGAATATTCTCCTTCATTGTCTTTTGTTACACTTATAATTTATTTTATAATTGGATTTTATCCATCTCTAATTTTTCATATGGTCTCAGTAAATGTATCTCATGTTTTTTTCTAAATGGGTGGCCAACTGTGCCATTAGTCTTTCCCTTATTCATTTAAAATGCCACCATTATAATATTCTGGATCCCCTCATATATATGGGTCCATTTTCTTTATTATGAAATTTTGTTAACTTAAGTATATGGTAAGACTTACTGGGGTCTAAAAAGACTATAAGACTGGAAGGAAAGAATGCTTGAAAAGATTAGGTTTATCTTTAGATTTTAGTTCAAATGTAATTTCTGTAGGTCTGTTATCCTTTTTTTTTCAGATTTTATTCATTTGTTTAGAGAGCGGGAAAGGGAGTTTCGAAAAAAGAGGGAGAGAAACATCAATCAGTTGCTTCTCACACATCCCCAACCAGGGACCTAGCCTTCAACCCAGGCACGTGCCTTGACTGGGAATCGAACCGGCAACTTTTTGGTTTACAGGCTAGCGTTCCACTCACTGAACCACACCAGCCAGGGCTGGATCTATTTTCAGTCTTGTTTTCTCTTCAATCTTGTTTTCTCTTCTGCTGATGTAAGAGGTCTGTCTGGGAAAAGTCCAGCGATTATTAATACAACAAGAATGGTTTGCCCAACATCCTCCATATAACTGGGCAGCCAAGGAGAACGGGCTGGAATGTGCATGCATGAACAAAAACAACTTCACTGTACTAGTCCGTGGGGGTGGCAGATGCTGTTGAGTGACCATCTGTACTGTGTGGTTGTCACATTCAAAATGACTGAGCGAGGAAAGCAATGAATCTGCATCAGATTTTGCATTAAGCTTGAACATTCCTCTCTGGAAACTCTTTGGATGATTCAGAAGGCCACAGCTACGGGCAAATGGTGATTGGCAGGCAGCTTCATCAGGACAACATGCCCGCTCATACATCACACCTCCTGCTGAGTGTTTGGGCAAAACATCAAATCACCCAGGTGACTTAGCCCCACTACAGTGGAGATTTGGTGCCCTGTGGCTTCTGACTTTTCACAAAACTAAAATCACCTTTGAAAGGGAGGAGATTTCAGGCTGTTGATGAGATTCTGGAAAATATGACAGAGCAGCTGATGGCATTTGTGAGAACTGTGTGAGGTCCCAAAGTGCCTACTTTGAAGGGGACTGAGGCATCATTATCCTATGTACAAAGTGTCTTGTATCTTGTATTTTTAGTAAGTGTCCCTATTTTTCATAGTGTATGGCTGGATACTTTCTGGGCAGACCTCATATATCTGTTCCTGTGCCACTGTTTTAACTGCTGTTGCTTTATAGTATGTTTAGATCTTTTTAGAAAAGATCTTTTATTCCGTATTGTACTTTTACTGTTCCAGAAAACCATGAAATCAACTTTTAAGTTTCATTTTATTGGAGTTTTGTTAAATTAGGTTAGTGACAACTATATCATTCTAATGTTGATCCTATTTATACAGAAGCATGGTCTATCTGAACATTTTTGTAGGACTTCTTTTGTATTTTTATTTTTAACACATTTTTGGTTAGTTAATTGTAGTTTTCTATAATTATGTTAAGTTTGCTGTTTTGATAGGTGAAATGATATATCACTTAATTTACACTTCTTTGATTCTAGAGAAGGCAAACTTTCTAAAAGCATATTTAACTTCTCTTCTGTGAGTTATTTGATCATATGCTTCATTTATCTATTGGAGTCTTAATCTTTATGAGCTTTTATCATAAGGATACTAATCCTTTGTCATAGGTACAAAAGATATTTTTTCAGTTGCCTTGTAATTTTATCATTTTTTTTACTTTCAGAAGTTTGAAAGTTTAATATAGTTAAATCTATCAATTTTTTGTGATTTTTTACTGTTGCTGTTATGAAGTCCTCTAAAATTTTATACTGAATAATTTCATATTTAAGACAGACAGTGCCCTAGCTGGTATGGCTCAGTGGATTGAGTGCTAGCCTGTGAACTGAAAGGTTGACAGTTCAATTCCCAGTCAGGCCACATGCCTGGGTTGTCGGCCAGGTCCCCCAGTAGGGGGTGCATGAGAGGCAACTGCACGTTGATATTTCTCTACCTCTCTTTCTCCCTCCCTTCCCCTCTCTCTAAAAATAAATGAATAAAATCTTTTTAAAAAGACAGAAAAATATGCTCTAGGGGAAAACCGATCATGTTGGCCTGATAGTGGAATCAATTAAGTGATTTCTTTATAGATATTTAATGATACAGTATTATTATAATGTTATTGATTGTCTTCATCGTAAATAACAGAACAGTATATATTACAAATGATGTAGTATTTATAATGACTGAAACATCTGTTTATGATTTTTCATTTTCAAAATTCATGTTTTCATTTTGAAAATGATTTTCATTTTCAAAAATCATTTCATTATAATTTTTCATTTCTTAATTTCATTAAGAAATTTTAATTATTGGTAAGTGTAAGTAATTGTTCTAACAGCTTTAATGAAATTCTGTATTGAATTTTGAATTCAATTCAAAATTGAATTCAGTTTGAATGTTGAAAGTAGGTGGTGTATTCTGGTATGAAATTTGCTATAAGGGTAAGATTAGAAGATATCTTTAATTGACTTGTTTGTCTTCACAAGATTTATTTACATGAAGTTGTTTTATTGCCTCTAAAACACTATTCTCTAACTTTTACCTTTTCCTCTTGTTTCCTTCCTGAAATCCTACAATAGTTATGTGATGATGTATTGACACAAATTTGTATTAACTCTTTTGCAAACAATCTAAGGTTCTCAGTTCCTGAAGTTTATATATTTAAGTGTACTAATTGAATTACTCTCTTCTTACCTTAATGAATCTGCTTCTATTTAAAAAAAAAAAACTTTCACAGTATTTATTTGGAAGGCTGGCATAGGAGTTGATAGCCTTTCTCATTGAAAAACTAGTCCCTGGAATTATAATCAATAACTTATAGTGCAAAAAGAAATGAAGAAGGAGACTTCCGGCCCAGATGGAGCCATAGGTAGATGCACTGTGCCCCCACGCACAACCAAGATAGGGACAACAACGATATAGAAACAAAATAACAACCAGAACTGACAGAAAATTGAAGTGCATGGAAGTCTGACAACCAGGGAGTTAAAAATAGACACGTTCATCCAGACCGGTAGGAGGGGCAGAGTCGGGCTGAGCAGACACCTGAGCAACCAGGCCGGCGCGCAAGTCCGCAGCAGGCAGACCCTGGGCGCACGAGTGGCGTTGGCTGGTGGGCCAGGCTGGGGGGTGGCGACCAGCAGACCCAGCGAGGTGGCCATTGTGAAGCAAGGCACTGCGCGCAGCTCAGGGTCCCAGCACCAGGAAATAGAGCTTTGGGGCACTGACTGAAGAGGAGGGTCTTGCAGGGTGCACAGGCCCACCCACACCAGAATTGGTGCCAGAGGGGACCAGTTGGCTTGTGGATAGCGGCGGAAGGGTCTGAGGTCCTACAGAGAGCAGAGCAAGCGCCATTGTTCCTCCTTGGACCCCGCCCCCACATACAGCATCTACCCTGTGACTGGGGTGCCCCGCCCCGGTGAAAACCTAAAGCCCCGCCCCTCACTACAGGGCTCCACAAGACCAAACAAAAAAAAGAAAGAGCAAAAAGATGGCTCAAACAGATGAAGATTTGAAAGCCCCAGGTCCCATCCTTTTAAGCAACCAAGAGATAGCCAACCTATCAGATGCACAGTTCAAAGCACTGGTGATCAGGATACTCACAGAAGTGGTTGATTTGGTCGCCAATTAGATGAAAAAATGCAGGCTACAATAAGTTTAATGAAGAAAAATGCACAGGGAACCAATAGTTATGGAATGGAAGATGGGTCTCACATCATTGGAGTGGACCAGAAGGAAGAAAAAAACATACAACCAGAAAAGAATGAACAAATAAGAATTCAAAAAAATGAGGAGAGGCTTAGGAACCTCCAGGACATCTTTAAAAGTTCCAACATTCGAATTATAGGGGTACCAGAAGGGAAAGAGGAAGAGCAACTAGTGGAAATCTTATTTGAACAAATAATAAAGGAGAACTTCCCCTGTCTGGCAAAGGAAATAGACTTCCAGGAAGTCCAGGAAGCTCAGAGAGTCCCAAAGAAGTTGGACCCAAGGAG
>CM052552.1:20525727-20584357 GCA_028533065.1 Trachops cirrhosus
CAAACTCACAATTATTAACAACCACACCTGAAACAAAAACAAGAAAAAACTAAGCAAACGACTAGAACAGGAACAGACACACAGAAATGGAGATCACATGGAGGGTTAGCAACAAGGGAGTGGGAAGAGGAGAAAGGAGGGGAAGGTACGAAGAATAAGTAGCATGAATGGTAGGTAGAAAATAGACAGGGAGGGCAAGAATAGAAGGGGAAATGTAGAAGCTAAAGAACTTATGACAGGTGGACATGAACTAAAGGGGGGGAATGGGAGTGGGAGAGGGTGTTCAGGGTGGAGGGGAATGAAGGGGGGATAATAGGACAACTGTAATAGCATAATCAATAAAATATATTAAAAAAAGAAATGAAGAAGGTATTAGAGATGTATGTAAAACTTTCTGTAGTTTGACCTTAGTCAAGTGAACATTAGTTTTTATATTTTTGAGCACTACATATGTTATCTTCTATACAGTAGGCTTTTAATAAATAAAATATTTATCGTGAACAACTAAATGAAATACCTTCCATTAATGGTAGAAATTATTGTAAAAATGCTGGGAAATGCAGTTCTAAAATTTCTACATATTTAATTTAATCCATTAAAGTATGTACTGCAAACCTGTAACATAGCTTTTCTACCACTTATGTTAGAAATTCCTTTCATACTTAGTATTTATTTAATTAGTTGATCAGTTACTTCACTTGAAGTTGAGTTCCTTGTTGAATTTGATCATTTGATTTTCGTGATAGTTTACAGAGCTACCTGTCTAGAGTAGTGCTGTCCAGTAGGCTTTTCTGTGATAGAAACGTTCTATGTTTGTAATGTCCAGTAGAGACACATCTTGCCACATGTGACTAAGCACTTGAAATGTGGTCAGGGCAATGGAAGAACTGAAGGTTTAAGTTTACTTAATCATAAATGACTTAAATTTTTAAAAGCCTCATGTTGCTAGTAGTGGCTGCTATATTAGACAGCACAAATATACTTTATTTTTATTTAGTTTTCTGAGTTGTTCTAAGTTTATTTTCTAGGTAAGTCTTTTGATTTCACCAATATTGTGAGGTAAAGCTGTAAAATCTATGGTAAATAAATACAAGAGCTAATTTTAAAGTTAAGTTATAAGAGTTTAGAAATGTTTCCTGAATTATGTGCATAGTCAAGATCACAGACCTCATTTCCATAGAATTATAAATTCAATGGAAATAATTTTTCAGTGATTATAATACAAGTATTTTTATTTGATTGTTTTGCATTTATAAGAAATATTAGATTGCTGTATTGAACATACCACAGACTATTTCTCCTCGTTTCTGAAGGCAATTTCATCCTTAAGAGAAATCTGTTGTCTAAAGATCCATGAACTAATGCTCATTTTAAGATTGGTCCATGTAAAGCTTATGTTCATTTTTAAGCAGCTGATTTAGAAGAAAGCTTTAATGAGCATGAACTGGAGCCCGCATCACCTAAAAGTAAAAAGAAAAGTCGCAAAGGAAGGCCACGAAAAACTAATTTTAAAGGGCTCTCGGAAGATACCAGGTCCACATCCTCCCATGGAACAGATGAAATGGAAAGTAGTTCCTATGTAAGTAGAAAAATGTTGTATTCTTACTTGTTGCACTATGAATATTTTATTTAAACTGCCTATAGGTAACATTCATCATTTGAAATGCTGGGTAAGCTTGATTGGTACTAATAGCCTATTTTAAAGGATTTTTTAAAAGGTTTTTTTCTCTTTTCCATTTGCAGAGAGATAGGTCTCCACACAGAGCCAGCCCTAGCGACACCAGGCCTAAATGTGGATTTTGTCATGTAGGGGAGGAAGAAAATGAAGCAAGAGGAAAACTGCATATATTTAATGCCAAGAAGGCGGCTGCACATTATAAGTGTATGGTAAGCATGGTTTATTTTATGCACTTTTAAACCCAAGTTTTGAGAAGCATTTAGCAAGTGAGCAAATTTGGTACTTTCCTTCCCAGCGTTAGTGTTTTATTTATACTATTTATACTACTATAAATAGTATATCCTATAATCCCAAATCTTCATAAACTTTAGATTTTTAAAAATATAGTCTATAATTTAGTAGGGTTTACATTCTAATTATACTCACCGTATTCTAGATACCCTATAATTAACTCAAAACTGTAAATATTTCTGCTTTGTAAACTCGTCATGAAACATATAACATGTTTGATATCCGCTATAACCTGGTAAATATCTCTCATTGTATGTCACACACTGTATTACAGTTAATTATGAGCATCTCTTACCTGATAGACTTAAATTCCTTGAGGATAAGAATTGTATCTTATTTTTGCATTCTTAGCATATGGTATACATAAACTTTTTTGAATTAGACTGTATTGAATTACTCATCCTATTTATGATTAGGTTTTAAAATATGTATTATTTATACCAGATGTTCTTAACCAGAGATTAAGTGTATTATTTACCTGGGAATGGGTGTTAGATTTACCTGGGGAGCTTTTTCCAAAATTTATACCCTGGGAGTAAATCCCAAACATGTCTTGTTTTGGGGAAAGAAATCTCCAGGTAATATGGATCTGCATCTATGGATGAAATTTGCCAGTTGAAATTATTTTTTAAAAACTCTGTGGAAACGTAAAACATTTGAGATGACAGCATGACACTGTTGAAATCTACATTTTTAATAAAAAGTATTTGATCTTAGTTCCACACTAGCAACATTAGTTTTATTTCCTTCTTTTTATTTGGGGTTATGTTTTAATCAGATGTGGGAAAAGATTAAAAACATTTGAATCAGGACTTGATTATTCAGGAAAAGTCCTCTTTCTCAGAATATTAAAGTAATATAACACATTTGTTATTATATTTAACCATTTTCTCAAAAGGATTCTGAATATTAAATGTTCGTGCATTTTTTTCTTCTCTAGTTATTTTCTTCTGGCACCGTCCAGCTCACAACAACATCAAGAGCAGAATTTGGAGATTTTGATATTAAAACTGTTCTTCAGGAGATTAAGCGAGGAAAAAGAATGGTCTGTGGTTTTATATTTATGCTATGCAACGTTTCTCTTCTGACTTTCTGCCTTAATATAGAACACAGCTCAAATTGATCTAGTCATAAAAAATTTACATAAAATGGTTCACATGTTAAAACACAGTATCTATATGACTTATTTGTAATATAATAAACGATGCTGATGTGACTGAAACTTATTCCTTTTTATGTAACTTCATTACTTAAGAGAGTTATACTGAGCTTTTATATTTTAGTGTATTTGAGTCTTTTAATAAAAAATGAAGATGTTATGTAATGTAACTTACAAAGTTTAAAATGTTAATATTGTTTAAGCATGCCTAAAGAAAAATTCCCTGACCCCAACAGAGAATTGAGAACCTCTCCATGTTGTTATTCATTCTTTTTTTTTTTTTTTTTAGAAAAAGGAAAGGATTTTTTTCAGAGTTTTCTGTTTAGTTCAAGTTCACATACACAGTTATATTTCTTAAAATGTTTATCATAGCTTTAAAGTCTTCATTAAAATGTGCCTAAGTCTCATGTTTTTAAGCATACTGAATTACTAATAACTAGCTTTAAGTAATATCAGCATCTTTATTGATGACTTACCCCTTTACAGTTTATGAGTATTATATGATGTCAGTGGAATACAAAATCATTTCTTTAAGACAGCAGTTATCTCTAGATATGACTTTAATTTTTGAATTTTTATTGTGAAAATTTCTAAACGTATCAAAATAAGAAAGACTAGTAACACATTTATCCATCACCTTGACTCATCAGTTACCAAGACTTTGCGGCACTTGTTTCATCAATGCATTTTAATTTTGTTGCTTGAAGTTTTTTAAAGCAGAGCTGAGACTTCATATTATTTTACCTGTACATATTTCAGTATGTATCTCTTAAAAGTTGGACATTTCTTACCTAACCACAGTGTCATTACACTTTATAAACTAACAATGAGTCCTCAGTGTCATTTACCACCCAGTTTGTATTTGCATTTCCTCAGTTGTCTCAAAACCATCTTTTCAAAGTTGATTTGTGTGAATCAGAACCCATAGGAGGATCGTACGTTACCTGTGGTTGTTACACCTTCAGTGATCCAGGCTGTGCCCTCCTCCCTGTCTTTGTTGTTTCTGGTTTTGTTTTGTCATATGCTGTTGGCTTGTTGGAGAAAATCGATTGGTTGTCTTATAGACTATCCCACATGTTTTTATTTGTCTGTTTGCTTTTTCATGATGCCATTTAACTTCTCCCTCAATTCTCTAGATTTTCTTTTAAAGTGAAGTTAGATGTAAAATCTTGATTAGATTCAATTTCAACATTTTGAGGGGTGAGAATATTTCACAGGTGGGAGTATATCATCCAAATTTTATCACATCAGACAACTCATGATGTCTGACCGTTGGATTCAGGTGGTGAGTCTGACTTCTCTGTTGTGAAATTCCCTTTCATTCTTTCACATAGTGGTTTCAGGCATTGATGATCTTTGTCTGAATCCATTAGAAATGACCGATTCTTTGTGTAACTGCACTTTTGAAGGTATGAAGATTATTGATATCCTCTGTTCATTTAAATCCATTTCAGTTTATTGATACTTCAGTTGCATTTTAAAAATGAAACTCCTTTAAAACAATGTATAGACTAAAAAAGGGAGGAAAATCACTTGATGGTATCATACAGGGTAGTGTTGTATCATATAGCTGAAGTCCAAATAGGTGACTGGGATAACAGTTCACTTCTCTTTTTTAAAGATTTTATTTATTTATTTTTAGAGAGTAGGAGGGAGGAAGACAGAGAGGGAGAGAAATATCAATGTGTGGTTGCCTCTTGTGCGCCCCCTACTGGTCATCTGGCCTGCAACCCAGACAGGCGCTCTGATTGGCAGTCGAACCGGTGACCTTTAGGTTTGCAGGTTGGCACTCAGTCCACTGAGCCACACCAGCCGGGGCACAATTCAGTTCTTTTGATCAGGTTATTTACCGCTGCATTGTTGAGTATTAGGGTAAGCACTAACCTAGCATTTCCTCGAATATTCTCCAAAGGACATTAGTTTATCAAGATACTCCATCAGCCTTGGCCGGTGTGGCTCAGTGGATTGAGCGCAGGCCTGTGAACCAAAGGGTCTCCGGTTTGATTCCCCATCAGGGCACATGCCTGGGTTGCGGGCCAGGTCCCCAGTAGGGGGCATGTGAGAGGCAACCACACATTGATGTTTCTCTCCCTCTCTTTCTCCTTCCTTTCCTCTCTCTCTAAATAAATAAAAATAATTTTAAAAAAGATGCTCCACCAGCCCTCCAAACATAAAATGGAATCTAGAGTTGAACAAACTTGGGAACTCTTTGCTATACCCGCCTTCCTAGAGAAAAGGTTGTGAGAAGTTGCCCCATCAAGCAATCTGTATAAAACTAACATTTCTGAAACTTCTTCACTTGGCCATGAGGCCCTTTTGTCAACATTCACCTTTTAATCTGAGAACATTCTTGAGGCAAAGCTGATCTAGGCCAGATTGAGGAGTCTTGAGAAGTTTTCAGCCTCTTTAGTCTCCCTTTGCCCTTTTGCCTATTTGGTAGCAATCCCTGTGTTGAAGGAATTGCTTTCCTGTCTTCTCATTCCATAATAGGAAAGGAACTGACTCCAGGGAGGAAAAGAAACCACGAAAATATAGAATATCATTCTTTTTGTGTTTGGCAGTATTAAGAAGTATCGTTTTATGTTTAGATGTCAGATTTCTAATGGTTAGTACAGTTAAATAATGGAAACATCAGGAGATGACTTAATATTACAAAATCTGTCACAGTATGGTTTAAATTGCTGCATAACTTAATATATTGCTATATAATAAGTTCAGTGCATTCTTTTTCAATAGAAAATTGGCTGTTTTCTTTGTAAACTGGAATATTTGGCTGAAATATGATGAAAATAGGAAAAATAAGCTTTGAAATACTGCTTATAATTATACTTTCTCTTCCCAACAGAAATGCACACTTTGCAGTCAGCCCGGTGCTACTATTGGATGTGAAATTAAAGCCTGTGTTAAGACTTACCATTACCACTGTGGAGTACAAGACAAAGCTAAATACATTGAAAATATGTCACGAGGAATTTACAAGTAAGAGAACAATTGTCCATTTTCCTAAAATTATCAGTAAGTAATTGCCTAAATATAGATGACATTAGTTTACTTGATCATCATTTTTAGATGGTATTTAGCAAAGTATAGAATCCTTAGGAATCTATATAAGAATGAGTACTGCCATTAGCATTTTCAAACTACAGAAGCGCTTTAAAGGATACATTACCAAGTGCTATAAGGCCATATAACAAGGAAGACCTAACCTAGTCCATAATCGGAGAGTGTTTAGGAATTTCCTTAAGGAAATAATGCTTGAGATGCGATATGAAGGGCAAAGATGAATGTGGGTGTTGGGAAAGCATTCTAGGCAGAGAATGGGACAGAAACAAGGGTACAAATAGGGAGTGAGTTAGGAGGCTACTGCTGAGGGGCCAGGTGAGAATTGTTGGGACCTTAGAATAGGATAGGCTTATGATAAAGATAGAAGTCAAAAGATGCTCATAGAAGAATGATGAAAGAGTAAACTTTTTGGAGATTCGGGATTACATGTTATTCTCCCCCACTTTTTTAAAGATTTTATTTATTTATTTTTAGAGAGAGAGGAAGGGAGGGAAACATCAGTGTGTGAGTGATACAGGGATCAGGTGTCTCTCCTATACCCCGAACTGGGAACCTGGCCCACAACCCAGGCATGTGCCCTGACTGGGAATCTAACTGGTAACCCTTTGGTTTTCAGGCCAGCACTCAATCCACTGAGCCACACCAGCCAGGGCCAACATCCATGAATTTTAAAGTAAGCTAACAAGAGTGCTTTTGATAAGTTAGGATTGTTAATAAAGTGTTTATGAGAAAGCAACAGCAAATAACTTATTTAGTGTTAAAGGGACAATGGTCCTTAACCAGGGCTGAACCTCAAAATCACCTGGGGGTGGATAGAGCACTCTTTAGAAATGTTCTTTGTCTGTTCCTCTTCCTCAGAGATTTAGATTCAGTAGGTTGAGGCCCAAACCATGTGATTTGATGACTTTCCAGGTGATTCCCATGTTCATCTCTAATTGAAAACCACCCTAATTATACACTTTCATTTGGATAAGGATCAAGACAAGGGAGCCAACAACCAACATTGCTCTCAATGTCCTCTTGGAGGGTTAAGTCAGTGCAACAAGAAAAAGAAAGATGTATAATAAATACTGTGAAGGAAAAAACTGTCAGTGTTATTAATATCGTTGTCTACCAAGACAATCCAAAGGAATCAACTCTGAATTTATTAAACTTAATAATTGCTCAGTAAGGTTGATGCATGAGATGAATTTTTAAAAACAATTCCAGTAATAACTAGTTATAAATGTAAAAGAAAATGTCTACCTCCGACTCCTTACACATACTAAAGGTGAACCTTTTCTTGTTTTTTAAAAAATAGCATTTTACACAGGCAAAATACAATACATTCCTTGATGGATAGACTTGACTTTGAAAGATAGCTATTCTCCCCAAATTAATTTACATATTTAACACAACTTAAATAAAATCTGGACTTTTGACAATTTTGTTTATAAGTGTAAATGTGGTATTATTTTTTGTTAGTAATTATTGTTACCTTATATAGCAAGAAAACAGAAGCTTCAAAAAAGTAGAAGTTTGTCTCTCTCCTAAAACACATTCAGAGGAAAGATGTCCGGATGTGGTAGGCAGATTTTCATTGTTATTGGGGACCCAGATTACCATCCTTCTGCCTCTCTCATCTTTGGGGCCTCCTTCCTTAGGAAGTAGGAAGAAGCAGGAACAAAGAAAAATGGAAGGACAAAGTGGCTATTCCTCCAGCTAAATCTAACTTTAATCAGCCTTCTTGGAAGTTCTACACACACACTTCTGCTCAGCATCTCATTTGTCATATGTCCAAAGGAGACTGAGACATGTACTCTTAGTAGGAACATGGCTACCCAGATAAAATGTAGTTTAATACTACAAGGGAAGGGATGGAAAAGGTGTACTGGGGCAGTCAACTAGTCTTTATCACAACAAGCCAAGAAAAATTTTAATGCAATCTCCTATTAGATATTAAAACCAATCATACAGTAATTAAAACAGTATGGTAGTGGCATAGTGACAGATCACAAGAAACAGATCCACATCTTTGTTGGCAGCTTATAAATAATTATGGTAGCATTTTGTATCTGTGAAGACTGGATGAATTATTCACTACTTGACATTTATACAATTGGCTCTCCATGTAGAAAACGTAACTTGAATCCTTGTCTCAGACTGTACCCCCAAAACAGATTCTAGATGGATTAAAAATCTCAATCATGGCCCTGGCTGGCGTTGAATGTGGGCCTGCAAACCAATGGGCTGCTGATTCGATTCCCAGTTTAGGGCACATGCCTGGGTTGCAGGCCAGATCCTTAGTGGGGGGCACCTGAGAGGCAACCACACATTGATGTTTCTCTCCCTCTCTTTCTCCTTCTCTTCCCATCTCTCTAAAAATAAATAAGTAAAAGCTTTATAGAAGACATTATAGAAAAATCTTAATCACAAAAAAACTCAGCAGGACATAAAGGAGAATTTTTCTATAATCAAAGAAGTCCTTTCTAAGTGTGATAGGAAACTCAAATTTTATTGGACTACATTAAAATTAGATTACAGAAAGAGAATTCCAAATCATTAAGGAAAACACAACCCAATTAAAAATGGACAAAGTATACGAAGAGGTAATTAATAGAACAAATAATCATGGGTTGGTTATAAGCATGTGAAAAACTGTTCAACCTTATTAGTAAAGAAGGGAATGCAAATTAAAACAAAATCTTAGAAATTTTTGCCTATCAGATGGGCATAGATTAGTAGAATTTATATTATCTAATGTTAGCTAGGTTCTAGAGTCAGGCATTCTCATTGGATGTTCAGGCACAATGTTAAATTGGTACAACTTTTTAGGGAGTAATTTATCAGTCTGTTTGTAGGGACTTACCTCGGAGAAATAAGCAGACAACAGCACAAGGATGTATCTGCAAACAGTATCATTGTATTACTGTTAATGATTGCTGCTATATCCACAAGGGCATCTTAGACCTATAATAAGGACTGGCCAAATTACCATAGATGGCATCATTCTCCTCAAGACAGGAACTGCAGCATGCCAGCAGGAAAGCATCAGACATTCGTCTTCTGTGGGTGCCCTTGTAGTAGTGAGTATAGTAGCACAGCTCAGGTCCAGTAAGACAGGAACCACATGGAGTGGGCATGGGATCCACCCTGGCTTAAAAGCCTCGTACTCCATCAGAGCCAGCATCTCTTATATGTTATATAGGCATAGATAATTTTCAGGTTATACCACGAAGAGGACTAAAGGTGGCTTCATATGGGAGTATTTATAATTGTCTCAATCAAGGTAGCGTCTACCAATTGAAGGGTAACAGCCTAGTAAAATAGTTGACACACCCATTTTTCAAAGTTGCCAGAGTTAACCAAAGGTGAAATTGTCATGAAGAATGGGAAAAGATTTATGTTAACCTTTTATCTATAATAGCAAAATAAAAAAATAACAATAGCAAAATAAAAAATAAACCAGAATGTTCATCAGGATACTTAATAAATTTTAGTTCATGCACTTAGTGGAATACTGTGCAACAGTTAAGGAATGAAGTAGATCCATGTGTAGAGTGGTGAAGAGGTATTTCTGTGATGGGGGAAAATAAGTTGTATATGTGTACATGGGTATAAGATATTTATATGTTTTTGTATACATAAAATTATTAGGAACATATTCAGTAAATAGTTGTTACTGCTCATTTGTTGCATAGAAATGGAGGCAGAGGCAATTTTATATTCTTTATACGGTGCTGTTTGGATATTTTTATGAGTACAACATCATTATTTATAGTAACCATTAATATTTGAAAATACTAGGCCTGTTTTAAACAGGCCTGATACATCAAAAATCAGATATGTGGAGAATTATTATATTTAAATCAGATATATGGAGAATTGTTATATTTAAATTTTAATTTTATTTAAGTATTTTTAGTATAATAGTTATTCATTTTTGTTTTGGGAAAATGGAAAATATAAATAATGACAAAATACAATGTCAACTTTAATTCTGTCACCAGAGATAATGATTTTAAATCTTGGAATACTTTCTTCAGACATTTGTGTGATTTTATATATGAGTATATTTATAAAAACTAGATTTTATTAAATACACTGGTTTCCACTTACTACCCCCATGACATTTTTTCTGTGACATTAGTTTTACATCACAAAGTTAATGGTTTTATAGTATTCCATTGTATGGGTGTATGAGATTGGTTAATCAATTCCTTTCTTAGGCATTTAGGTAGGGTTTTGTTTGTTTGTTTGTTGTTTTTTTTTCCTTTTTAACTATTAGAAAACCATGTTGCAGTGGCCATCTCCAAACAAGAATATTTGGCCCTAACTGGTGTGGCTCAGTGGATTGAGCACCAGTCTGAGAACCAAAAGGTCACCAGTTCAATTCCCAGTCATGGCCCATGGTTGGGTTGCAGGCCAGGTCCCCAGTGAGGGGTGCATGAGAGGCAACCACACATTGATATTTCTCTCCTTCTCTTTCCCCCTCCTTTCCCGTCTCTCTAAAAATATATAAATAAATCCCTGGCTGATGTAGCTCAGTGGATCAAGCATGGGTCTGTGAACCAAAGGGTTGCTGGTTTGATTCCCACTCGGGGCACATTTCTGGGTTGCAGGCCAGGACCTCGGTAGGGGGCATGTGAGAGACAACCACACATTGATGTTTCTCGCCTTCTCTTTCTCCCCCTCCCTCTCTCTAAAAGTAAATAAAATCTTTAAATAAATAAATAAATTGAAATAAAAAAAACCTTTAAAAATAATAAAATAAATTTTTTCCTAAAATCAACTTATAATATGGATTCCAGATTATTTTATCATGGAGACCATTGAGTTAAAATAGCAGTCCATATGCATGTAGTAGTTTATGGAAAGAATAGACAAATAGGAAATGCAAGGAGGAATATTTCTGAATGAAGTAGCTTTCTCCTATCTGGCATTTTTGGCTGCCTTTCTGGATCCTGAATATATTACTAATAAAAGGACGCAAGGGAAGATTACATAGTGATGCCTTTCATCCTGTTTTAATTATCTTTATTATATATTTAAACTATTTAAATATGTATGTTTAAAATGTCAGTCTCCCACCATAGAAAAGTAAGTTCTGTGATAGCAGTAGTCTTGTTTGACCAGTTGGCACCTGCGGCCTTGATGTCTAGACTGGTGAAAGACATGTAATGGGCCTACGGGAAATAGTCCTTGAGTGAAAACTAATCCCTTAAAAGATTAAAATTTGTTCTAATAACAGAGGGCTTATCCTTGTAGATGAAACTCTTGTTATAAAAAATTTTCAAAGTATACAAAAATAAAATAATATAACAACTGCCCATCTCAGTGGGTACTAAGTTACTGCTATAGTTGTTTCATCTGTTTTACTTTTTTCCTGGGGTATATTAAAACAGAACCCCAGATTCTTTGGTCATTTTACCCCTACATACTTCAGTATGCAGCTCTGAGAACTATGGGTGTTCCTTATCTAGTCACTATGCCATTATCGTACTTTTTAACTTCACATCATCTCATATTCAGTTCACATTTCCCCAGCTGTCTTGAAAATGTCCTTCTGGACTTAATTTGCTCAAATCTTGATACATACAAGGTCTCTACATTGCATCTGGTGTCTGTGTCTCTTAAGTCTTTCTATATAGAGCAATCTCCTCCACTCCATCCCATCTCTTACCCCTACTTGTTGAAACACCTCAGTAAGTTGTCCCCTAAAAGTCTTACATTCTCAATTTATCTATTTGATTTTTTATGAGGCCATTTACCTCATTTTTCTACCCCTCCAAATTTTCCATAAACTATACGTTGGTTCAGAAGCTTAATTATATTCAGGTTATATTTTTGGGAAGTTACTTCATAGCTGCATTATGTAGGAGTCTTTTTAAAAAATATTTTATTTATTTGTTTTCAGAGAGAGGGGAAGGGAAGGAGAAAGAGAGGGAAACACCAATGTGTGGTTGCCTGTTGCGCACCCCCTGCTGGGGACCTGGCCTGCAACCCAGGCATGTGCCCTGACTGGGAATCGAACCAGCAACCTTTTAGTTCCCAGGCCCATGCTCAATCCACTGAGCTACACCAGCCAAGGCCCAGGAGTCTCTTTTTTGAAGATTTTATTTATTTATTCCTAGAGAGAGGGGAAGGGAGGGAGAGGGAGAGAAACATTGATGTGTGAGAGAAACGTGGATCGATTGCCTGTTGGGTGCCTCCAGCTGAGGACCTGGCCTGCAACACAGGCACGTGTCCTGACTGGGAACTGAACCGGCAACTTTCCAGTATGCAAGCTGGCACTCAATCCACTGAGCCACACCAGCCAGGTCAGGAGTCTCACTCTTGATATTTGAACTCGTGATTGAAAAAAGATGTGATTCCCAGTGTGCAGTGTGAGCAGATTACATATATAACATAATTTCCTGAAATGTACTTTTAAATATTGTATGTGAAACTTTACAGAATTGGAATATTTCATTTCTGTACATTAACATTGATACTTTCAAGTTGGCCAAAATTTGGTTTTTATTGTTTTAGTCTTAAAATGTTTTTAAAATTTTATTTTTGAGTTGCACTTGACATTCAATATTATTTTATATCAAAAACTTTGTTTTTAATGTTACTGAGTAAAATTAGGCATTGCTTTATATTTGAGTGAGTATATGTGGTGACTTTCATGCTAAACCAGACATTTAATTTCAGATGAACTTTTAATATCTTATTTAATAGAGTACCATTCTATCTCTTAGATAGAAGTGTACCTGTAACTAATTGTGAAGTGTTTTTAAGTGTGAATGAGTAAATCCATGTTTTAAATGGGCACCAACCTCATCTACTAACATAAGTATATGACATAACTAACATAAATATATGACAGACATAAATATATTCTCAAGAACAGTGGCAAAACATTTTGAGATTTTTATCTTTCATCATTGTAGACTATATTGTAAAAATCATAGTGGAAATGATGAGAGAGATGAAGAAGATGAGGAACGGGAGAGTAAAAGCCGGGGAAAATTAGAAATTGATCAGCAACAACTAACTCAGCAGCAACTTAATGGAAACTAGGTATGAAAGTTAATTATATCGGATCTTTTGTCACAATATAATACACACTGATCAAAACACGTTGAAGTAATGGTGTGCAGTATGATTTTTTCAAATGTTATGTTTAGTTGAGCATGTTACTAGAATGCTAAGGATTGTGTAAGCTTGCATAGTTTTTTAAACTAGCTGATTTTGTAAGAGTAAAAACAAGCTATCTACTTTATCTATAAATGTAGTTGTAATGTCAAATCACTAAGATATTCTCATTCCTCAATAACATTATATTTATTGTGTTCCCGTCAAGCATCATATTTTACATTTTTTTATCATCTTTTAAACAGGTTCATGGGACAGAGTTAGAAAACTGGGAATGAATAAGACATCCATAACTACTATTCTTTTTTTCACTGTTTTCTAAAATCAAAAAGGGTTTGTAACTTTTTACTGCCCAAGTCTTAGATCCTTCATTGAACTGCTTAAAAATGTCTTGTTTGTTTTACGAGCCTTCTTCACTAGATGGCAGAGTTTCACGTGTTGATAATACATAGCCGTAGTTTGCAGTTTCTGGGAAGCAATTGAAACACTATTAACCCTGTGTATAGTGTCAACAGTTAAAGCAGGCATTGAAATGAAGTAAGCTTCATTTTTTGTTTGGACTGAACAAAGTTCTGTTCAGAGTATCTAAGTTTGTTTAGTGGTTTCATACTCAAGGGAAAGCATAAGCAAATTTTACTTTACAGTGCAAACACGCCTCTGGTTGCAACACATGAGAACTTGTGATTTTTTTGTTCACGCTCAAGTAATGGAGGCTAGAGATGAAGAGAACTTTATTTTTCTCTTGGCTTTGACAGCAAATGCTAAAAATTTCTTGCAAGAAGTGTGCTAAAGCATTTCATTTAGTTCCTGTTAAAGTTTTTCTCACTGACCAGCATGGACTCAGGCAACTGGTGATTGTAAGCTATGAGCTCTAGTGCTTATGCCAAAATTCTCTTGACAATAAACCTCTTCTTTTTTCATGTTATACAAAGAGCTTCTCGCAAAATGATTGGATCCTTTCAAGTTTAAACTAACATTTGGAAACAGCAAATTAAACCTTTTTAAAATTTAAAGGGTTACCACTCACTAAGGACTTTAGCCACCATGTCTGAAACCCGTTCCTCTCAAGTGCCGTGTTGTGTGGAACACTTCATATATTGGCCCAAAGTATGTAAGGAGGTCTCATGTGCTCTAGGTGTAAAAACCAGTCTTTGCATAAAACAGTATTTATTTTTAATTTTGTGACCACTATTTTTAAAACCTTATTTAATTTTTTTAATGTTTTCATGCAGTGCTTTGCTTATCTATTCAACAGGCTTTTGTGCCCTACTTTTCCTCTGGTGGGCTCATTGTTGTTTATGGATCATCAGAATTGTTTCTCAAAGCCTAAGAATCCAGCTTTTTAGAAAGGATTTTTCTCACTGGCATTTCTAGCTAGTGAAATTTTCTTCCATTTATCTTCTGAAGCACATTTATATATTTCTTTATAGTAAAACCAAAAAAAAACCTTTTGTTGTGGTCTGCCTAATATTACCATAGCACCTCATGATTAAGGGTAGGGATTCTGATATTTGAATTATTAGTTAACCTACCACATTAAAGCAAATTAGCAAACAAGAAGTAATCATATTAACTTGATTGTACATCAAGGTATTTTTTATCTTATGGGAAAGCATTTTTAAAATGTAACAGGTGGAACATTACACTGTGCTTAATGACTGATTTTTTTAACTGCTAGTCCCTTAAAGACAGAGTTGTCAGTGTGTTCATACATTTAGATAAATCAAGGGACTTGATGATTGCTTTATTTTAACCATCTTTTTTTTAGAAGGAAACTAGCTTTAGTAGTTGGTTGCTCTCCCTATATGTTCTTCTCTTCTTGCTCTAAATATGCTATTGGGTTTCTTTGTGTGTATGTGATGAATTTTCAAAATTCACCATGACTTGAAGTGCAACGACAGATCTAGATGTTTGTTTACCAAGCTATGTGACTTTTCCCAAAGGATCTGTACTTTATTCCCTTACAACAGCTTGAAACCTGTTATTTTAAATCTTTGAATCACTGTGTCTAGATCATTTTTACTTTATATGCCATCAATTTACCCGGGAAACAATGGAGCGCCTTCGTTTTTGGACAACTACTGTAATGATGTTTTTAGGAAAAATGGAAGGTGCCAGGGGTAATAATGGCCAGTCAATAATCACATAATAGACTTCAAATACTATAGCTTTCAGTCAGTAGATTTGTTATGTAATCAAGTGTATGATTTTGTATGGGTTTCTTCAACCCTTTCTCTGCCACTAGCAACCAGAATAGCACTTTACCTTTTGGTTGACTAGGTAAGTGGCTGGCTACCTATTTTTCTCACTGTGGTGTGATTGGCTACATAGTCTTTCATTAAAAAATTGAAATGTAAATTGAAGTCACATGAAAAATCACCTTTGGTTGTAAACCTCCAATATTGATTTTCTGTCCATGTTTGTTACATGCTGAGTAAAAGTGCCTTACAATGTAAAAATTGTACAGTACTTATGTTCCCAAGTAGCATCATCATCTTCTGGGTAGTAATTACATTGTGGTATGAATATTTAGAAAAATGGACCTCAGCAGTATATTTACTGTTCATCTCTTAAGTCCTTAACTGTAGTTTTAATAAGCATGACATTATTTGATAAGTATATAACATTTACATCATTTCAAAAAAGACTGCCATGACTGTGTTTTATGCATATTTTAGCTTGAAGTTTTGAAGCATCTTTTCTATTTTCTTTTTTCCTATTTTTGTTTTGTTTTTGTTATTGATATTAAACAGTGTAATCTTTGCAAGCGTATATTGAAGATTATTCTGGAGCATTTATTGCCTTACCAGAAATGTTAGTAAGAAATGTTCTTTAGAGTAGAAAGATAGACTTGAGTTTCTACACTTTAATAAGAGCTCTTTGTTCCTGGGGGAGGGTGGGAGGTGAATTTTACTTTCATCTCAATTTATTAAAAACCCACAGCTGAAATGCATTTTATTTCAAAAATCAGCAATTTTAGAATTTCAGACAGTACTTGCTCAGGAGTACATGCTACTCAAGATATTAACAGAATAACAAGCTATGTAGATCTACTGTTGAATCAGAATCTATGTACTTGAACAAATGTGTGAATCTTAAATATCTCAAAGCAAAAGAAAAGTGTTCTTCTAGAATGTTGCTTTTTTAAAAAGCGCTAAAGTTAGACCAAGGTATACAGTTTTGTTCTAACAGACATTTAGGTTCATTGTAAAGATAAGGAATGCATTATGGGTCAAAATCAAACATTCCTCTCATGTTATGTATATTTTGTTCCTGTTATATTGGCTTTATTTTCAAAACTGTAGTTTGTAGTATTAGTTTCCTTTTATTGATATTGCATATACTATTCATTCAATAAATGAGTTATGACTTTCATGTTTGTATGTATGTCTTTTTGTGAAAGGTTATGATGAAGCTTATTTGTAAGAGCAATAGTATTGTGCTCCTTTTAGTCTTGCTTTATTTCAAGGTGAAATGCTTAGTTTGTTTAATAACTTGTTAAACAAGTATGAGAGAGAAAAATGTGTTTGAGTTTACTTAAAAATTTCACAACATAAAAGGTTTTATCATGGAGAAAAATAGCAATATTTCAAGTACAATAGAACTACATTATGTCTTGGTTCTCTTACATGATTCAGATCCCTATGGCCTAAATTGCATCCTCTAGAACTTAGTTAAAAGGTGACCTTCAAATAAACCAAAACACCTAATACAGTTAATCTAATTGGTAATAAGGATGCAGGATTAACATCTTTGTCAAAAGGTATTTCACCTTATAGATTTAAATTTACTCCCTTTCCCATGGACAACTTGCTTCTTGTACAGAACTCATATTCAGGGCCGAAATCAAAGTTTTAATTAGTGCAAAGTTCCCATCCCATACACACATTTTGTAACCTGCCTTCCCACTCAAGAGGGGGAGAATCAAGCAATAGGTTTTTTTTTAAAAATTTTTATTTTAGTTTATTCAGTACAGTTTCTATCCTTTATTCCCATTCCAGCCCGCCCACCCATTCCTCCCCTCCTCCCTCCCCCTTCCAACCCCCCTAGTTTAGTCCATGTGTCCTCTATATTTGTTCCTGTAAACCCTTCCCTTCTCCCCTGGAATTCCCTCCCCTCTCCCCTCTGGTCCCTGACTACCTGTCCTCTATTTCAGTGTCTTTTGTTATATTTCATCTGTTTCTTTGTTTTGTAGTTTAGGTTCCTGTTAATGGCGAGATCATATGGTATTTGTCTTTCACTGCCTGACTTATTTCACTTAGCATAATGCTTTCCAGCTCCATCCATGCTGTTGCAAAGGGTATGAGCTAATAGGTTCTGATTAAAGCTGCAACTATAGGATGGTGTGCCTTCCTGCCAGTGTTACCTAATAGTGCTCTTGTGTGTGTGTGTGTGTGTGTATGTGTATGTAAAATCCATTATTTAGTTTCATTTCCGTTTCCACCATAAAAACATGGAGAAAGGAGTTATGTGGTTTTCTTTAACTATTGAAACTATTGACAGTTGGGTGGGGGGTTTATTTTGGTGTTTTGTTGTATTTTCTTTTTCAGCTGCAGTCATCAACAATTGCTGAGATTATTCTAAAGCATAAACCTGGTAGAATTTCCTAGGGAAATTCTATGTCCGGCAAATGGTTAGTCCATCTTTTTAAGAGAAAACCCCAATCCATCTTGTATTTATATATTAGAGCCTTACACACACAGTGCTGATTTACCTATCAACCAATGCTACATAATTTTGCCTTGTTCACATAATGACATAACTATAACTATACTATAACAGACATAACTATACATTAAGGATGTAAGGAAAAATTTTATTCTTGACTTTTATTCAGAATATGAAAACTATGATACCAGTTACTAAGAAAGTTAATGTACTGCATATGGTCAGTGTACTGAAGTCAAGTCAGTCAGACCTGGGTCCTTATCAAAATATAGGAGATCCATAAACATACCAATTGTACCTTTGTCTATAGCTGTCTGTGGATATAAATGCGGTTTTACGTTGGAGGTGGGAGCAGTGGCCAGGAGACAGGGGAGATGCAGCTGGGCAAAGAGCTAACTAGGTCTGCTCTGTGAATGATTAACAGTCTAACAAATAGACATGTGGAAACTCAATACTGTTTGAAGGGGCAAATTTTAAGATGGGACCTGGGAGGGTATATATTCAAGAGAGTGTTAAGAACATGCAGATAGAAATAAACTTAGTTTAATGTGGACACTGGATTTTGAGCTGTTGAGTTTCTACAAAGTGATTTGTACAAAGGGATAAGGTTTTTCTGTTTGAGTATCTTTAAGATCAGAGCTACTTACAGATTTTGTTATTTGTAAAAGTCATATAGAGCCATAAAAAGAAGTGAGGTACGATACGGCTACAACATGGATGAACCTTGGAAACGTTATCCTAAGAAGCCAGGCACGAAGGGTCACATATTGTATGATTCCATTTCAATGAAATGTCCAGAATAGGCAAGTCCATAATGACAGAATGCAGATGAGTAGTCTCCAGAGGCTGCAGGATGGGGAATGAGAAGTGAATGTTTACAGGTATGGTGCTTCTGTTTGAGGTGATGAATACATCTGACATTAGTGGTGATGGTTGTACGACTTTGTGAATATTCAAAAACTCATATATTATACAATTTAAAGGATGAATTTTACCTCCATTTATAAAAAAGTAATATGTGTTCCTTGTACAAAATTAAAATATGCAAAGATATATGAAGCAAAACATGAAAAATTCCCCTTTCTCCACAACCCTACTTCTCGGTAGTTCATGTGTGTCCTTCTAAATGCTTGTATACATATATAACTTAAACACTGTTTTAGCATAAATAGGATCATGCTGTATCTACAGTCCTATACCTTGTTTGTTTGTTGTTGTTTTTTATTTACTTGAATGGCTGTACAAGGTATCAGTACAGGTAGATTTCTCACATTCTGTTTAGCAGCTCCATGGTATCACAGTGTATGGATTAACTGGAATCGTTCTGTGTCTTACATATATCCTCATGTTCTAATGTAATTTCTTAGGCTGAAGTTCCAGAAGTGCAGAGTATGTACATTTAATATATGATCCAAAAAATTGTACCAATTTAAATGAGTCCCATCTATAGGGATTAAGCTTCCCTGCTTCCCTAGTCCAAAGGTGTGCTTTTGAATGAAAAGAGGTATGGTATCTTTAAAAACAACAACAAAAAACATCATACACATTCTATAGAAAATTTGATGGGGTTTTGATCTTGTTACAAAGATCATATAAGCTACATATCAAAGTGGAATATGAATTATTTGAGAAACTAGAGGTTTTATTTCATGTGTGAAAAGGTTAAGTCAAAAGGTTTTGTTGCATATGTGTTAATAACAGTAGTAATGGTGAATCATTTCCCTTACTTCTGCTTTCTGAAAGGTAACAGATTGCTCATAGCATTCATTGTTTCCAGATACATCTGCTTCTCCAAGTATCCAAGATCATATATTCAGTGCACTTGAAGGGGTCATGTACCATTTTTGTTGAAGACATCCTGTGACCTTTAATTGTTGTCATGGTTCTTCCGAAGTCGTGACTGTGTCTAACAACTAGTCAGTTACATGAAAACAAGATAAAACCATTGAACGTTCCCATTTTCAACTAGTTGTTTCATCCTTACATGAATAAAATCTAAGACTAACCAGAAAAATTGAGTTGATATACACTTTATGCTTTTCACTCATTTGCTAGAAAATGAGTTGTTTTTTTCATTCAATAATCTCAAGCAACAATTACCTGAGTGTCTGAAAAGAAATTGTTGGTAAAATGATGCAAATATTCCATTAGGCTGGTCAGTCAACATGAAAGCTTCTAAATAAAGAATAAAGTGAATGTAGTCAAGGATAAATTTTTGCCACATGAAAATTAGCTTTTTCAAATTCTCAAAATCACATTTGGTGCTAATTATGTATTTATAACATTAGCCAAACAACTGTTTTATTTAAAAGGATTTGTCAGATGTATGACATTACAAAAATAATTTTCAATGTGCCAGTAACTCAACCTTTAATCATGTTTCCTTGCACTCTTTTTTCATATGTTTATGAAATAATTAAGTCTTTAAGGAAGGACAACAAAACAGGATGACTACATTAGACAGTTCTTTTTGTAACTTCAGACTACAGGGGTCGTGGAGATTGCTGCTCTTTTCATTTCAGAGGTTAGCCAGATTATTTAACAAAGGCTTATTTTCAAACATTCCTGATCCTTAAGCCCAATAGGCTTATGTTCTATGTTTAGTATTGGTTTAGTATTGCCAGGAAACAATAATTCTTCGGACCCTGTTCTCATGTTCTCGGTTAGAGAGCAAGCACAAAAGATAAGCATTTTCTTAAAAGTTTGCAGATCCGAGAGCTGGAATTTTGGCATTATCTTCAGATACAAACATTTTTCTGGACCTCCCATAGAATAGTTGTTTTTAAGCATTGCAACTATCCCATTTGCCCAAACTGCTTAGGAGGCTCTCCAGTATGCTCTGGGTGGGGGCTGGGGCACAGGGAGAGCTGTTAAAGAAAACATGCCTCTTATGAAAAAGGCTTGACAGATTTTCTTTCCCTGGGGAAGAGAAAGGGTAGGAGAGAGAAGACTTAGGCAGCCTTTACAACATTTAGTCACTGGGGTCACTCCATTCCAAGAAACTTGGAAATGCAACCAACTGTTTGTAGACCACTTCCTAGAAAGATTGATACAAAACTCGATACATTCACATCTTTATTCTTTTTCCTTTGATGCCCCTTCCTGAAACTCTTACCATAATTTTCATTATCCATACTGTCTCTTTAAGACCACACCTTTCCTGACTCTTCTCCTTACCCTTATGTAAATATTCCAGTGTTCTGATCTTTGCCATCTTGGTTTTCTTAAAATTATTTTTGCATTTGAAGCAAAACTTTTATTGGAATTATTAAGTCACCTTAAAAATCTATAAGTTTTTTTGTTTCTAAAAAAGAAAAAGTAATTTTCCAATATCAGTAACTTTACCTTAAGCTTCTGTCTTGTTTAATTTTTGTATATAAATCATTACATGTTTACTATTTCACGTGAAACCTGTGTTAATATATTTATTTATGCAACCCTAATTCCATATTCATTGATGTATACACATGTATGATTATAATGACCATCAGTTTGATAGTTATCTGCCACCTTAGATTGCTGTCACTTGTCACCACAATCTACTGCTACAGCTGTCGCATGTGTGCCGTACTGACAGCCCCAGTCCCTATCCACAGTCTGGTCTACCCACTGAGGTTCCATGCTGAGTCTCTACTATTCTGGATATATTTACCCAAAGTGCTGGATCTCAAGCTTGAGTGTCAAACTAAATGGTACTAATCTAGGGGGTGAGGGTATAACAGGACTAACTGGTAAAGGGAAAAATACAATAAAAATATAAAAATAAATTGTCCTGACCTGAATTTTATCTCTTTGTTAATGACACCATCAGTCAACAGGGCTACAATTGGTCTGCTCAGATCTCGACATCTGCTTGCTAAGTTCCTCAGAATCTATTATTCTGTCTTTTAGATCCATCCTCTCTATTAGTACTGATAAACTAGTTTGGATTTAACTGTTTGATTTTCTTTAACATTTTGCCCAGATCACTCTGTACCCATGTTTATCAGACTCTTAGTTCCTTCATTTTCTTTAGTGGGCAGTTCTTGGCCTTGCTTTCTACTCGGGTTGGATAAGATGGTTAATCACCTCCATTACCTCTTGACACAATTGGCCTCAACTTACACTAAATTCTCTTCTACCTCTTGTACCTAGAGTTCACTCCACACTTAAATCTGGGGAAGATGGCCTGCTAGAGGAAGCTGCAACACTGCAGGCTGATGCCACCACATACACTGATGTTTAGTCTCAAGTTACCCACATGAATCTTCAATCTTTTTTACTTGTCCTTCCCAGTATACTTAGAAACTATTAAAACATAAGCATATGGGGGTAGGGGATTATAAGGAGACTAAGTGGTAATGGAAAAAGTACAATAAAGATTAAATTTAAGAAAGCATATGGACTCTAGATTTTGGTGACCTTGGTTCGGCTTCCATGTAACCTTGAATAAGTTACTGAATCTCCACTCCCATGATCTCATCTTTAAAGTGCAAGTTAAAATAGTGCTCACATGTAGACTTGTAAGGGTTAAAGGAGGAAACAGATTTAAGACTCTCCCATCCCCTGATACAGTGTATAGCTCTAATTTTACCCTATTTCTCATGATTTTCTTAAAAGTGAAGTCACTTTGCTATACCTCTGCTTCTCTCAACTGCACTAAAACCCCTCCAGCAAAGTTCATTGGTTACTGCTGCTATAGCCAATGGGTGCTTTTTAGTTCTCACTTGACTTTAGGCTCTATTGTCCCGGATAGTCTAGACACCGTCACGTGAACCTCTGCTAATCTGCTTTCACAAACGACGGAAGAATAAGAGTAACACATCGGATGACAGGACCAAGACTGAAAAGTCCCTCCATCAGCTGGTACTTTACATGGATAATCTACCTACCTTCTCCCCACTCACAGATTTAATAGGGATCTATGCAAAATCTGGTCTTTCCTTGGCAAAGGAAAGAGATATAAGGGCAGGGTGAACTGTAGGCATCAGAGAGGTAAAAGGGTGGCAGAGGAGGGGGAGAAGTAGGAAGCTGAGGCCAGTGGTGTGAGGAGGTAATAGAGTTGATTAACCAACTTATGAAAAATGCAACTCAAAGTTTTAGGCACATCAGAAAGCAAAATGCATTTATGTACATAAATATACACATATAATTCTTTAGTAGAAAAAATAAAACAAGGCATATGCCTACTTATAAAAACTACAAAAGTCACCAGAGGTACGATGGTGAGACCAAAAGCTGGGGAATTGTCAAAATTTCAAGCCCCATTTCCAGATGGAGTCAGGCAGCAGACAGCTGAATAAGGGCCACATGGGAGCAATGTGAGATGGGGAAGCAAGGCTTTGCATTCTGAAAGATCTGGGTTTGAATCCTAGTTTTGCCACTAGTAAGCAGTTAACTTGGAGCAAGATTTCCTCCAACTCAGTCTCAGCCCCCATCCCATCTGTCAAAATGAGGATATCTCTTAAACCACTGTGTTTTTCTTAAAAAGCAAATGAGATAAAGTGATTTTAAGAGAAGTTAGCTGGTTTGTGGCAGATAACTGCTTTTTTTCCCTTTTTTAAAACAAAAGTAATATCTATTTCCTTTCCCAATTAGTGATCCTTCAGATATAAAAACAAAACTATACTGTCACTTTTTAAAGGTTTTTATATTTTTATTATTCACAGAATTGATACTCAAAATACTAAAATTATGAAGTCTAGATAAGTAAAAATAAGAATTTTAAGGTTTGTTTTTCTTTAAGATTTTGTTTATTTTAGAGAGGGGAAGGGAGAGAGAAAGAGAAGGAGAAAGACATCAATGTGCGGTTGCCTCTCATGAGCCCCTTACTGGGGACCTGGTCTGCAACCGAGGCATGTGCCCTGACTGGGAATCGAACTGGTAACCCTTTGGTTCGCAGGCCGGCACTCAATCCACTGAGCCACACCAGCCAGGGCTAAAAACAGAAACTTCAAATCTCCCATAATCCTACTGTTGGTCACCATTAAATGTTTTGGTAAACTCTTCAAAGATTTCTATGCATATATGTAAATTATATAAGATGGCTCATATATGAGTAAATTGTATTTTTTTAATGGAAGAATTGAAACTTCAAGTCAGTAAATATACTCTATCATTCTTATTGGCTGCACAATGGTCCATTTTGTGGCTGTACTATATAGTTTCTTTAACCATTTCTGTATTGTTTGACATTTAGATATTTCCAGGGTTGGTTGTTGCTATTAATTTGCTATTGCAAATGGTTCTGCTCTGAATCATGAAGAAACAGCAGAGAACCCCAGACTGGAGACTATTCCACAAAACAACTAGCCTGTATGCTTCAAAAAAGTTGGCGTCTTATAAAACATAGAAAGGCTGCCCTGGCTAGTGTGGCTTGGTTGGAGCGTTGACCCGTAGCCAAAAGGTGTGGGGTTTGATTCCCGGTCAGGGCACAAGCCTAGGTTTCTGGTTCATTCCCCGACCCCAAGTGGTGTGTACAATCCCCATCTGGGTGCATATGGGAGCCACCAATCGATGCTTCCCTCTCACATCGATGTTTCTCTCTCTTCCTTCTTCTTTTTTTTTTTTTAATTTTTTTAAAGATTTTGTTTATTTATCTTTAGAGGGGAAGGGAAGGAGAGAGGGAGAGAAATATCAATGTATGGTTGCCTCTCATGGGTCCCCTGCTGGGAACTGGCCTGCAACCCAGGCATGTGCCCTGACTGGGAATCGAACCGTGGTCTCTTGGTTCCCAGGCCCGCGCTCAATCTACTGAGCTACACCAGCCAGGGCTCTCTCTTCCTTCTTCTGAAAGCAATGAAAAAGTGTCCTTGGGTGTGAATTAAAAAAAAAAAAGTCTGAAGAACTGTTCCAAATTAAAGGTAACTAAAGAGTCATGACAACTAAAAATAATGGACAATTCTGAATTGGATACTGGTTTGAGGGGGGAACAAGAATGTTTTTCTTCCTGAACCAGTAAAAAGTCACAGCTTATACCTGTGACCTCTGGCTTCTTGCCATTGCCTGATGGGAGTCTGGGAGGCTACACTCCCTGTCTTACCAGGTAGCCATTGATACTAGGAACAAGGGACATAATTGTTGTTCCCTGTGTCAGGGCAGGACTAATGCAGTTCTTTCCCCCAGAGCAGGGGTGTCAAACTCATTTTCAGGGGTGTCCACATCAGCCTCGCAGTTGCCTTCAAAGAGCTGAATGTAATTTCAACTCCCTAACAGTTAAGGAGTAGTTACATTTATACAGTCCTCAATTATTTTGGTCCTTTGAAGGCAACCTCGAGGCAATGTGCCTCCCCCCCAGTAAAAATGAGTTTGACATCCCTGCCCTAGAGGGTCAGGCCAGGGCTAGACTTTACTCGAAGCCACATCCTTGCTCAAGCTCTCTCCCTTTCCCTATCCTGCTTCAATTCCTCCCTTACAAGTTTTTCTTTAAGAGCAACCCCCCCCAAACAAATCTGATAATTGAAATAACCTCCCAGTAAGGGAAAGAGTTATGCTTTTGCTTTCAAAATTTAGGTTTAGGTTGGCAGTCCACTGCTAATGAATTTTGGAGCAAATGTGTATATCCCAGTGGCACTGATACAGCTTACTCAACTGAAGGTTCAAGTGGAACAAGAAAGAGCTTTGTCTATGCGTGTCAGAAAATAGAACATTAAAAACAACTCCTGTAAGATTCTAAGACAACTGCAACTAGATTGCTCAACAACTTTACTCAGTCCTATTGCGTTTTCCACTTCGAGTAGTGGTTCAGTTTCATGAAGTCATTTGCCTCGGGGCCAAAGTAGTCCTGGAAATCCTGACTCTTAGGTGCACTGGAACAGCCTGTCAGATCTGTGCACCTGGTAGCAGTATCAAGTCCCACCAGGGAGCCCGCTTCTAATAGAGCCCTTCCTACCAAGTCTCTAGGCCACTCTTAGTCGTCATTCCTTCCAGGAGACCAACTGTAGCCCAAAGCTGTCCTATGGAACTTTGTATAGTGATGGAAATGTTCTATGTGTGTGTTATCTAACACAGTAATCAGTAGCAACAACTGGCTATTGAGCATTTGCAATGTGGCTAGTGGGACTGAGGAACAAAATTTTGTATTTTATTTAATTTTAATTCATTTAAACTTAGATGTAAATAGTCACGTGTGTTAGTGGCTATTATATTGGACAGCACAGCTCTATCTAATTTATAGCAGGGACCTTTAGGCAAGTGTGAGTGGGGAGCAGAGACCACCTGTTGAAAGACAGAATAGTTCTGTTTCACTTACTATAGTAACCAAAATATCCGAACGGAGGTAAGTGGAATGCCTTATTAGGAAATAGTACACAAGTCTATGGATCTACTTGTAACTATTTACTTCATGTATGATAACCCTGAGGCAAGATCATATTATGAACAGAGAAAGCCTTGTTAAATCATCAAGAGTATTGAAATCTGTCCTGTAGAGTATGCTATAATCACTATCAAGCAACACAGCTATTTTAAACTCAGCAATAAAATATTCAGAAGTCATTTTGTAACAGTCACCTTGTTAGCCCTTACAAATGAACATGAATATGCCACTACCCTGCTTGAAAAGATATACAACTTCCAATAGGCATACTTGACCCATACAGAATTAACCTAAAGTAACTTAAGACAGTTTACTATTGAGATCATTAAAAATATATGAAGCAGCCCTGGCTGCTGTGGCTCAGTGGATTGAGTATGGGCCTGCAAACGAAAGGGTTGTTGGTTTGATTCCCAGTCAGGGCACATACCTGGGTTGTGGGCCAGGTCCCCAGTTGGGGACACGTGAGGGGCAACCACACACTGACGTTTCTCTCCCTCTTTCTCCTTCCCTTTCCCTCTAAGTAAATACAGAAAATCTTTTAAAAAATACATGAAGCATCCCTATCATGCCTCATTATTTTTAACACACTCCTCCCTCACCCCTTTTGTGTGTGATGTCACATTGTGGGTCAGGAGATGAGGGAGAGAGCCATTGGTGCTAGCGGCCATGTAAGAGAGGGCTAAGGATGGTTTGGGTGTAAGATACTTTGTCAGTTTTATTATTCTGAATTTGGGACCTGATCCTTGAAAAGAGCAACATCATTAGAAAGAGATGTCTTGTTAGCCTACAGAGAAACCCAAGGAGCCACAGCCTTAGCTATATTAATAACCACAGTGCCAATGCTTTCCCAAAACCACAATAGAAGGTGACATAACTAGGGATTTTAGCTGCTCTAGAAGCAAAGAACTCTTACTCTTTGTTTTATTTGCTGATTTTTCTACACTTGTATATAGTAGAAACACTTCAATGCAGCACATGAGCAGGAAAGTTAGCAGACCTTTTTGATTTACACATTACTTTGTCTGAGGCAACACCTCTGCTTTCTATATAGAAAGTATTGCCTCATATTGAGAACAAACTATACTCAACGCATAGTTTTTAATGAGCTACTAATTCTACAATATTATACATAGGGTTTTCTTTTCAAAAAGAATCTAACATACCTTAATATATACATATTTCAATATTAAGTATGCAAATTTATTTTTTACAGATTTTATTTATTTTTAGGGGAAGGGAGGGAGAAAGAGAGGGAGAGAAACATCAATATGTGGTTGCCTCTCATGTGCCCCCCACCAGGAATCTGGCCCACAACCCAGGCATGTGAACCAATTCAGAATTGAACCAGTGACCCTTGGATTCATAGGCTGGTGCTCAATCCACTGAGCCACACCAGCCAGGGCTAAGTATACAAATTTAAACATACATAAACTACTAAATGATGATAGGTGAGATTATTTAAATTTTAAATTTAATTAAAAAACATAATTACTCTTAAATAGCTTATAAGACACTTGATTCTTACCATTGTGACTTAAATGTTATAGCCTAGTGCCCAGAGCTTGGTTTCTAATACCAGTTACCAATGAAAGGAGCCAGAGCTTTTGGGAAAAATGGAAGATTCCAAGGCTAGGGCAGAGAAGGTACAAGATGAGCCTAGAGTATCATGCAGTGCCAGAAATTAAGAAAATGCTCACAGAATGATACGGAAAGACAAAAAAGACACAGGAGCCAACATAGAGGGCCTCCCAATAGCCTAATCTTGGGCAATTTGAGCAACAAAGTAATAACTACTATTTATGCTTCATTACCTGGGATAAAATTGGAATCCCTGAGTCCTTGATGTAAATAACTTAATAAAAATGGGGAGAAGGGAAAGCTCATCATTACAGTTGGTTTTCACTTAATATATTAAGAAAGAATGACATTAATGGAAAGTCAACATTAGACAAACAGCCCAGTACAAGTTACTTCAGGCAAGAATCATCAATGGATGCTAAAATTAGTGGGTGAAAGTTTGATGAGGAACAGAATATGTAGATAGTCTCAAAGTTTCATTTCTCCTAATCCTTATTACCTACAAAGGGGAAAATCATATCTTTATAGTGAAGAAACCTGGCAGATACCACCTTAACTACCAGAATTCAAATTAACATCAATAATGAGACAAATAATAGCACGTGTCTCCTAATACTAGGCACTACGAAAGACACAACCTCACTATTGTATTTCTGTACCAAAATGGAATTCCTGAAATTTAATGACTTGAGACAAACCAAAATTCAGGGAAATTCTATAGAATAACTGGCCATTGCCCTTCAAGAATGTCAAGGTCATAACAAAGACTGAGGAACTGTTCCAGAATGAAGGAGATTTATGGGAATTTAACATGCATTCCTGGATCGGATCCTGGTACAGGAAAAGAACATTAATGAGAAAGGTAGTCAAATTTAAATGAGTTGTATATTACTTAATACTTTTACATCAGTGTTAATTTCCTGATTTCGATCATTATACTGGGTGTGGTTATATTGAGTTTAAACACTGGGGAAGGGTATACTGAAAACTTTGAAAGACAAAGCAAGAAGAAATATGGAAGTAGGAGAATCAAGAGGCTGGTGTCCCAGAAGCCAAAGAAATAGATTTGAGAACAAAGTGATAAATAGTATCAGATGCAATACAAAGGACAGTTATATGAGACCAAAAATAGTGTCCATTGGATTTGGCAATATAGCAGTCAGTGCTGGTCTTTGTCAAAGCTGTTTTGCTACAATGGTGGGTACAGAAGACAGACTGCAATGAGTGTGTTGAGGATAAAATTGTAGCGATAAAATAGACAGCAAGTATGGAGGGACTCCTCACCTCTGAGCCTGGAGAGGAAGAAGCAGTGTAGATGTAGATAGAAGGATACTGATGTGGTCCGTGCCTGATTCCTTCCACCTCTTCATAAGTTAATGAGTTGAGTCTATCTTTCTAGAGTGAGGATGATGGGGTTGAATAGGGACAAATGTTCAGGACACTCCTGAGGGGAATAAGAGGGAAAATTTACCAAGGACTTATAAAGAATTGTAGAAGGGTATTTAGGGCCCAGTTAAGGTTTGGACTGTGAGAGTCTACAGAGGAACCAATCCCCAAGGCTGTGGGAATTTTCTCCAGCAGCACTCTGGAGTCTAGTAGGGATAGACAAAACCGGCTGTGGGTGTGAGCCAAGGTGTGGTTTTGCCCTCTGGACAGAGCAGAATTGCATGGGAATGAAGGACTTCGGGCTGTTGGTGAAAGAGGAATTCAGGTGGGATCCAAACAACTGGGAAGTAAAGGAAGCCAGGAGCAGGGTGGTAGACTGGAGAGTTGGAGGTCTCCCCTGAGTCTGAAGCACAATTATGCTAGGCAGGGTGGCCAAAAAGAACTGGAGAGTAAGAAAATTTTGGTCAGAGATTGGGATACTGGAGTTTAAGAGCTACCATCAGCAGCATTGGAAAGCATCCCCCGCTCTAGCCCTATACCACTGTAGAGGGACTATACATTCCATTCCACTTGGCCCAAGTCAGTCCCAATTTATGTCTGCTATCCAGGCATCTTGTCCAATTTAGCATTTATCCTAGGTTTTTTATTTTCCCATGAAGTGTAAGTATTAATAGTTGAATAGAAATAAGCCAGGATGGGTCTGTTGAAACATCACTTTTTTGTTCCTGCTTTTACCTTGGTCTCCTGCACAAGCTTGTGAGATGCACATACAGAGAATCAAGTTCTCACTTAAACACAGAGTTAAACCTAAGCAACACCCAGTGATAAGGCGCCTCCTTTTTCCTAATCTTTTGCATTACAACATAACTTAACACCTCCCTCTCAAGGACAGAATGTTGGACATTCACTGGTAAAGCAAGTGTACTCAGATGCTAGGAATCAGAGAAAACAGACTCATTCTTGTCTGGGGTGGGTGAAAGGGAGGAGTATTCAGCAAGTAGTCTGAATGTTTTTGGTACAGTGGTTACGTCATTAGTTATATTAATTTATGGTGCAAATGTACAACTCTTTATTTTTTTAATTGCAACCTATCCTTTCAACATGTGAGTTCAAAAACTGAAGTGCATAATTAATAAAAAATTAAACAACAAATTGCCACTCAAGGAAGTTGATCATGAATGTATAACATAAACAAAAACATCTGTTGACATATATCATCCACACACATGGGGATATTGATATCACTGACCACACGAAAACCAGAAGACATAAATCTGTGGAGACTGAATCAGCATCTACCTCAAAGGTTTGTATTTATTTTAAGAAGACTGTACCCAATGATGATGATTTAACGAGGTGCAGCTGCAGAGTATACATGCATGTTGCTCTGTGAGTGCCTTCTGTTTAGATCAAAAGACTTCTTCAAAATTCATTTACTCTTTTACTTCAAGTTTCCTTGTACACAACAAAAAGTGAAGCAATGGCTTTTAATACATAGCTCTTTTAGCAGAACTTCACAAACACAGTTAAATGATACCACTTTTATATTAACATTAGATGCTTAAAATAGAAAATCAGTTGTATTAGGGTTGTCCAGAGAAACAAAACAGGGGTGTGTGTGTGTGTGTGTGTGTGTGTGTGTGTGTGTAGGGAAAAGGAGGGAGAGGAGAGAGAGAGAGAGAGAGAGAGAGAGAGAGAGAGAGAGAGAGAGAGAATGAAAATTTGACTTATTTTAAGGAATTGGCTCACTCGATTGTGGAGGCTTGGCACGTCCAAAATCTGGTGGGTTAGGCTGGCAGGCTGGAGAATCAGGGAGCTGCAGTTGGAGTCCAAAGGCAGTGTTCTAGCAGCGTTCCTTTTTCTTCAGGTGAGATCAGCCTTTCTTCCACTCAGCCCTTCAAATGACTGGAGGAGGCCCACCCACATTGTGGGAAGTAATTCGTTTTGCTCGGAGTCCACTGATTCCAATATTAATCTCATCAAAAGAAAACACCTTCACAGAAAATTCCAGAATAATGTTTGATCAAATATTTGGGCACGATGGCCCAGCGAAGTTGACATAAAATTAACTATCACATTAGTTAATTCCAATAATGGTTCAATTTTTAAAATCCAATTCAAGGAATAAAAGAAAAGCTTATGGAAATTAATTCTGATGGAGGTGAAACATCTGCATTATACAGAAAGCTACTGTAAATTCAGTTTTAAAATTTAACATTTAGAATAAGTATTTTTGTGGTGATAATTTTTTAATGGAAATACAAACTTTGATGGTGCACAGCAGCAGGGTAAAAACAAGGTTCTTACTAAATGCAGAAGCATGTGGAGGAGAAATATACTGGGAATTGTTTGTGGTGCACAAATAATTCCTCTTGAGTCCAAACAAGTAAACTATGAAATTGTTTGTAGAAAGGCAGGAATGAGGAAGGGGAATTTTGGATTATACTCAATGCTTTCCTTATTTCTTCTTGCATGCAGATATTCCAGTACAGAACAATGACATACCTACCATATTTCACAACCAAAGTAGATCATTTTTAAACAAAAAAATGACATGGGTGGGTGCTGGGTGGAGGGGGCAAAGGAGGGAAGAAGTGGGAGACATCTGTAATAGTGTCAACAATAAAAGAAAATATTATTTTTTCTATATGATAATTTTTCTATAATAGTAATAACCATTATCTTGATTTTTTCTTTAGTTTTAAAACAAAATTTTAAAAGAATACATTTCAATTTTAAATATATTTAGTAAAATGTTTTATGTATGAACCAGATGTTCACTAGCCAAACAAAAGTATTATGTTTTGCAGGTTGCAGTCTTTGCTGTTTTAAATTTTAAACACAAACTAAGGCCCCAAACTGTCACACAGTATGACAGGATTGAAGAAAATAGTATTCTTCTCTGTCTTTATAATCACAGAGCTATCAATGTTTGTTTCAGATCTCTTTTAGAATACAGAAGTATGTGGTACCACAGGGGTTGGAGAAAAAACTGCAAGCCAGAAGCAAGCTGGAGAGGTTCTGAAGTGCTGGATACCTAATTTAGTAACAAATGTGGGTAGCTGAGACTGCGTGTGTCACATGCCAAATGTATACCTGGAAGTACTCTGAATTAACTTCTCAGTGGAATACATGTTTCTTAAAAAGATAATAATAAAAATGTGCTGATGTGAACTTCAAAGTCTATACCCCAGAGAAACACATTTTCTATGTTTACCAAAGGATATGTAAAATATGTTTATAGCAGCACTATTTGTAATAACCCAAACCTGTATACTGCCCATATATCCATCAACAGGGGAATGGATAAGAAGTATTAGAGGCCAGAAGGATAAGTAGAGTGAAGGATTGTTTAAGGCAAAAATATGGGACACATAAAATTGATATTATCACTTATTAAAGCAAGCACTGTGCTAGGCACTTATGCATTCTTTTACTTAAGCCTCACCTGTGGTGGAGATATTATCCTTATTTGACATATGAGGAAACTGAAGCGCACAGAGGTGGATCCTGCCCAAGGTCATAACTCTAGTAAGTGATGAACTTAGAATTTGAACTCAGGTCTCAGTTCAAAGCCCACATGTACCTTTTCCATTATAGTCTGTTGCTTCTCCTTGATATACAGGGAGAGCCGAAAAACTAAGGAAGTATGGAGTTCACACATTCATACATGCTACAATTAATAACTGCTACTATTTCTGGAGCACCTACTATGTGGCATGTACTATGCTATGTGCTTTCATGATGTTTCATAATTCTCATAATAACCCTTGACAGCATGATTTATTATTCTCATTTTTTAGATGAAGAGGCTGAGACTCAGAGAAGTTCAATGACTTCCTCAGTTTCACAAGTCTCTGCCATCCCATATCCCTCAGTGCCCTTAATGGAGGCCACCAACTATGTGCTGGGCACTGTGGTGGGTGTTGGAGCTATATAAATGTGTATATTAGGAATGGACAACAGTTATTTGCTTACCTGACATATTTGAGTGTAGGAAAAGATTTTTTTTCCAGTTCCATATAGAGTATTGTGGAGGCAACACTACAGATCAGTAATAGTGATAGTTCCCATTTATTAATTGTGCATTGTCCTAAGTGCAGTACCATATATAAAAATTGTTTTAAGCCCTGGCTGGTGTTGCTCAGTGGACTGAGTGCTGGCCTGCAAACCAAAGAGTCGCTGGTTTGATTTCCAGTCAGGGCACATGCCTGGGTTGCGGACCATGTCCCCAGTTGCGACAGGCAACCACACATTGATGTTTCTTTCCCTCTCTTTCTCCCTCCCTTCCCCCGTCTCTAAAACTAAATAAATAAAATCTTTAAAACATAAATAAAAAATAAAAATTGTTTTAAAAAGATACTGTACAATATAAATTGTGAACAACAGGCCAAAATGGAGTCATTTTTGCTAAGCCGCTAAGCCACACCACATAATGAAAACTTAATAACTAACAGCATTTCAGTTTCAGCCTCTCTCAGAAATGAAAATTTAAACCAATCAGTCTAGAAAGTCCTGGTCACTAGGAAGATAAACTGCCTGATTAGACCCCCTGCCTTCTCCTAAGTGATGGTAACCTTGCCTGAAATAATCCATTCCTAATTTCTTAGTCCAATTCTCTTTCTGCCTATAAAAACCTTCCATTCTATACAACTCATTGGAGTGTCCTTCCAGTTGCTAGTGGAATGCTGCCTGTTTCATGAATCGCTTAACAATCCAATTAGATCTTCCAATTTGCTCAGTTGAATATGGTTCTTCAACTATATGCCCCGGCTGGTGTGGCTCAGTGGATTGAGCACCGGACTGTGAACCAAAGAGTTGCTGGTTCAATTCCCCATCAGGGCACATGCCTGGGTTGCCGGCCAGGTCCCCAGTGGAGTGGGGCACGTGAGAGGTAACCACACATTGATGTTTCTCTCCCTCTCTTTCTTCCCCCTTCTCCCCTCTAAAAATAAAACCTTTTAAAAAATTTAAAAACATATATATACAAGGTATGTCCAGAAGGTATCCAGGCATGTAATATGAAAAATAGAGACATTTATTGAAGAAGACACAATATACAAGAAACATTGTACATAGGATAATGACACCTCAGTCTCCTTCCAAGTAGGTACCTTGAGACCTCACACAGTTCTCCTAATCGTCATCAGTGGCCCGGTCTTATTTTCCTGAATCTCATCAATAGTCTGAAATCTCTTCCCTTTCAAAGGTGATTTTAGTTTTGGGAAAAGCCAGAATTCACAGGGTGCCAAATCTGGGCCCTGGGTTGGGGGCTGAGTCACCTAGGTGACATGATGTTTTACCAAAACACTCTGCAGAAGGCATGATACATGAACCAATGTGTTGTCCTGATGAAACTGCCAATCAGTAGTTGCCCATAGCTGTGGCCTTCTGAATCATCCAGTTTCCATGGAGGAATGTTCAAGCTTAATGCAAAATCTGATGCATATTCATTGCTCTGCTCGCTCAGTTGATTTGAATGTGATGGCCACACAGTACAGATGCTCACTCAGCAGTGTCTACTGCCCCCATGGACTAGTACAGTAAAGTTGTCATTGTTCACACATTGCATTCCAGTCAACTTTCCTTGGTGGCCCGTTTATAAGGATGTTGCACAAACCATTCTTGTTATATTAACATTGGCTGGACTTTTTCCCGACAGACCTCGTATAGATCATATATACACATATACAGCACATATATACATATATATGCACACACATATCAAGTCCTTTACTCCTCACAAGAATCCTATTAACATACCCATTTTTACTGAGAAAAAAATACAGGCTTAGAGTCTGATTTGCACAAGGTCACAGAGCAGTTAAGCCTTCCCCTTAGATTTGTACCCTGATCTGGTTGACTATAGAGCTCTAGGTCTCAACTCTGACAACCAGTAAAGATTTTTGTGAAAATTGGGCCACAAGTCAGGAAAATGGAGTCCACACGGCAGTTCAAAGGTTAGAACAGTGACCCCAGGCAAGTAGAAGCACGTGGTGATTGAACCTTGAAGAGGTGGAGCCATTAGGGCCTGTAGGAAGAAAATGGCGCGATAGGTTTGGAAATTTGGGAGCCATCTAAACGGGACGCTGAAGGAAAGAGGGACACAGGCTGTCTTCACTACTTCCCCAAGAAAATTCCCACGGCCACCTAGTGAACGTGGAAACTGGCTGGCGGAAGCGCGCAGGGAGCGTGGGGCCGGGGTGTGGGCAGAGCCTCAGGGGCGGGACGGGGCAAAGGGGGCGGGACTTGCTCCTCTGCTCCGAGCTGTGGTGACTAAGGGCGAGGATAGCGCTCGGTAAACCGTTACGTTTTCCGGCCAGGCCCTTCCTCCTGCTGCGCCTCCGCCCACTTTTCGGCCTGGCGGCTGCTGCTTCTTCCTCCGACAGCCTTCAGTTGGCGCGCCTGCTGCTTCAGTTATGGCGACTTGCAGCCCCAGTGTCGTGGTGAGCAGCTTGGCGCGTCCCCCCAGACCCGGGGGAGGTGCGGGCCCGCAGTGCGGGCCCAGGTAGCGGTGACACGGGGACCGGGAGGGGGGCACTGGGCGGCGGGCGGCGTCAGCTCCCTGGGTTCAGCTTTTTGTCACACCAGGGAGACTGGGGACGGAATGGCGAGGCAGGAGTGGGTGCTTCTGGAGAGTCTTGGGAAAGCGTGTGGGAAGAGCGGGATGTGTACTGGGGGGATGGCGTGTGGACCGATCTGTGCCGCTTGCTAGAGCGCGCGGGGGAGGGGCTGTGGGCCAATTCAGGAATGATTTGGTGGGGTCGGGGAGAGGCCCTTCTCTGTACATTTTGGGGGGTTGGACGTAAGGGCGTCCAGGTACCTGTGTAGAGGGCCCAGGCACGGAAACGACTAAGTGGGAGGACACGTGGGGACCAGTGCTTTCATCTAGTTCTGCAAATATTATAATGAATATTTGTGCCTCATTGATTCCGCACCGCAGCCTTAGTAGCAGTAACCGTGCCTACCTTTTTTACACATGGAGGAAATAATGAAACGATATTAGGGGATTTTACCAGCGTAGAAGTGGCAGACTTCGAATTCAGATACGCTTGGAACTGTACCGCATGCTCTTTGATGCTGCAAAAAGTGCCAGTCTGGTCCTAATCTTCAAGGACATTCACACCGTAACCAGCCTCTTATATTGTCTCCAACCAACCTCATTGGTTCTTTTTCTTGTTTCTAGAACAAGCCAAGCTCCTCCCCTCCTCCCCTCACCTTTCTGCATGCTTGCTAAAATAGCCAGTCTCTCTCAACACTTAAATGCCTTAGCCTGCATCATCATTTTCATTATTTAAGGAGTTTCCTGATAACCTGTTGATTGTTTCCCACTAAAACATAAACTTTATAAGGGCAGAAATCACCACTGTAACCCCAGCTCATAGTATAGTACCCGACATGTAAGAAATTCTCAGTAATGGTTTGTTGAATTAATAAATTAAGTAATCACTTGAACCCTAAAAGAGTAAGGATTCTATTTCTTTTTAGCCATTGTGACTTAAGGTAAAAGAGTGCTGTTCTTAAAATGGAATCTGGCCTGGAATTCTGTTGTGTGGCCTTAGACAACTTACTTCTCCTTTTGGGGCTTAAGTGTTATAGGGAGGAAAAATAATTTTCCTTCTACCCCTCTAAGTTCTCCTGGCTGGATTAATCAAGTTAACTAACATGAGACAGTAACAGGAGAAAGTGATCACATTTATTACGTATGAATGGGCAGGCGTTCCATAATAGTTGAGGCTTTTATGTGATCTTGAGTTAAGGAGAAGGGGGAAGTTGTGGTTTGGGACTTCAAAGTAGGAAGGCAGTTTGCAGGGAGAGGAAATGTTTGGTAAATAAATGTTTGCCTAGCCATCTTTAACAATGGGACCCAGAAGACTGACCAAAGGGGCCTTGTTAGGTTTCTCCCTGCCTATCACACTTAGTTCATATTAAACTACAGTTATCTATGATGATAATAGCTCCCCTCTGCCTAAAGTCTTTTAGGCAGTTTGGGGAAAGGTCACAGTTTTTTTCCTGAGGCTTTTGTTCCTTGAAAGTAGCCAGTTTAAAATAATATCCCAAAAGGCATATTTTGGCTAGCAAACTCTACTTCCCTTTGGTGTCTTTAAGTATAACTGAAGTGTTAGCTACTTCATGGTGTTATTGAAAGGATTATAAGATGGTTTATGTCACTCAACAACCTTTGTATGGGAATAGTAATAATAGCTACATAATAGTTATTTAGGCCTCAAAACAACACTGCAACAGTAGTATGATTATTACCATTTTACAGAATAGGAATCTTTGAAGCCTCAGAAAGTTTAAGTAATTTAATGTCAACATAGCATACCCAAGTCACACTTACATTTAGAGGAGCTCAGGCTCAAACCTAGGTATGTTAAGAGCCCATGCACTTAAATGTTATGCTAGTAGTATGTACTCAAAAAATGGTGGGGGCTTTTTATTCAGTTGCCAAGGAAGTTAGATGCTTTTAGCCTTGGGGTATGATGCCTGCACCAGCATAGGGTGAATTATTATTGCTAGAACTAGCTGGTGTTAATTTTGTGTTTCTGGTTTGCAAATTCCTGTTCCTTTTTAAATTTCCTTCCCAGAAATTGTCTATATGTTAGCAATAACAAACACTTAAATAGTGCTTACTATATGCTGGTTAGTGTTCTAAGCCCTTTATGTACATTAACTGGTTTGATATTTATAAAATAATTTTGGGGGCTCAGAGAGGTTGAGTAACTTGCCCAAGATCACCCAGCAATGCTAGGATTTGAATCTAAGTTATCCGGCCCCAGAGTCTGCTCTTAACATCTCCACTTTTAGGTTAGTGACAATTGTGGAAAGTTATTTAGTACTTACTGTGTCTTAGGCATTGAGGTAAATATTTTGCAGACATTATTGAATATATTCAATAATGAAAGTTACATAATAGGTACCTTATGATGTACATAAACACTAATGTGACTTTGGAGGCATGTATGGGTGAAGTAACTTGTCCAACATCATTTACATGAAATTGCCCCCCCCAGATATGCCTGATATAACCCATGCTAGTTGTAACTATTATTGAACTGCCAGTATAAATTTGGACGTACTTGAACTAAGCACAACCTTCTGGATTTTTGCAAATTAATGTGAAACATCAAATATACATTATTTGGATATTATATCTTCTAAATTTCAGGATGGTAGCACTAGAAATGTAATTCTGTAATAAGTAGGTTTAAACCTTACCCTGCCCATAATTTTCACAGAATTGATAAAATAGTACATTTTATTGGTCTACAACCCTGCCATTTTATTTATTTATTATTTTTTAAGGATTTTATTTATGTACTTTTAGAAAGAAGAAGGGGAGAGATAGAGAGGGAGAGAAAAATCAATTTGTGAGAGACACATCAATCCGTGGCCTCTCATGCACCCCCAGCTAGGGACGTGGCCTGCAACCCAGGCAGGTACCTGGACCAGTACCCTTTGGTTCACAGGCTGGTACTCCGTCCACTGAGCCACTCCAGCCATGGCACAACGACCAACAGGGTTTAGACTGACAGTGGTCAGTATAGACCAAAATTATTCTCTGTGACCACCAAGAAATGGAGGTGATCACTTTGAGGGTTTCATTTTGCAAATTGAGTAATGTGACATACAGTCTAGATCCTTCTTAATTGTTTTCCATTGTTTGTATCTAGGTATTGCAGAAAATCCATAGTAAGGAGGTGGGGAAAAAGACACAAGGATCAACCACATCAGCAGAGAAGAGGGGCCTTGGAGTTTTCTGTAGTTCATTAGGCAGTAAGTGGGCCATGTCATTTTCCCTGTGTCAAGAGATGCTAAAGATGAACTAGTGTACTCTTTTTCCTTCCTGTAAGCTTATGTTATGTGCATTCAGTAAAATGTATATGTTTTGAAAATATTGACCACCATCATTAATATCAATATTTTTCTGGCAGTGGTAATAAAATTACTAATATCTAGAATAATTTGCTACTAATAAGAATTCAAACAGATACTTCAAATTGTTGTGAAACTGCTATCTTCATCACTGTGCTTCTTATAATTGATAGGTATATATTTTTTTGTCTAGAATGAACATACTTATTATTCCACTGTGCACACTAATAAAAGGGAAGATCATATTGTTGAATAAAATCGTATCCTTGCACATATAGTAATGAGGCCACTTACCTAGGAGCAGCTAATAATTTATCCCTGTGTTGAATAGGCAAGAATGCTGATTTTAATTCTTACAATCCTTACATTGTTGTGAACCTTTCAGTTATTTTTAAAAATTTTTGTTCATTTTTAGAGAGGAGAAGGGAGGGAGAAAGAGAAGGAAACAACAAAATATGGTTGCCTGTCATGCTCCCCCTATTGGGGACCTGACCGGCAACCCAGGCATGTACCCTGAGAACAACCAGCAATCCCTTGGTTCACAGGCCGGCACTCAATCCACTGAGCCACACCAGCCAGGGTTTGAACCTTTTAATTCTTAAACCTTGGAAGGTAGGGAAAGCAAGTTATATATGTAATTTATTTGTAAGACTAATATAAACTTGGAAGATGTCGCTTAAGAGTATTTATTCACTGGAAGAAAACTTGAAATACCTAAAACTCTCAGAGCTCGTCTGTGAATGAAGTTGATTGACATTTTTGTAAACTTGACAAGAATTCTAAAAATGTTTATGACATCACTAATAATGAATTGTGAAGTGGAAAAAGAAAACTGTAATGAATATATTAAATTAATAAATAAGAAAAATAACCATGATAAATGAATTACTAAATTATTCTTTTTAGTATAGACAATAGGAGAAAGTGTCACAAGAAGAGGTGACTTCGAAGCCAAAAAATTGTATGGGGAGAAGTAACATAGAGTACTGTCAGGCTACTAATGAATAAAAATACATTATTCCAAAAAAATAAATAAAATTGGAAGATGAATATACTGCTAGCTTAAATTATTTTCACTTTTAGGAATATGTGTATCGACAATTCATAATTTTGGTTTTATAATACCCTGCGTTATAGATTATCTGAAGGGATGGCATACCTTCTTTGGTGCTTTTTGAGACTTTAAAGTATCTGAATATAAAAGGCAAAAATATAAAAATATGCCACCTAGCAATTTCTGCCCATTCTAGCAGCTTCGAATTGCTGGTTACTAGGAATAAAATAAAATCTGTTTTATCTATTATTGTACATCTTTTAATTCACATAGCTCATTTTAAGACTCATTTCCTCAATTCTATTTAATCTTGTTTGGACCCACAAACATTGTAATTTTTGACCATAGATAAACTTAAGCAATGCTAGTCACACATGATAAATTGGTGTTGCATGTGTTGTCTTAGCTCAGGTTAAATTCCTTGCTTACTGTAATTTTATTTTATTTTAAAAAATATTTTATTTATTTATTTTTAGAGAGAGGGGAGGGGAGGAAGAAAGAGAGGGAGAGAAACAGCAATGTGTGGTTGCCTCTCCATGCCTCCTATTGGGGACCTGGCCCGCAACCCAGGCATGTGCCCTGACTGGAAATTGAACCTGTAACACTTTGGTTCATGGGCTGGTGCTCAATCCTCTGAGCTACACCAGCCAGGTGTAATTTTAGATAATATATCTTTGTAATTAGAGATTTTATGTATAAACCACAAACATTATAACATAAAAAATCCATTTTTTAAAAATTTTATTTATTTATTTTTAGAGTGAGGGGAAGGGAGGGAGAAAGAGAGGGAGAAAAACATCAGTGTGTGGTTGCCTCTTGCTTGCGTGCCCCGTACTGGGGACCCGGCCCACAGCCCAGGTATGTGCCCTGACTGGGAATTGCATTGGCAACCCTTTGATTTGCAGCTTGGCACTCAATCCACCGAGCCACACCATCCAGGGCTCAAAGACCATTTAGATGTGACACACATAATTATTAAGGATGTGGGATTCAGTTTTACTGGAAAGTGAAATGATTCTGGTAATTTATGATAACAAAAATATTGAGTTTGATTCTAGAGAAAAGGTAGATATTAATGTTATATTTTTCAGTCTTTCATGTTAATAAAAGGACCTGTCTGGATGTTATCATTAACAAGTATATTACAGGTAGGTTAAAATTTGAGAGCTGGGTAAATGGTAGAACTTGCTTGTTATAAAGTACTCTTGAAATGTTCTGTAGGTGACAGAAATGTCCCATTTCCATTATTTTTGTAGTGAAAATCTTGGGGGGGTCCTTAATGTTTTATTTTACATTTTATTATATTTTTCCATTACCATTTATCCCCCTTATACCTCCTCCCACTCCCCATGAACGTTTTGAAATAAGCATGATATATTAGCACTTTGCCCTAGCGGAGCTGGCATGATCTTCCCTCCCTCCAAACGAAAGTAGTATATGTTTGTTTAAAAACAAATCAGTACAGACTTTCAACTGCCCTCAGATCAGCTTCTGAGAGAGCACGTGTGCACTATGTGCTGCTGCCCGACCATGCCTGTGGGCTCGTCCTGGTCTACCTGAGTTGCAGCTAGCCTCCTGGCCTTACGAGCAGACTAAAGCAGTGTGCAGGTACTACCAGCCTGACATCACTGTACCTCCAATTCCCCCAAAGTCTGGAGATCTCAAAACAGCTTTTGAGACTGAAAGTGAGAAAACATGAACCTCAAATTTCTCAGAATATAATTATGAATTCTGTGAATAACATTATAAATCTTAAATATAAAAGCCATGCTGCTTGTCTTTAAGCAGCTACCTAATACAATGCTGACTGAAAGAGTAGGTGCTCAATAGATATTAACAGATACATTGAATTTAATTATTGTTTCACCAGTATTTCTTGAAAACTGTCAGAGCTCATCATATTAGCTTCTTGGATATTATCTGGAAGATATTTAGTCTTGAATATCATGTGAGATAGAGTATTATATTTCTGGTTTATTTCTTTGAATAAGCTTTAAATATAATGGTGATTGAGAATTATAAATCCACTATAATTTAAAAAGTGAAATCGACAGTGAAGAAAAAACCAAATCAATATTAATGTGTAGGAAGTGGCAAGTTCCTACTTCTATTTGACCATTGCTTGGTTATTCCCCCATACCCACACACCCTTCCTACCTTACCACTCTCCCTCCATCTCCCTCCATCCCTCCTTCTCTTCCTTTTGAATTACAGTTTTTTGTTTGTAGGTTTTGTTTTAGTATATTTTAAAAAATTTCCCATATTCTTTACATGTATGTGTAAAGACACATACTGCCAAAAATGAATTATAAGAAAGTCTCTTGAATCTTTAAAAAGACAGTATATACTCACTGAAGAAAATTTGGAATATATGGTATAAGGGACTAAGTAAAATCTCCGTAACTCCCCTCTGCAAGATAATAGTTTTCAAGATTTTGTTATATAATTTCTGTGTGTATAGATGCATATATAATATTTATAAAATTGTAATCATTGTACATTTTACCACTGCAGGTATCACATCATTAATGTCATTAAGTAGTTCGTATGCCAGGGACTGGGCACACCAAGATAACAGTATATGTTTTTTCTCAAACTATCTTGGAGTTTCTACAATGAAGGCACCTTATGAGTGGATTATAACAATCTCAGACCTCTAGGAGTTTGCGATTTTAAGAAATCAGTTAGCTTTAAAAATTTTTCCCCATTGTGAGATGAGAGGGTATTTGGATTTGGGGTGGGGAACAGCAGATTTTCTTGTTCAGAGTGATATTTTAATATGATAGATTACAGTATATTAAGGTTTTTTTAAACTAAATCTCCAAGCATACTCAAAGTGGAGAGGATATTGTGTCCCCATAGATTCATCACCCATGTTTAAAATATTATCAAGATTTGCCACATTTGTCGTAGCTCTTTAAAATTTTTCTCTTTGCTGAGCTAAAGGAAATTTCATATCATGTTATTTTACTTCTACAATCTTTTTTTTTTAAAAAAGATTTTATTTATCTTCAGAGGGGAAGGGAAGGAGAGAGGGAGAGAAACATCAATGTATGGTTGCTTCCTGTGCATTCCCTGCTGGGAACTGGCCTGCAACCCAGGCATGTGCCCTGACTGGGAATCGAACTGTGATCTCTTGGTTCACAGGCCCGCGCTTAATCCACTAAGCTACACCAGCCAGGGCTACTTCTACAATCTTAACCATTCATCTGTAAAACATGACTATTTCTGTTTTAATTATATATATATATATTTTAAAGGCACTGTTATTCTCTTTCTTTTTTTTTTAAGATTTTATTTATTTATCTTTAGAGGGGAAGGGAAGGAGAGAGGGATGTATGGTTGCTTCCTGTGCATTCCCTGCTGGGAACTGGCCTGCAACCCAGGCATGTGCCCTGACTGGGAATCGAACCGTGATCTCTTGGTTCACAGCCCATGCTTAATCCACTAAGCTACACCAGCCAGGGCTGTTTTAATTATATTTTATTGATTATGCTATTAGAGTTGTCCTGATTTTGCTCCTCTGCCCCCCTCTACCCAGTGCCCCATACTCCCTCAGGCATTCCCCCACCATTGTTCATGTCCAGGGGTCATGCATGTAAGTTCTTTGGCTACTCCATTTCCCACACTGTACTTTACAACCCATGGCTGTTCTGTAACTACCTATTTGTACTTCTTAATCCCCTCACCTCTTCACCATTTCCCCACACCTCCTCCATCTGGCAACCATCAAAACACCCTCAGTATCGATGATTCTATCTCTGTTCTTGTTTGCTTAGTTTGGTTTTTAGATTTAGTTGTTGAAAGATATGTATTTTTTGCCATTTTATTGTTCATAGTTTTGATCTACTTTTTCTGAAATAAGTCCCTATAACATTTCACATAATAATGGTTTGGTGATGATGAACTCATATAGTTTTTCCTTGCCTGGGAAGCTCTTTATTTGCCCTTCCATTCTAAATGATATCTTTGCTGCGTAGAGCAGTCTTGGCTGTAGGCCTCTGATTGTCATGACTTTGAATATGTCTTTCCAGTCCCTTCAAGCCTGCAAAGTCTCTTTTGAGAAATCAGCTGTCAGTCTAATGGGAACTCCTCTGTAGGGAACAAACTTCTTTTCTCTTGCTGCTTTTAAGATTCTCTCTTCATCTTTAAGCTTTGGCATTTTAGTTGTGATGTGTCTTGGAGTGGGCCTCTTTGTATCCATCTAGTTTGGGACTCTCTGTGCTTCCTGGAGTTGCATGTCTATTTCCTTCATTAAATTAGGGAAGTTTTCTTTCACTATTTTTTTTTAATAGATTTCCAATTTCTTGCTCTTTCTCTTCTCCTTCTGGCACCCCTGTGATGTGAATGTTGGACCTCTCGAAGTTGTTCCAGAGGCTCCTCTTTTTTTTTTTTTTGTTTTGATTTTTGGTTCTCATTGGTTGTGTTTTGCTTCCTTATGTTCCAAATCCTTGATCTGATTCTCGGCTTTATCCACTCTGCTGTTGTTTCCCTGTAAATTGTTCTTTTTTTAAAAGACTTTATTTATTTTTAGAGAGAGGGGAAGGGAAGGAGAAGTAGAGGGAGTGAAACATCAGTGTGTGGTTGCTTCCCATGCCCTGCTACTGGGGACCTGACCCACAACCCAGGCATGTGCCCTGACTGGGAATTGAACCAGTGACCCTTATGTTTTATAGGCCCATGCTCAATCCACTGAGCTATAGCAGCCAGGGCTAAATTGTTCTTTTTTTTAAAAAAAGATTGTATTTATTTATAGAGAGACAGGAAAGGAAGAGGAACATCAATGTGTGGTTGCATCTTGCACACCCCCTACTGGAGATCTGGCCCGCAACCCAGGCATGTGCCCTGACTGGGAATTGAACTGACAACCCTTTGGTTTGCAGGCCTGTGCTCAATCCACTGAGCTACACCAGCCAGGGCTATAAATTGTTCTTTATTTCACTTCGTGTAGCCTTTGTTTCTGACTGGATCTTTTTTATGCTGCTGAGGTCCTCACTAAATTCCTTGAGTATCCTCATAACCAGTGTTTTGAACTCTGCATCTGATAGATTGCTTATCTCCATTTTGTTTAGTTCTTTCTCTGGAGTTTAGATCTGTTCTTTCATTTGGGTCATGTCTCTTTGTCTCCTCATTTTGGCAGCCTCCCCGTGTTTGTTCCTATGCATTAGGTAGAGCTGCTTTGATTCCATCTTGGTAATGTGGCCTAGTGTAGTAGGTGTCCTGCAGGGTGCAGTGGCACAGCCTCCCCTATCACCCAAGCTGGGTACTCAAGGTGCGTCCTTTGTGTAAACTGAGTACATCCTCCTCTTGTAGTTGAGCCTTGGTTGCTGTTGGCAGATCAGTGGGAGGGACTTATTCAGGCCTGTGAGCTGCAAGGACTGGCTGTGACCACTGACCACCAACCTCTGCCCTCTGTGGAGGATCAGCTGTGCAGGGGCAGGGTGGTGGTGCTCAGACATGGTTTGTAGCTGCCCACTGGGTGTAATGGCCCTGGGGTTTCCTGGGTGGTGGAGGCCAAGATCAGTCCCCACCTGTGTTTTGCCCAGGGCCTCCCTCGATGTGCTCTAAAGCAATCTGAGATGGCTGCCACTTGTGTTGGGCTTGGAGATTCCCAGGAAAAGCCAAGCTGTGAATCTATGCTGGTTGTTGCTAGTGCAGGACATGGGGCTTAGAGAGGGCCAGCTGTTGTTTCTTTGATAGGATTTAGTAAGTTGTGCAGCATGAGCCAAGACCAGAAATTCATGTGGAAAAGCAGCTTGGGTGGGCCCATAAATTGGGTGGGACAGAGTCTAGGGATCTCCAAGGTGGGTCACACAGTGTTAGCCAGGTTGATGGAGTCTCAGATATGGCACCAGCTTGCTGTTTCTGAGGGGGGAGGATTTAGAAAAGGGACAATGGCCTCTGCTGCCTTGATGCCAGACACTTCAGTTCCTCCCTGTGTGCCACTGGTGCCTTTCAAGCTGCTACCTGGGTGCTGGAGCTCAGAGTGAGTAAGTCTAAGGTACGTGAGTCTCTGTGTGGGTTCCTTAAGAAGAACTGCTTGGCGCTCCAAAAGTTTCTTCCACAGACTCAATCCCTGCTGGTTTTTGAAGCCAGAAATGGTGGGGACTTATCTTCCTGGCACTGGAACTCTGGGCTCAGGGGCCTGGTGTGGGGCTGGGACTCCTCCCTTCTGAGATAGCCCTTCCTAATTTTTATCCACTACACATGGAAGTGAGATCAGCCTGTTCTACCTCTGTGCCCCTCCTACCTGTCTGGATGGATGTGGTTTCTGTAATTCCATAGTTGTCAGACTTCCATTCAACTCAATTTCTGATGCTTCTGAGTGATGGTTGTTCTATATTTTAGTTGCGGGAAGAGGCAGTCCATGTCTCCGTACACCGCCATCTTGACCAGAAGTTTGGTTGATTTCTTACATAACTATATTTCATTATACCTACAAAGTTAATGAAAGTTCTTGATATCTGATACCTAAATTTCTCTTGGGAGGCTAAAGTTTTTAACATCTAAATCCAGTCAAGTGTTTGTGTCCTGTAATGCTGTCATTGAAACAGTGATACTTCTTTTTCAGATTGGTGATGATGAACCAGGTTATGACCTAGATTTATTCTGTATACCTAAGCATTACACCGAGGTTTTGGAAAAGGTGTTTATTCCTCATGGACTAATTATGGACAGGTTAGTGAGATCTTAAATTGGAGTTTTTGTCTTATATTAATTTTAGGTGTCAGCAAATGCTTTAAGTAATTGTTATTTGATCATAAACTAGACCAGCTTGTCAAATAATAGATGTTTTCTATTTTAAGAGCCCTCTTTACAAGAAGGGCAGGGAGGGCTTACTAATTACCCAACGTCAGTCATGGTGTACTGGGAATCTGTAGGGAGTAGAATAAAGTAAACATTGAAAGGAGATTGGAAGAATGAACTCTAGTCACAGTCTTTGATTTCTCAGCTCTGAATAGGGTAATTGGCTGAGGTTGAATCACAAGAAGGCAAGGTCAGATGTTGATTGTTATGCACATTTAGCTTGAAATTTCCCCTTAAATGAATCACGAGAAAAAGTTTACTTGGTATTTAAATACTTGCCTTGTGTGTCAGGTTAGTTTGGTTTTGATTTTAAAATTATAATAATACATTTTTGTTGTGAAATATTCTAATAGTAGAGGCTACAAATAAGAGTAGAGTTCTCTACTTTTAGCCTGCTGTGCATATTCCTCTCTATCCACTGGCTATGCATATATACTGTATGCAAATATACACATATATTTTAACACATGTGTATGTACTATCATATAGGTCTAAAATTTATTGGACATTTTTTCATATTAGTATATCCAGAGGTATTCCATATACCCATGTATTTTAAAGATAGCATAGCATTCCATTGTCTGGCTGTACCATAATTAATTTAACTTGTTTCCCATTGATGGACATGCAAGATCTCTTCATTATTTTGCTTTTATAGACAACACTTGAAGGGAGCATCCTTTTATATACCTTCGGGCACTTGTTCAACTTTATCCACGTGGAAATTCTGAGTCAAGGGAAAGGTGTTTCTTGAATGTTCTGATACTGCCAAATCATCCTCCAGAAAGTTATGTTAATTTATAGTCCCACTGGTATATGAGAGTCCTGTTTTCCTCACAAGCTCTTCTAATATTGTGTATTACCATGGAAATTTCATTGAATCAGAATTTGTCAATCTGATAAGTGAAAATGGTATCTTATTTTAAATTACATTTAAAAAATTTATTATAGATATTACAGTTTACCTGGCTTTTGAAAGTTTTTGAAATTTTTGTCTTTGCATTATGAAGCAAGGATATACTTTATGTGGGCCAAGGTTGTATTTTGTAGAAGTTTAATGTTTAAGGAATGTTTGTTATAAAGGTTAAGTGCATTTTTATTATAAATAAATTTCTATTAAATTCCCAATTTTATTTCTATAGGACCGAACGTCTTGCTCGAGATGTGATGAAGGAGATGGGAGGCCATCACATTGTAGCCCTCTGTGTACTCAAGGGAGGCTATAAATTCTTTGCTGACCTCCTGGATTACATCAAAGCACTGAACAGAAATAGTGATAGATCCATTCCTATGACTGTAGATTTTATCAGACTGAAAAGCTACTGTGTAAGTATATCTAATATATGTTTACGCAATGAAAATTTTTTAGAAACATGGCAACTGTAGGGTTTCCTCTGTGTTTTTGAAGCTTTGCAAACTGTACTTAAATGTCCATTTCAATTGGTTAGAGTGAGATTTTCTAATATATTTACCAGTACTTTACATCCAAGTGAATATTGTCTTTTTCAAACTACTCAAATTAGAGGTTATGTATGTATTTTAAAGGTTTTAATTTTGTTGTCTAGTTTTTTTTGATTTTCTTTTAAAGATTTTATTTATTTTTTAGAGAAAAGGGAAGGAGAGAGGGAGAGAAACATCAATGTGTGGTTGCCCCTCCTGTGCCCCTAACTGGGGACCTGGCCCACAACCCAGGCATGTGCCCTGACTGAGAATCGAATCAGCAACCGTTATGGTTTGCAGGCCCACGCTCAATCTAGTAAGCTACACCAGCCAGGGCTATTTTTTGTAGTATTTATAACCCCTTTTAAGAGTTGCTGTTGGGACTTGGGTGATAGTATTTTTTTTTTTTTTTTTACTATACTTACTGGTGGCAGATATCTTTTCTGGAACTAGATTGCTTTGTGGGGAAGTTGTCCTAGTTAGTTCTGATAAATAAGGTGGGTCAACAATTATTTCCTAGAAAACATATGGAGTGAGAGCATTGGCACATTGAAGAATCCACTTTTGATTCACAGATAGTCTACCTGTGTTACACGAACTCAAATGCTTCAGAATATTGACACTGGGATGAACAAAGATCGGTGTGATGTTTCCACATTAACATCCACAATTTCTTTAATCATGTGCATGTTTAATTTTTATTACTTCATACTCTTGCTTTGTTTCTTGTTATAAGTTAGCAGTGTGGTGCCTGTGAATTACTATTTTTCTTTAAAAATGGGGATTCTCTTAGCTTCTTCAAAGGTTAGCATAAATGTTCAGTTTTTGCTCTTTCATGAATCAGTATTCTAATACATCTTTGTAGAACATCACCTATGTTTACATTTTTATTGAGAATAAGACCACTTATCTACGTTTAACTTTCAACCTTCATTCTCTTTGTTAATCATTTATTTCACCCAAGTCTTTGATCTTTTTCACATTTTCATCAGTCCAGTGGGTGATTAGATAACCACTTAAGTATTATAGACATTTTCCCTATCCCATTAAAACCATTTATGCTTATACATCATGACATTAGTTCATATTTATAAGCTCCTTTTAACTTACCAGTCTTGTTTGAAGTAAAGACTTATTTAAACACAAAATGTGGATTTTTAAAAAAAATTTTATTTATTTATTTTAGAGAGAGGGGAAGGAGAAAGAGAGGGAGAGAAACATCAATGTGTGCTTGCCTCTCCCATGCCCCCTACTGGGGACATGGCCTCCAACCCAGGCAGGTGCCCTGACTGTGAATCAAACCGATGACCCTTTGCTTCACGGGCCAGTGCTCAATCCACTGAGCCACACCAGCCAGGGCAAAAAATTTGGATTTGTACTCATCATAAGTTATTTATTTTGCTGGTTTAAACTAAGATTTAATTTTAGACAGTATAGCTGCCCAGTTTTTAATATATTGTTCCTTAGAGTCAAAACATGTACTTAAAGTCCATGGTATGACTTTTCTTTGATCTTCTTAAGCACCCCACCCACACACACATAAAAATCAAATCTTGTTACTTTATGACCCATACTTCATTCCCCTGGGAAATTGGGCAGAATGTTCTTTCTTTGAAAAGAAAACTCATAAAAACAAGTTTTTAAAACAAGTTTTAAAAAAGTATTTTATAGCTGTGAGAGCAATTTGAAGGAAGGGAACACTTGGATATTTTAATTCTGTTTTCTACTTGTAGTTTCTTCTCTTATTAGTTTTAGATCTTAGAGGATCATTAAACTCAACTTGTCAACTGATTAAAAAAAGGTGAAATCTTAAATATAATCAAAACAGATTTTTAGCTTAATTTTCACATAGATGAAAGTAATATCTTCTGTTTTATGTGAAATTCTTTGTGGATTTGCTGCTAAGCAACAAATTAAGAAAACCATCCATGTGCTTTAATGTTTCAGTTTGTCGTGGAAGATATTCACACGTCCATATAAAAATCTAGGCAACTTAATTTGATAAAGTTATAAAATGGAAATTTAAAATTGTTTCCAGTATCATTAACATTAATGTTAGTATAGTTTTACATGCTTATCTTCACCAGTTTGAAATAGTGAATTAAACATTGACCGGTCTGTACTAATCCTAAAGAAATGTTCCATGAGCTGTTAAATATTACTGGATTATTTAAAAAGCCCTAGCAATGTCAACACACCCCATCGTGTTTTTCTTTAAAATAAAAAGTGCATTTTTCTGATTAAAAAACACATTTATTATAAAAACATACAACCACAGAAATTATAAAGGAGGTAAGTCACTCTAAATTGCACCAGCACTTTTATTTCTAATATTTTAATGATTCTTTTCTTTGAATACACACACATGTATATTATAGTTTACCTACTGTTTATCAAATAACCTAGGCAGGATTTTATTTGCTTAGTGCCTAGATGGAAAATTGGGGATTCCAAATACCATATTCATTAATTCTAAGATACCACTGATTTTAAGGCCTAGGCTTTTTTACTGCTAAGAAAAAACACTGTCAGTTATGGTAGTAAGTTATGATCAGTTGTAGTATGTTGATTTCAGAGGTATTAAAATGTGAATGTGAGTCTTAGAACAATGCAGTGTTAGTACTATATAGTCAGTGCCCTTTTCTATCCCTAAAGCTCTGTGATTTTCAGAAAATTTAAGCAGTTGATAAGTATGGAAATGTAGTTTGTCTATTGTCAGTTCAATTTTTTAGTAATTTTTTACTAAAATAGTTTAGTAAGAAATGATGACACTTCAGGAGGAAAAGTTGTCAGACAAGAAAATTTTTTGTGGGAATATTTTTGTGTGAGCCTTAAGAAAAGGAAATATTAGCCTGTTTTTTTTTTTGTTACACGTTTTTTTTTATCTCCATGTACATTTGAGAACAATGATGTAAAGAGGAATTAATACCTTGCCCAAGATCATACAGGTCTTTGATTTGAACCCAAGCCTTTAACTCTGTGCAGAACTCAGTCTTATTTGGGAAAACTTTTAACTGAATTGGATCCTCTAATATGCGCTTCCTATTATTTTCATTCTCTACTAGTCAGAAGTTTTATATGCGACCAAAATTCATTTCACCAGTTATGGAGTTTTTCCCTCACTTGCAGTCAAGGTATATAAAGCTATAACTTTCAGTTTTGATCTTAGAAGTTGCTTGATTAATAGCTTAATTGGGCTGTTTAATAGATTGATCATGCAAATTACTTTATTGTAATTTGTAAGAAGGTGTCTATTTGAGTAAGCTTGTTAAAGAAAATGTAGAAAATATTGCAGCAGTTTCTTTTTTAAAAGGTTTTATTTATTTATTTTCAGAGAGAAGGGGAGGGAGGGGGAAGGAGAGGGAGAGAAACATTGATCTGAGAGAGAAACATCGATTAGTTGGATTGGTCGCCTCTGGAATGGCCCCGACTGGAGACCAAACAGTGTGCCCTGACCAGGAATCAAACAAATGACATTTCACTTTGTGGGATGACACCCAACCAACTGAACCACATCAGTCAGGACTATTGCAGTAGTTTCTTAAGGTGTCTCTTAGAAGAGATCAGTATTTTCATTCTGACCTTTTTCTCTGTATTTAGTAAATTGCTTTTGAGGTGTGCTTTCTTCAGAACAGTTGAAAGTTTTTTTGTTTGTTTTTAAAAGGATTTTAAGAAACATTTTATTTTATTTTTTTCTATCAATTATTACTTTATTTTTTATTTTAACTGTTGTTCAAGTATAATTTTCTATCTTTTACTTCCATCCCAGCCCACTGACCCAGCCCTCCCCACCTCCCTTCCATTTCCACCCGCCCCTAGTTTTTGTCCGTGTGTCCTTTATACTTGTTCCTGTAAACCCTTCCCCTTTTCCCCAGAAATTCCCTCCCCTCTCCCCTCTGAGTACTGTCAACCTGTTTTCTGTTAGAACAGTTGAAATTAAATATGTATATCTTTTTAAATTTGATACTAGATAATGTAAATCTTATCTTCTATAAATCCATGTCTATCTATATGTATATAAAACTAGTGAAGTGATTTACACCTTTCTCTTACTTTTTATTTACTTTGGCAGGAATAGGGATATATGCTATCTGTGATATAAGGAAACTTTAACAGAACTACACTGTTAGAGTACACTTTCTAGCCCTTCCCTGTGCATTTTCACTTTGATGTGATCCTCGTTGGACAAGTAAGGGTTTATGTAAGCACTCTGATTCTTAGAACATAAGAACAGAGTTAAAGTTTGGGCCCATGAAACTACAGATGTTGTGATAAATTAAGGAAGTAGATTGATCCACTTAGCAAACATGTATTGATCACATGTTATATACAAAGTACTATCTTAGGCCCTAAAAAGTGGTTGTATTGAACATATTTATTATATTGGGTACTAGTTCCAAATCAGGCATGGAATGAAAAGCATAAAGAAAAGACGCAATAATTTCTGAAAGTTTGAAAATGGTATACTTGAAAATGCTAGGTATTAAATATCAGTACTATTAAATTTTTTCAGGTGTTCTATTACTGCTAAGTGGTATCTTTGATTTGATTAGAGCAGTGCTGAAAAATAGAACTTTCTGTAATGATACAGATAGTCTATATGTGCTGTCTAATACAGAGCCGCTAGCCACATGTGGCCGTTGAGCACTTGAAATATATCTTGTACAACAAAGGAACTGAATTTTTAATTTTATTTAATTGTAAGTAATTGCCACATGTGCTTAGTGGCTACTGTATTGAATAGTGAAGGACTGGATGATCTACATCAGCATATTTTTAAATTTGTAATAGCTTTTTTAAAGGAATCTGTTCTTTTAAAAGACCTTATAAGATACAGTAAGTAAATTAACTTATCTCCACATAAATCCTTCCAGATATGCTTTATCTGCATATTATTTTAGAAAACCAGATATCTGCCATTTTTCATCTGAGGTGCAGTCTACGTCTGAAAGTATATGATTCTAATATTCTCACTTTTGTTGATGTTTAATCAGGGTATAGGAAAAGAGTTAAAGGAGAGAGGATAGTTGAGATTATTACGTGAAGGGAAAATGTGATGGTGTGGTAGACTTGAAGCCTTGCTGGATGTTCAGGGAATGACTTTTTCCCCAGTAACTTCATTGTAGGCTCCTGAAAGAATGATTGGAAGTTCACAGCAAAAAGCAAGCTCTGCAGAGTGCAAAGCCACTAAATGTTAAGGCCACACTTTTACCTTACTAATACTCCTGGCCTTGCTCTCTTGGGACCCTGGCCTTGGTGACTGGCCTATCTGCATCTTCTGCTTATGGTCTCAGCCTGTTTGTTCCAGTAATTCTTTTGCCAGCCCATTCATTATGTGGTTTTACGCAGCTTTGCTCTTTCCCTATACCAAGCTGCAGTTCTTGTTGGTACTTAGAGGTTTTCAAAATGTCTAGAGATAGACAAATAGAAAGAAGCATAGTTCCTTTCTGTTTTCTTTCTAATTTTTTTCACTTGAACTGAAGAAAAGTAGACAAAATAGGAACACAAGTGTTAAGGGTATGATTTTGTAGACCCAAATTGCTTCTGTGGGAATTTTATGTAGTTGACAGATTGGGTTCTCTGGCTGGGAGGAAAAAGGAGGTGGGATGATAGAGAAGGAAGACCAACTCGGGACAGGGGAGGGCAGGAGAGGGGAATCTCTCCCCTCTACTGTGCCAGTCCCATTATCTCAAGATTAGCCACAAAAGGACCACTCAGTAATGTAATGAAGTAGGGGTACAGTGGGAAGCTTGTTCCAGACAGGAAGGGAGGAAGAGAGGGAAATTCTCCTGGTGGGGTAATTGATCCATGGGTGCCATTTATATGTAATCTGGGCACTTACTACCTGTATTCTAGCACATTGGGCTGCAACGTTTTTCTTAAATGAATCTTCTTTATTAGCCTCCATTTAAAAGATGGCATTGTTTCCATGAAAAAAGCCTCAGAAGAGAATTGGTTTAAGCTTAAAAACCTTAGGGCCAACAGGAATATGGAGATTTGGGAGGCTAGTGGATCAGCAGTGTCTTGAATGCTTAGAGTTCCTATGTCTCTTACCCTATCACCATAGCCTTTGGATCACTGGGGGTTTTCTATGTCTCCATATTTTTTAGTTCTCAGATCTTTACTCCTTTTCTCTGTAAAAGGTCAGTTGAAGTTGGACTGTAATACCAAATTTCTACAGAAGATGTCACTGTTTAACTTAATTTACAGTGTAAATCATTTAGTATGAGTCACTCTCATTGAAAGCTTCAGGTTTTGTACAGTTTTTTTCTGTTTATCAGTTCTCTCTGTATTTGAAAATCTAGGGCCTAAATTAGTTAGCATAAAGGGTGTGCACAACTGCCTTTTTAAAAAAATATTTTATTATTTATTTTTAGAGAGAAGGAAGGGAGGGAGAAACAGAGGGAGAGAAACATCAATGTGTGGTTGCCTCTCACGCACCCCCTACTAGGGATGTGGCCTGCAACCCGGGCATGTGCTCTGATTGGGAATCAAACGGGCATCACAGGCCCACACTCAGTCCACTGAGCTACACCAGCCAGGGCCTTAATTTCCTTAAAATTAGAAGTAATATCAACTATTTTTTATATCAGAAGTCATACTAACATCTTCTGTTTAGTTTGCAACACTTAACAGTTATTGGCTCATTTGTGTTTTTAAAAAAACACTCCATAAAAATTGAACATGTATATAGAAGCATATGACAAAAATAGAATTAAGTAAAAGTAAAAAGTCTTGTTTTCCCCATCCTCACCATGTAGATGTAATTGCTGTTGCAGACTTTTTTAAAATGCTGAACAAAAGTGGTTTCATGGGCGACATATTGCTGTACTGGTAGATGTTTTTAATTATCATTGTTCCATGTTAGTTTGGATAGATTATCAGATTCTTTGCAGTAGGTGCATGGTATTTACTTTATGCGGACTTCATTTAAACAGTTGTCTATTAAAAGACATGATTGTCCCCAGTATTTCTTTTTTATAAACAATTGATACTGTGAACTTCCTTGTATGTACATTTGCATACTCATGAGTGTTTTTGAAGCATCGATTCCTGAAAAGTGGATCGCTGGGGCAGATGGCATGTGTGTTTACAATTTTAATAGGTATTGCTGTATTGTTTTCAAAAGATGTTGCACCAATATAAATTGGTACTCGCAGCAACAAGAGTTCTTTCTTTCTCTCAGTTTTGCCCACATGCATCATGAGGCTTAAGTTTTACCCATCGTGAATGGGCAAACAGAATCACATTGTTTTAGCATTTGTTTCTCAGATGGATCTAATTTTATATGTTATGGCTTTCTCTTCTGTGAATTGCCTGTTTGTGGTTGTTCTCCATTTTCCTACTGGGTTGTTACTATTGAAACCCAATGGGAATATTAGTTATAGATCTTTTCTTTCAGTTTGGGTTCATATCAGTCCTAGGTTTTTACCCTTTCTAAGAATGTGAAAATAGTCTATTTTCTTCCATTCTGCTTATGGCTTTATTTTTTACATTTAGATTTTAATCCATCTGGAATTTGTTTTTGTGTATGCTGTGAGGTAGGGATCATACTTTACTTTTTTTCCCAAGTGGATAACTAGTTGATCAAACATTATTTGTTAAATAATTAATCTTCTACTTACTGACTTGAAGTACCATCTTTATCATATGCTAAATCCTCATATATTTCCAGGATCTGTTTCTGGGCTCTATTTTGTTCCTTGATTTCTTTGTCTATTACTGTGCTGGTACAACAGTGTTGTAATTGCTGTAGCTTTGATATGGTTTGTTCTCTGGTAGGGCAAGTCCAAGCTCTTTTGTTTACCTGCTCTTTCACCCCAGTTTTCTGTCTTGAATCCAGTGCAGCCAAATTATGATCATTATCATCACCCACTACAGTGGGTGTGGAGCATTCTCCTTTGAAACTCCTATTAGAGTTTCTACTGGATTCTGTGATACCGGAAAACTGGGAACCTAAGAGGTATGCTTTAAAGGACTATTGATGAGACCTCATTTCCCAGACCCTGCCGAAGATGAACTGGACCTGGGCTCTAATTTTCAGGGAAATATCTTTGGGGTTGAGTGTGTTGTAGACCAGATCCTTTAACTTGCTTAATTCATGGGAATGGTCTAAGGCCAGAACCAGACACCTGCCATGTTAATAACTTCCCCCATGGTTCAGAAATTACTGTGACTGAAAATGGGTGGCTGCTATACTACTGCCTACTTGAAATTGGGTGCACCCTGTTTTTAGGACTCCTAAAGCATCAAGTCAGTAATAGCTAATTAGGACTTTTTAATTTTTACTAATCTCTAGTTGAAAGTTACCTAGTCATTCATTTCTAGAAACCTAATTCTTACAATGTGTTCATAATGCTATGACATTAGATCGCTAACTTCTTAAATCTTCTAGTTCCCATTTGATAATATGAAATGTGAATGTGTATGTACACACAAGGATGTACATATGTATTTATCTCTCTTTTTTTTTTTTAACTAGAATGACCAGTCGACAGGGGACATAAAGGTAATTGGTGGAGATGATCTCTCAACTTTAACTGGAAAGGTATGTATCTTGAAGGGGACGAAAATAGCCCTTTCTACCAAGAGTCAATTAGTAACACTGTGTGGTCAATCAGTCACTAAGAGGCAGTTTACATAGTTACTTACGCACATAAATCAGGGTTATTTAGCCATTGGGAGCAATCTAGGTTAGGTATCTTTCTTTAGGCCAGATAGCCACAAGGCAGCAGAATCCACCATTACATTTAAAAGTCCATGTTGCCAAGTACTTCTCTCTGTCTCTTTGGGGATCTAATTTCAGATCCTTTGAAAGGATATGTATGGGGAGAAAGACAGTCTTCTTTTTAAAAACAGACACACACATAATTTCTTAAAAGAGAGAGAAACAGTATAGTGGCTGAAAGTGTGGGTTTTGCAGCTGGACATCTTTGTTTCAAAGCCTGGCTCATTGCTTCCTAATGTGTGACCGTGGTCGGTTTATTTAACCTCTCTGTCTCCCATATGTAAGGTGGGGGTGATAATACCATTCCCCTCATACAGTTAAGAAGATTAAGTGAAACAATGCATGTAGAGTTCTTTTTTTTAAAAAAAGATTTTATTTATTTTGAGAGAAAGGAGAAGGGAGGGTGAAAGAGAGGGAGAGAAACATCAGTGTGTGGTTGCCTCTTTTACATGCCCCACTCTGGGAACCTGGCCCGCAACCCAAGCATGTACCCTAGACTGGGAATCGAACCGGTGACCCTTTGGTTCGCAGGCTGGCACTCAGTCCACTGAGCCACACCAGCCACGGCTGCACATAGACTTCTTACAACAGTTTCTGATAGTTAGAACACCCAGTAAATTCAAACATTATTTTAAGAGATCTCAGAGTTTAAGAAACATCAAAATTCTTGCTGTATGGACAACTGGCTGAACTAATAGAGATATTAAGATGTCTGAATATTTTTCCTCTGATACAATGAAATATTTTTTGAGTAACCAGTGATAAATGATAGAATGCTACATTTTTAAGCGGCTGGTTACTTTTTTACTTATAGACTTGGCGCCAGATATAAAGGCATAATTTTATTTTATTTTTTAATTTTTTAAAATATTCTATTGATTATACTATTACAGCTGTCCCATTGCCCCCCATCCCCCTCCACCCTGCACACCCTCCCCCACCCACATTCCCCCCTCTAGTTCATGTCCATGTGTCATAAGTTCTTTAGCTTCTATATTTCTCCTACTATTCTTGCCCTCCCCCTGTCTATTTTCTACCTACCATCTATGCTACTTATTCTCTGTACCTTTTCCCACCTCCCTCTTCCTCCCACTCCCCTGTTGCTAACCCTCCATTCCTGTTCTAGTTGTTTACTTAGTTTGTTTTTGTTTTAGGTGTGGTTGTTAATAGTTTGCTGTCATTTTGCCGTACATGTTTTTTATCTTCTCTTTCTTAGATAAGTCCCTTTAACATTTCATATAACAAGGGCTTGGTGATGATGAACTCCTTTAACTTGACCTTATCTGAGAAGCATTTTATCTTCCCTTCCATTCTAAATGAAAGCTTTGCTGGATAGAACAATCTTGGATGTAGGTCCTTGCCCTTCATGACTTGGAATACTTCCTTCCAGCCCCTTCTTGCCTGCAAGGTCTCTTTTGAGAAATCAGCTGACAGTCTGATGGGAACTCCTTTGTAGGTGACTGTCTCCTTATCTCTTGCTGCTT
>CM052552.1:20584457-20606858 GCA_028533065.1 Trachops cirrhosus
CTTCATTCTTTTCTGGTTGTCTGTTTCTTTCTTCCTTCTGGTACACTCCATGGATGTGAGACCCAGCTTTCATTCCATCACTGTTGGTTCCCTGTGCATTTTTCTTCATTTCACTTATTGTAGCCTTCATTTTTTTCATCTCATTTACAACCAAAATCAACCAATTCTGTGAGCTTCCTGATCCCCAGTGCTTTGAATTGTACATCTGATAGGTTGGCTATCTCTTGGTCGCTTAAAAGAATGAGTTCTGGGGCTTTCAGTTGTTCTTCTGTTTGAGCCACCTCTCTTTTTTTTGGGGGGGGGCTCTGGTCGTACCTGTTACATGTGAGGGGCGGAGCCATATGTGTTCACCAGGGCGGGGCACCCCAGTCGCTGGGTTGTGGTGCCGTTGATGGGTCAGGGGTCCGAGAGGGAACAGTGGTGCTTGCTCCACTCTCTGCTGATTTCAGTCCCTTCCACTGCTTCCCCCAAGCAAACTGGGCCTTTCTGGTGCTAATTCCTGTGTGGGTGGGCTTGTGCACCCCGTGTTTCTTTCCAACAACTTCTCCTGTGAGGCTGGAAGTCTTTCCCTGCACCTCAACGCCCCCCCCCGCCCCGCCCAGCTGTTTTCAATCAGTACCCTGAGGCTCTATTTCCCAGCACTGGGATCCTGGGTTGTGTGCAGTGCCTTGCTTCACAATCACCGCCTTGCTTCACAACTGCTGCCATGCTGGGTCTGCCGTTTGCCACCCCTGGGCCGGGGTCTGCCAGCCGCCGCTTGCATGCCCAGGGTCCCCCCCCCGCCCCGCCCACTGCGGTCTTCTGCTCCTGGTCCCAATGCTCTTTGTGCTGCGTGACCCCTCTCCGCCGGCTGCCTGACTCCGCCCCTCCTACCAGTCTGGATGAACGTGTCTATTTTAACTCCTTGGTTGTCCGACTCCGACTTCCATCCAGGTCAATTTTCTGTCATTTCTGGTTTTTACTCTGTTTCTAAATTGTTGTTGTCCCTATCTTGGTTGTGCGAGGAGGCACAGCATGTCTACCTATGCCTCCATTTTGGCCGGAAGTCCTAAAGGTATAATTTTAAATTTTCAGAAGAATTCTGTGAGGTGGATACTATTCCCATTTTACAGATCAGTAAAGTAAGACTCAGCCAGGTTGAAGGACTTATTCTAAGTCATACTGCCAGTAAGTGGTAGAGCTTGTTTGTGAATCTAGGTCTGTCAGGCTCAAGACCTGGCTTTTTACATGTTAATGTTTATAACTTATTTGACTTAATATCTGTAAGGAAATTTTAGCATACAGCACTTGTGTCAAACTCTGTGATCCCATATCAGAGTCGTGCTAAACTAATGTTGTCCTCCTCAACATCTCTGGAAAACTTTTAAAGGAGAAATTATAATCTACGTATTCTTTTCCCTCCCTGTCCATGCTACACACCACTGCCAGACCTGTCCTCCTCTTTCAGCATGCCTTGCCCATATTTTGAAGTCATTTGAAAACCTTACTCTTACAGTCAGTTTTTAGTGCTGGAGGGGGCCTAGACTTCACCTTCTGTGATTTTATTTGACCTTGCCTTTCCCATCTAATGGCTCTGTTCCACTATGTTGTTCTGTGATCTTAAAAGATCTCTATTTCTAAAATAACTTTCTTTTCATGTTAGTCACAGTAAAGCACAATTTATTGTGGAAAAAAAATCAAGACATAAATTGGATGAAGTTATTTCTTGCTGGTTAGATTATGGGTTATTTAGAGTTTATATTCATCTTTTTGGGACACTGTATATATGCAGATACATATGTATTTAAGTATCCCCTCCACTGTTTTTGAAGTTAATGGATAAGAATATGTGAAAACACCTCTTCAAATCTCTATTTATTACTTGGCTATTTTTGTGACTTTAGGCAAGCCAGAGACCTCTGAGCTTCAATTTTTTCATTTATTAAGTAATGATGTAGCTATTTGACATAAAATAAGCTCTGAACAATGGTAGCAATTCTCGTTCTTTTATTTTTTTAAATAGTATTAATGTCTCTGGACTTTGATTTGTATAAACTGTCTCATACCACCAAAAGTCTATGATTATGACCTACTGGTAATCAAGGTTATGCAGGTACTTAGTATTAGAGCCAAGACTAGAATCCAGTTTTTCTTTCTCCTAATTCAGTGTTTTCAAAGTATAACATCATCCCATGGTGCACATCGCTGCAGCAATGAGACACAGTTACTGACAGCAAAATGTTATTCTTCAGATGTGCTAGCTAGGGCAGAGAGTGTTGAGAAAGAACCACATAGTAACTGGTGAAAAAATTATTGTTGTGTTAATTACTATATTCAATTTTACTAAAGATTTAGATTGCAGTATCTTTTGAAAGATAAATTAGTTGTGATATAAAAGAGAGGAGTAAATTATATATGAACTGTGGTAGTAATATTATGTGTATTGTAAAGTACAGGCAACATTACAGATTATGCAAATTGAGGTTTTTAGAAAGTTCTAATTTTCCTTTCTTGCAACTAAATGGATCTTGTTTGCCCTCCATTGGTAACCACTGACTTAGAAGAATATATAGAACATTAAAATTTTGATGTTATATGTATATGACAGAGAATTGAGATCTAAAATAAACAATGTAGTATGGATCTTATGCTAGTGATTATAACCAGTGTGTGAAATGCTGCTTCATTTCTATAACTAATATAAGAATAAGTAGGATTCTTCTCTACCTTGGAGGTAGTTCAGTGGTATTTTCTTTAAGTGTTCTTCCCGCTATAAAATTCTGAGAGGTAGAAATTGGGGTGAGAGTTTATGGTGGGAGGAAGCAAAGATTGGTATCTTTAGTTTAGTCTAAGAATATGAACACATGCAGAAAATACAGAACAATTTCAGTCTAATGAGTAAATGGGTTTTGAATTAGATTCCATATGGTAAGTTAAATGCATGATTTTGGAATTATTTTCTAAATTATAGTTATTGAGTTTTAGAGTTGAAGACACATATTCATTCAAGTCCCTCATTTTACTCGTGGGAAACTGAGGCTCAGAGAAATTTTATGACTTGTCCAAGATTAGACCTCTGTTTAAGTAATAAAACTTTTTAAAATGAACATATGGGTCAAATTTTATTTTTAAAAATTCCATTGCAGTGAAAATTTCATATTAAAGAGTTCCAAATCCCAACAGATGGAATTTGTTATGTTATGATTTGAGTTATAATTAGAAACACCGTCTGATTCATTGTACTGATTTTCATTTCTCTTTTTCTTCTAGAATGTCTTGATTGTTGAAGTAAGTTCTCCATACTTTTGCTATAGTGTTTGTGATTTTCTAACTTAGTATGCACAGTCATAGAGGTAAGCTAGGAAAAGAAGTTCCTCATTCAATTTTAATGGTGAGCTTGTTTTATAAGAGAGTGAGATTGTCAAAAATACTTTAATTTATTTGTACTGGATAATGGAAAACATTTTGGAATATTTCTTACCCCTCTTCTTGGCTTGAACTTTTTTCTTTCTTTTAAAGTTAATGTTTATTATTCACATGCATGTTCTTATTGTTTCAATTGCATATATGTATCCATATACAAAATATATTTTGTTTTAAAAATTGATATAGTGCCACACTATATATATTCTCTCTTGCAACTTGTTACTGTCACTCAGAATTGGTTTTGAGGTTATTCGTGTTGACACATATAGAGTCAGTTGGCTTTAAAATGCCATATGGCATTGCAGTATATAAATCAACCAATTTATACCCTACAAATAGGGAGTTTGCTTACAATTTTTCCTACTACAGCAGGGCTGCTAAGAGCCTTCCTTTCATGTCCTGACGTGCATTTATATGAATTCGTTCTAAATATCGGCACTTAGAAGTAGAATGACTGAGTTGTAGAATTTGTACATTTTCAATTTTCTGTTATTGCCAAATGACTTATCAAAGTGGTATATACTTTATACTCCAAACAATGGAATAAATTCTCATTCTCTTACATAAAAATCATTTAAGGCTTAAGAGCAACAGTAACCTCGAATTAGTTTTTGGTTGTTTTTAGAAACTTTATCTTGTAAATTAAAAAACAAACAATACTCTTTTCAGTTTTATATATATGACTATCTCTGGGAATGTGTTGCTTTCTTAATATATAGCTTCATTAATTCCACTTCAGATTGATTGATTTTTTTCTGGGGTAATGCCTAAATTAGCAGCTTAAAACAACACACATTTATTATCTCAGTTTCCATGGGTCAGGAGCCCAAGTACAGGTTAGCTGGGTCCTCTGCTCTGGGTCTCATCGCACTGAATCAAAACTGGGGCTCCAGTCTCACCTGTGGCCTATGAGCCCCTTCCGAGTTCATTCACATTGTTGGCAGAGTTTAGTTCTTGTGGGTGCAGGACTGAGAACCAGGAGTTGCTCTCAGCTTCTAAAGGCCATCCTCATGTCATAGCGCATGGCTGTCGCATGCGGCAGCTGACTTCTTCAAAACCAGCTGGAGAATCCTCTCCAGTCTGTTAACAACTATCTTGCACAATATAACCTATTCGTCACAGGAGCGACCATCCCATCTTTTTCACAGTTCCGTCTTCATCCTCAGCAGGAGGAATTTTTCCTGGTGTGTACGCCAGAGGGCAGGAGTGTCTTGGAAGCCATAAGAATTCTGTCTGCCACAGCCCAGAAATCTACATTTTTCACAAATCTGGCCCTGCTGTTTCTGATGACTCATAGACCCCACTTTGTAAAGCACTGCTTTATACCGTTTGTAGAGAGTATTTTCATTGAAGAGTGTTAGGGTTATGGTTTAAGAAGTATTTTCCCAATAAGAGATGGGTTTGTTTTGAATAAATACATTGAAATAGTATATATTTAATTATATATAATAAATATATTAAGTAATAAATAGTATATAATAAGTATACATAAGCAATATATAATCTATAATAAGTTATATATTTAAATTAGTTGTCATTGACCTCTTGGTGCCTACTGAAATCCAGTTTGGAGGACCAGCATTCCTACTGCTTGCTGAGAGCCAGATGATTTATAGATTCTAGAATATCTAGTGTCTGAATTGTGAGGATTACCATATTGAGAAAAAATGGCATTATTCCAGTTATACATGAGGTTTGGGTATTTTGTGCTCATATAATGACTCTGAACTTAAAGTTTTGATGGTTTTATTTACCATTTAAATGTCTTTTTTTAAAGGATATAATTGACACTGGCAAAACAATGCAAACCTTGCTTGCCTTGGTCAAGCAGTATAATCCGAAGATGGTGAAGGTCGCAAGGTATATATATATATATATATATATATAACATTTTGTCATAGGATATTTTTTTCATTTGCAAGGAGATTAAGTAATTACTCCTTTGTGAGGGTAAATGCTCTCAACGGTTGTTTTATCTTCAAAAAGCAATGTGATCTCAAATAAAACTTAGTAGTATCCTTTGTAAATGATGGTGCATTTCTCTGATACACAGTGATCTTGAGATTCTTTTCATCTGTTTATTGACTATTTGTATATCTTCTCTGGAGTGGTTATACACATAAAGTATTGAAATTGCTTAAAAAACAAGTTATCATCATGCCTTACAGATGGAGCTTTATTAAACATTCAGCTCTACAGGCATATGAAGTGCTGAGTTCCCCTGAACCCTTAGTAAAGCTTACACTGAGTTTGATGATATGTTTTCTGGAGTGTTCCTCAGTGAGTGAAGGTAGAGTGATAGGTTTTGCTGTGAGTAGTTCATTGTTTTTCTTTCTAAATGGAAATTCACTCCAAGTGTATCATCTGTTTAATTACTGGAAGAGAATCATGAAGGACTTGATTAGATGATCCCTTGGAGGCTAGGACTTAGGCCAGTGGTTCTCAACTTCAGCTGTACTTTGGAATTACCTGAGAGTTTTAAAACAATCTGTGTCCCATCCCTAGTGATTCTGATGTCATTGGTTAGGGGTGTGGCCTAGGTATCTGAGTGTTGTTTTGTTTTCTTTATTTTAAAGTTCTCAGATGATTCTCATGTGCAGTTAAGGCTGAGAATCACTTTTAGGTCATTTCCAGTTCTTTAAATATATTTATCTAGGAAGGTATGAAATCATGTTTTGCTGGGACTGCCTTTAACACATAGCAAGGCTTTCAAAGCACTTTCACTCTACAACTTTTTTTAATGGCTAAAAAAATTTAGCAGACAGCACTTGAATTATGAAATTAGCTTTTGTTAGAATTCACTCATCCTGCCTGCAGTTTTTGCTCTCAAACATAAATACTAGCTTTAGTATGGTAGTTACTTTTTAACCTAAAGTTCCTCTTTGTAAGCAAATATTAAAACTCTTGAAAGGTGATGCTCACCTCTCCCACACCCTTTGTGGCTAAGGGATTGTATTTCCAGGGATTCTGGACTAGGAGCTCTTTTCTTCGTTCATTGGCACTCCCCCGCTATGTATCCTCCTGATTAGCTGTCCTTCAATGGGTGCGTGGGTAGTTGGGTGCAGTTCTCAGAACAGTCCATCATGTTCCAGGTGGAGATCAATCAAGGGCTTCATCTGTAGTGTGAACTCATTGCTGCCCCTGCCCAGTGATCCCTGTGATTTATTTAGACACGGTTTCATGGTCTTTCTTTGGGTATGTTAAAGCTGACCATGGTATGCTAAATGCAGATGAAACTAGATTTCAGAACATTTATGTTCTCTTTTGTAATGCCCTATAGCGTTTAAATATGTCACATATCACATTTTTTAAATTAACAGCTTGCTGGTAAAAAGGACCCCTCGAAGTGTTGGATATAGACCAGACTGTAAGTGAATTACTTCTTGTCAATCATTTAACCATCATCTTTAACCCAAACAAGTTTTATAAATGAAATGGTTTAGAATTACTTTAGAGAAGGTACATTTGATTTGAAAGTGATGTTTTCCATATCTAAATGATGAATTATGATTCTTTTTAGTTGTTGGATTTGAAATTCCAGACAAGTTTGTTGTAGGATATGCCCTTGACTATAATGAATACTTCAGGGATTTGAATGTAAGTAAAACTTATTTTTCTCACTCTCATTTTTCAGAACCCATATAAAAATTTATGAAAGAGAATTGTTTTCTCTTTCTAGCACCTCATAATTTGAGCAGACTGATGGTTCCCATTAGTCACATAAAGCTGTAGTCAAGTAAAGACGTCCTTAGATCTGGAACTTGGCCAGGCTACGGTGACACTTCTTGCTGGCTGAAATAGTTGAACAGCTTTCATATACACTAACTGTCCCATTATTATTTCAGATGATAGATGTGGTCGTAAGTAAGAAATAAATGAACTAGTTTAAGTCTTTTATTTCACTGTCCTTCAAATGCCTGCCTCCTCTGGAGGCAGGAGTTCTGAGAATGCATTTCTAAACATAAGTGAAGAAGATTGGGGAGACTGCACAAACTTCAGTTTGTTTAGTAAAAAACAAACAAACAAACCCTGCAGCATAATACTATTCACATAAGATACGCAAAGTTCTATTCTTGCCTTCCATTTCAGAATACACTTTTCTAATGTGAATTTCTGGATTTTTATTTTTTAGCATGTTTGTGTTATTAGTGAAACTGGAAAAGCAAAATACAAAGCCTAAGATGAGAGTTCAAGTTGAGTTTGGAAACATCTGGAATCCTATTGAAATCACCAGTAAAGTTATCAAATGTTCTAGTTCTGTGGCCAGCTGCTTAGTAGAGCTTGTTGCATGTATCTTCTAAGAATTTTATCTGTTTTGTATTTTAGAAATGTCAGTTGCTGCATTCTTGAGCTCTTTATTTGCACTATGAACCTAAAGACTATCAGTTCCCTTTGGGTGGATTGTTATTTGACTTGTGAATGAAAAATCTCTTAAACCACACCACTATTGAATGGAAATATTGTAATTGTATCTGTAAGAAAAATTTAAAGAGAGGATATATTAGTTTTTAATAGGTATTTTAATTTTTATATATTCAGGAAGTACAAAAGCAATTGAATATTGTTCATTATGCCACTGTGTGTTGAGAAAAGTAAAAAGCAGTCAGGTTTTGTATTAATGAGAGCATCTAAGAGATATTGTTACAGCAGATAAACCATATGTTCTGGAATTATTTTAGTAGTGTTTCAGTATTACTAACTGTATTTTCCTGCTTGTTCAGATTATTTTCAGTGACTCTTTGTCAACAGTTCCTTTTAAATACAAGTCAATAAATTAAAAAAAAACTTTACCACCTTTTGAATTATTCAATGTAAAAATCCTTAAAATAAAGACTGTCTCTTTAAAAGAAACTATGCATACCTATCACTTCTCTACAGATTAACCTAGTATAGTTTTCTTTTGGTTACTTTTTCCTTGTCTGTTAAGTTTTAGTAGCTAGTTTAACTGTAATCTTTCCCAAGCATGGTGAATAATGATTATCTGGTAGAGTGGATTGGTGAAGCCCGTGAAATTCTTACCTTCTCCAGAGATGTTAAATTTCAGACACATGGTATACTTTATTACATTTTACTATGCTAAAATAACATGACTTTCTCTTAGAATTCTGTTGGAAATTGTTTGGATTGCAATCTCATCTGCATCACAACAATTTGTTTCCAGACATGTACTGTCACCTTCTTTGGGTAGATAATACTTTATTGACTAGAGAATAAGAACAACAAAACCTTTTGTTTTCTGGGAGCAGGAAGAAAAGTTTTAAACCAAAAAACTCCCCTGTTAATTGTTTCTTTCTTCCAACTAACGTGTGAACTAACAATCTTATGAGCAGTTATATTTACGCCTTAATTGTTTGTTGTAATTCCCAGCAGCAAAGTAGGAAACTTTAATAATAATTTGTTAGAGTACTAGAACTTTCTAGTTTATAAAAATTTTCATTTTTGTTATCTTATCTGATCTTCATAACCCTGTGAGGTTGAGGTTGGTGTTACCACATGGGAGTGTAGTATCTAAGATAACTCCTGATTCCTTCCTACCTCCACCCCAATATGTCACCTAACGATGTAATTTATAACTGCAGCCTTTCTGCCACTGCTGATCCTCCTTACCCATCTCTTTTCCATTGCACTTAACCATTTTATTAGGTTGAACCATATGAAATTACCATTCTTTCCTGTTTTTTATTGTTGTTCAATTATCCCCCACAAGTTGTCCCTATTCCCCCCCTCACTACTCTCCCCTGCGAAACTACCATTTTTGTAGGTAAAAGTAGTTGGCTATTGGCAATTTTGAGTGGTGTAACCTAATAATAGGTGGTATAATTTACATTTCTATTTATTGCTCACTATGTCTCCCCTCCACATCTTAAAATGTAAGCTCCATAAGGAAGGCAAAAATTTTTATCTGTCTTGTTTACTGATGTACGTTTTAGTACCTCAAAGATAATAGGAGCTCAGATTGTTGTTGAATGAATGAATAAATAGCTAAGAGCTCGGGGTTAGACTGTCCTGACCTTGGCTTATATAGCTATATGACATTGAGTTACTTTGGAACTAGTTCACCCAACTGACTAATGGGGACAATGCTGTCTCCTTCACAGGCTTATTGTAAGAAATAACTAGATGTGATGGCACAGGCAAATAGGACAGTGGCATGGGACATATCGAGTGCTTCTTAAACATTAGTTGCTACTTCAAACAATGAATGTTTTGAGAAGTTAGGTGCATGGCTACTAAGAGGCAAAGCTTGAACCCAAAATCTGACTGATTCTTGCTACAATATCATAAAGAAGCTGAACTGTTTCTCCTTCTGATTCACCAAAAGTCTTTAGTTTGTGGTTAAGGAATGTTTTAGCTGGTTGGCAAACCCAACAAGAAACCCAGCTAACACCTAGGAAGGAACCTCCTGAAGCTCATGTACTTTTCTGATAAGAATATTCCTCAGACCTTCTTTAACCTGCTTTTTGGGCATACCATTCTAATGATTTATTTAATCAATTTTCAACAGATTAGACATAGTCCATTTATAATATGGGGAAAGGGTGATGCTGATAGGAGCAGCAGTAATTCTTAGGATAACAGACTGTCAAAGTTTGAAAAAAAAGTATTAATAAGGCATAGCCTCCTGGGGTCATTTAGTCATTCAGTATAGGAGCAAACGGTCATAAATGTCACACTTCAGTAATCCCTAAGGGCTGCATTTTCATTACAGCCCTGTATAATAAGGGATCTTCATAAGGAAAAGAAAATGAAACTTCATTTGCTTGTTTATTAGGGATAGGGAAGCATGGGATCTGTTTTAGGAATATAAGTATTACCATCCAAGGGAAGTTGGTGCTTACTTAAAGAGGAGGTATTGACCTGGAATATTCATGTGTTGAACCCATCATGTTTTCCTGTATTGTGAATGCTTGGAATATTATATGTGTATCATACCTATAAATATAGATTGGCCTCCATTTTAATTCCATGTATAAAAGATTTATAGATAATTTGGCCACTGCTCTAATTTATTAGCTTGAAAAGTTAATTAATGTCCTTCCCTATATTTCAGATTTTGGAAACTGGTCCATTGAGCACCCTCTGTGGACCGGGTACTGGGGAAGATAGGGCAAGATTCCTGATTTCATGAAGAGTTCATTCTAGACATTTCTGGGCAAAGGGGAACAGTAAACAAGATAATTTCAAATAGTGGCAGGCTGTGAAGAACCTGGAACAGCAATGTGCTGGGGCCGAGATGAGGTATAGGCACCATGTGTTAGATAAGGTGGTTAGGGAAGGTCTTGGTTGAGCTTCAAATGAATAGAAAAGAAACCAGCCACATGAAGGGCTAGGTATAGACAGTTCTTGCAGTAGGAATAGCAAATCCAAAAGGTGCTGAGATGGTGACTGTTAACCTAAAAATAAAAAGGCAGTTCGAAATGAGAAGCAACAAGCATTTATTTAAGATCAAATAATAACCATTTGGGAAGCACTGATTCAGGCTGAAGCCCAAATAATGTTCCAATTAGGAGACAGAGACAATGGATATTCATGAAGAGGAATAATTATATCAGTAGAAGGAAGGCATTTCCATACACACAGACAACATGAGCATGGTGATGTTAATTCTAAACAGTGTTTCTAAGTTTTAGTCCGGTAGTCATCGGTCCTGTAGTCATACCTGCTTTCTGTTCATCTTTGCAAACTGTTCTTTGAGACACAAGCTTGCTTTAGTCCTGGTCTTAAGGTCATTTTGCCCTGTTTTAACATTCCAAAGGTTTGAGAATGAGATGTGCAAGGCAGTTTTTCTGCAACGGCAGCCCCAGCTCCATTTCAATGATTTTTTTTTATTATTACTATTTTTAAATATTTTATTTATTTTTAGAGAGAGAGGAAGGGAAGGAGAAAGGGAGAGAAACATCAATGTGTGGTTGCCTACTGGGGGCCCAACCTGGCCCATAACCCAGGCATGTGCCCTGACTGGGAATTGAATCGGTGACCCTTTGGTTCTCAGGCTGGCACTCAATCCACTGAGCCACACCAGCCAGGGCTTTTTTATTATTTTTTTGACATGGCAAAATATCTGAGGTGTTGGAGGAAAAGAGGGAAGGCCAGTATGTGCAATTAAGGAGAGTGGTAAGACCTGAGATTGGAGAGGAAGGCCAGGGCCAAACCATGGATAACCTGGCAGGCTGTGGCAAGGCCTTTGGATTTTCTGCATTTTGCTATGGGAAGGCACCGATACTTTTAGTGTAGGGAGTGAAGAGATAGGTCACGTTCATGGTGGTATGCTAAGTGAAATAAGTCAGATGGAAAAAGTCAAGAACCATATGATTTCACTCATATGTGGGATATAAAACTGAAAGCAACAAATGAACAAACAAGAAAAAAGAAACCCTCATAGACACAGACAACCGTATGGTGGTTACCAGAGGGAGAGGGGGTTAGAGGGATAGAAAGGGGGTCAAATAATTGTTGACAGAAGGAGATTTGACTGTGGGTCGTGAACACACAATGCAATATATGTGTTGTATCACAGAATCGTGTACTTGAAACATACAGTTTCATTAACCCGTGTCACCCCCATAAATTTAATAAAAAATTAAAAATACTAAAAAGAAAACCAGAATTTATGGAAATAAATTTACTAAAATTGCAATAAAAAATAAACTAGGGAATGAAAAGATTTTATGTGCATTTTTAAAGGCACAAGAACTTCTAAACTGTTCTACAAGTAGGGCAGGGGCTTCAGGAATAAAACTGGCAATGCCAGTAGTAGCCACTATTTAATACTTTTAATGTGTGTCAGATGTTGTGCTAAGTGCTTTATATACATTATTTTATTTATATACATTATTTTTATTGATTTGCAGCACATTTCACAGAAGAGACCATTTTAGAGGTTCAATGGCCAAATTAGTGGAGGGAAGGCTGCCATAGGCAAATTGGCTAGCATTTCTTTCCTGGATTATTGCGGTAGCCTCCCACCAGATCTCCAGTTCCATCCTTGCCCCCCTTCCCCTGCCTGACACACACACAGTCTTAACACAGCAGCCAAAGTGATCCTAACTAAAACATTAGTCAGAATGAGTCACTCTTTGGCTCCCCATCTTGGAGTGAAAGCCAAAGTCCTTACAATGGTGGATAATCTACTCTTCCCCACCTCAGCGTTTCAAGCACCCTGACTGCCACTGTACCACAAACATGCTGAGCAAGCTCCAGAATCACTCCCCTTCTGTGTGCGCCACCACCTTAACTGTTTGCGAGAGCGCTCAGACTGCTGCCAGAGCCTCCCAGCTGCTCTCCCTGCCTTTGCTCTTGCCCCTCCCCTGCAGTTAGCGTTTTTGAAAATCGTTCTTTTTTTCTCTTCTCTGTTTTTGGATGATAATATTTGAAAAATATATTTCAGATTATATCACTTGCCTGCTTAACACTCGAAAACTATCATTTGGCCCATCTGTAAACTGGCCACTGCCCACGTGTCTAAATGTATCCCCCGCCTTGCTCACTTCAACCACACTGCTGTTCCCTTCAGTTCCTCAAGCCTGCCATTCATCTCCCCCTTTGCCTTAGGGCCTTTGTAACTGCTGCTCCTTCTGCCTATCACCTGGCTGGCTCACGTATCACCTTGATGAACCTTTCTCTGATCTGCCTCTCTTAACTGCCTCAGAGTTACTCATCATTACATTACCTCTGTTTTAGTTTCCTCCTGGTCCTTAGCACTGTCAGTGGTCAAGCAGTCCTTAAATGGCAACTACTACAGTTGCTAGGTTGGACTTGCTACTTTGCCATAGATTTTGCAGGGAAGGAAAGAGCCCAAGTGAATACACATAGTTTATTACTTAGTATGAGCAAGATCATGATGTTAGCTTCCCTCATCCCCAGTCCCACAGGATGACACCAAACCAGAAAGGACAGATGACGCAAGTGGCGGATTGCCCTATTGTGAAGGAGCTGGCTCCATATTCCAGCTAAATGATTTTACAGCCTGCGGCTCTACCCTAAGCAGGGAGGCAAGTTTGAAAGTCTCATGCCTCACCAGCACCAGGGAGACAGGTGAGAAATTGCCTTATGGTGGCTCCTACAAGATTGAGAGGTGGGTGACACATGGCTTTGGGACAGCTCCTCACAAGGCTGCTTACGTTGCCATGTTTCTGGGAGGGTCACAGGGTATTCCTCTGAGACCTGGGTCAGACAGCAGTTGACCTTGTGTGTGTGGCCTTATGTGGAGACATCCATGGGAGAGTTGTTCCTTAAAAGCACCCACCAAATTGACCTTTTCCTTTATTTCTCTACTTTTTGTCTGTCTCCCCTTGTAGACTCAGCTCCATGAGGGCAGGACCTTGCCGGTCTTATTCACTGCCGTATTCCCAGCACCTACAAGAGTGCCTGCAAATTATAGTGCTCAGTACATATTTGTTGGATAAATGATAGTTTAAAACCAAATAAGATTTTGAAATCAAGCAAAGCTTACATTTTTCAGGTTGAGCCAAGAAACCCCTATTTATTAATAATAGCTAACATTTGCTGAATTATTACCATATGCAGTGGAACTGTACTATGCACTTTCAAATTTTTATGATAACTCCAGTGAGGTGGGGTTTTTAAAATTCCAATATTATACATGAGGAAATTGGGGCCAAGAGAAGTTGCATTATGTGCCCAGGATCAATCACATAACTAGAAAGTGGTAGGTGTGCTTGAACCAGGCAATCTTATTCCAGAACCTGCCCTCTTATTTCATTGCCACTTAACCTTTAGTTCCCAGCTCTTGTGTGGAAACAAATACACTGACAGCATAGAGGAAAATATTAAGCTCTTTGAAGGTAATACTTCCAAATGACTTGTACATAAAACAGCTTTTTGAGGTCACAGATAATTTTTAAGAATGTAAACTGTCTTCCTCTGGCATTAGGAAACATTTTCAAAGATAATTACAAAGTTCCTCCAATGTGATCTTTAAATTTTTCTCCTGGCTCATTTTTATGATCCTGTGGGCAGCTTTAGACAAAATATCTTTCTGGCATGAAGGATTGTACGTGCTCTTTGCCATTTTTAAATGTGAATTTTATAGATACTTCAAACACTTGAAAGAGTAATGGTTTTCTAATGGTTTTTCATTATTATTTGTAACTTCAAGCACTAACTGATAAAAACTGCCAAATTAAGTTTCAAGTTTTCTCTTTAAACAATATGGGTGTGCTTTATAATGAGCTTCCTCATTAAGATTTATGACTGAAGTGACTTTCAAACTTGGTAGTTTTTCAGTGGAACTTCCTTTCCCAACCTTTTTTTTCTATTGCTTTCATTTTGACAATATTTTGAGGCCTCTGAACATCGATCAAAGGTTCAGTTATATTGCACATGGCTTCCTCTGGAACACTTCCCCCACATTTTCCCATAGCTCCCGTGTTGTCTTGTCATGCCTCCACCCTTTTTCAAGCACTTCCCAATTTACTGGCACCACAAGATATTACAGGTTCACCTTGTATTTGCCCTGGTCTGGTCCATAAACAGCCATGACTCCAAGGAGCTCTGGTTCCTTTATCGAAGAATGGTATTAGAAACCAGGATCTGGGATCTAAGTGTGCTTATTATTGGGGTGTTTGCTTCTAGGTCCTCCCAGTGGACAGCTCTATGCAATATAATCAAGCATACTAACCCATGCACACACACACCTATACCTATTACTGTCTATCTGTATATATACAAAAATAAACATAATGATTTTCCATTTTAATCCACACCACAAGATTTTCACTAGCCTTCCCTGTTTCCTTACTTAAATTTTTTTCTCTTATTGATTCTAAAGAGAGGGGAAGGGAGGGAGAAAAAGAGGGAGAGAAACATCAATGTGATAGAGAAACATCAGTTGCTTCTTGCATGCCCCAACTGGAGACAACCCACAACCCAGGCTAGTGCCCAGACCTTTTGGTTTGCAGGAAGATGCCCAACTAATTGAATCACACCAACTAGGACTCCTTTTTCTTATTTTTCTTAAAGATTTTATTTGCTTATTTTTAGAAGAAGGGGAAGGGAGAGAGAAAGAGAGGGAGAGAAACATCAATGTGCAGTTGCCTCATGCGCCCCGCACCGGGGACCTGGCCCACAATCGGGGCTTGTGCCCTGACTGGGAATTGAACCAGTGACTCTGTGGTTCATAGGCCAGCACTCAATCCACTGAGCCACACCAGTAAGGGGCCCTTTTCCTTTTTTTAAAATTTTTTTCTTTGACAAGAATGTGGCTTCATTCACTTATTTGTTTACCCTAGTATCATAAAGTAGTTACATATGGCTATAACAGATTTACCAGCTAGAGTCTAGTGTTTGTGGACAGATCTTTTTTGTCATAAGCTTTATTAGTTATTTTCTTCTCCATCCCTTTCAGTGTGCCTATGTTATTCATCTGTAGTGCAGTTTGATTTATTTGTTAGTGTTTGTATTCCATTTAGACTCCGACTTCCATTCCCTAGTTGTAATTAATTAGTTATTATGGTGAAACACACTAAGACAGCTATAAAAAAAGTCTGCTCTGAGATATTGTGTTCCCTCCCCATTCCCACTATCCTGTTTCCACTACTCCTACTTTCAACTTTCTTTCCCAACTACCCTATGAGCATTATCTTTCTTGTTTTTATTTTTAAGATTTCATTCATTTCATTTTTTAGAGAGGGGGAGAGAAAGAGAGGGAGAGAAACATTGATGTGTGGTTGCCTCCCAAGCGCTCCCTACTGGGAATCGAACCAGTGACCCCTTGATTCACAGGCCAGGACTCAACCACTGAGCCACACCATCCAGGGCCATCTTTCTTGTTTTTAATGGCAGTTATACCTTTATTGAGTACATACTACAGATACGCACTTTGCACACATTACTTCATTCAGAGTTCACAACAACCCCTTGAGGTAGGTACTGTTATTACCCTCATTTCATTAGATGAGGGAGCTGACCCCAGAGAGCCTAAGGAACTTGTCCAACATGACATATCTGGAACATAAGCATACTCAAACCAGGATCTGATGCCAGGGCGTGTGTTTGAATCACCCCTTTCTTAAAATTGTCTGTTTCTGCCTCAGTCTGGCTCTTCCTGAAGCCCAGCCCTCCCAAGTCACCTTTCTGAATACATAGCTGTTGGGACCCTTGTTCTAGTTATTCAGATGTGATCAAACAAGATCCACAAGAGGCCACCTGGCCTTTGGTTGGAACCTGGGAGCAGATGTCACCTTCAGTAGATTCTGCCCTCCCTATTATAAAACTGTGTACATGTGTTACTTGTAATTTGTGGAGACATAACAATTTCTTTGAAAGGTCACAAAGCCTTCAAGAAAACAATTGGGGTCACATAAATTAAAGGGGCAACCGTATTCATCATTGTTGCTGTTCAATTCAGAATTATAAGGCCTTCCTGGGTTGCAGGCTCTGCTAGGTGCTTGGAGGATAAGATGAATGAAAATTGTCCCTGCTCTCCAGGGTCTTAAGGTCTAGTGAGGGAGAGTGGTCAAGTATACAAGTGATTACAATGCAAGGCAAGTGCTCAAAGAGGGGGCCACAACGAATGCAACTGGAATTCAGAGAGGAAACTCAGAAGTGGGAGGCAGGGAGGGGTAAGGTAGGGGGCATTCTGGGAGAAGTTTCAGAGAGAAACAGCATTTAAAATGGGACTTGGAGAATAGGAAAGGTTTGCACATGTAGCAATAGAGGAAGGAAGGCTGGGGCAAAAATGTGTTGGCCAAAAGGTCTGCTTAGGCAAAGGCATAGGTAAAGAAAGAAATCACAAGGCAGTGTGGGAAATGATGAGTAGTCTATTTTGGGTGTGGCAGTGAGGATGTAGAGGGGACTGATCAGAGAAAAGCCAAACAGGTAGATTGGGGTCATCTTAAGGGCCTCTGTATCAGTTGAGATGTTTTAGGCTTCCAGTCAGCTTGCCCAGCTCAAGCTGGGTTAAACAGTAAGGTTTATTAACTACAGAATTGGAAAGTCCAGAAGTAGCTCAGGCCTGATCAGTTTGATCCTCTGCTCCATTATCTCTGCCACGTGGTTTCCATCCCACTACTGTGCTGCCTGCAGTGCCAGTTTCATCCTAAGGCTGGTCCTTCTTGTGGTCATGTGAGGGCTGCCAACAGTCATCTGGCTTCCTCAAGAAAGGCTTTCTGTGTAAATTCTCTCTTAGAAGTGGTGAAAATCTCTTTCAATTTCATTAGCCCAAATGGGCTGAAATGTCCAATTCTTAACCAGTAACTGGCAATTGGGGTTGGGATTGCCCTTCACCCAGTCAGACCCACAGTGGGAGCTCAGATGAGAGTTAATTTCCCTTGAGACATATTGAACAAAATCTGGATTCAATGAAGAAAGAAGAAGCAGGGAATTGGCGCAGTGGAGGTGCCAACAATGACCTCTGTGGCCTCAAGTGCCAGGAGAGTGCAGTATTGTGCTAGTTAAGTGAAAAATGGGGAACATGAAACAATTTTAGCTTTAATAAACCCAAGATATTCCTGTTTCATTGCATCTAAGATGCTTTCAATTGTTTTTCTACAAGACAAACAGCCTGGTTTTTTCAACAAGTAAATTACAAGGAAAAAAGGCGCTGGCTGGGTAGCTGAATTGGTTAGATTGTCATCCTGACATGCCCAGGTTGTGGTTGGATCCCGGACACAACACATGCAAGAATCAAGCAGTGAATGCATAAATAAGTGAGACAACAAATCGATGTCTCTCTCTCAAATCAATTTAAAAATTACAAAGAAAAAAGACATGAAGGCGGAACCTATAGATTGAAAGAGATTTCAAGAAATATCAACCTGTAGTGATGTAAGGACCTCATTTGCATCTCAATTCAAATAAATAAACTAACACACACACACACTTTTTTGATACTTATGAGACATGGAAATTTGAAGACTGACTTAATATACATTGATATCAAGGAATTACTGTGGCTTTTAAAATGTGGTATAATATAGTGGTTATGTTTTCTAAAGCCATATCTTTAAAAATATATACTAAATCATTTGCAGATGAAAATGGCTGATGTCTGGATTTGTTTCAAAATAATACAGGAATGGGGGAAATAGGTGGGAATATGGTTACAGAGTTGGACATGAGCTGATAACTATTGATGCTGGGTGCTATATTCTGCCTTTTTATATGTTTGAAATTTTCCATCCAAGTTTTTTTTAAAGGAAAATCAAGATATTAGGATAAGCCTTATTGAGAAGGTGACATTTGCTGTGGAATGCTCAGCATGTACAGGGCCCCTGCCACCATGTAGGATTAAAAAAACTAAGAACCATATTTTCTGGGTGCTGTGATAGTAAAAAATTCCATTAAAGGTAGCCAAAACGTCTTTTCCAATCCTCCCATTAAGAATTAGAACAAATTTCCCTCCTCTTGAATACAGTCTGGCCTTAGAGACTTGCTTGACCAATAGGCTGCAGCAGAAGTGACATTCCAGGACTTCTGAGGCTAAGTCATAGGAAGGCTTATACTTTTGGTGGCTTTTTTGGAACACTCTGGAAGTCCTAAGCTACCATGTGAGAAGTTTGACTACCCAGAGTCTGTCATTCTGGTGTCTATGCTGCAGTAAACAGTCCCAGTTAACTCAGTGTTCTACTCATTACCACCAAGGCTCCTGACTTGAGTGGGGCTGACGTGGATCTTCCAGACTGGCCCCTCTGCCACACAAATAGGAGAATCACCCAGCTGAATCCTGCCTGAACTCCTGACCCACAGAATCATGAGACATAATTAATGGTTGATGCTTTAAGTCACTAACTTTTGAGGTAGTGTTTCAGCCAGCAAGAACAGAGGTATATATACATATGTGAGAACTTGTTGTTTTAAGCAAAGAATAATAAACACAAAAGTCAGGATAGTATTTGAGGGGAGAGGGGGGTACAGGTAGGGGGATGAGATGAGGAAGAACACAGGTAGAGTCAAAGGTACCCATAATGGCCTAGTTCTGATGTTGGGTATTGTGGTGGGTTTTCAAGTGTGCATTTTAATTTTATTAAAATTAAACATTCCACATTCATGATATACTATTATAGGAGCTGAATATTATATAACATTGAAGTATATAATTCAAGTATGCATTATATTTTATTAAAATTAAAAATCAACATTCATGATATACTATTATAGGAGCTGAATGTTATATAATAAAAACAACTTTTATATAAGAGCTCAAGCAAGCATGGCAAAATGTTAAAATTTTGTTAAAGCTGCATGCTGATTACATGGGCATCTGCATTGTGACTCTGTATTTTTGAAATATCATATAATAAAATATTTTTAAAATAATGAATAGGACTTCTACTAGGACAAAAAGGAAAAACATAATATGTGTATACCTAAATGTAGACAAATGCATGAGAAGATGAGTCTTTAAAATTTTAATGATTATTAATTCAGGGAGGTTCTTGTACTTTTTTATTGTAGTAACATACATAAAAATTACTATTTAACCATTTTTAAATATACAATTCAATTGCATTAATTACATTCATGCTGTTGTACAGCCATCAGCACTATTGGTCTCTAGAACTTTTTCATCTTCCAAAACTGAAACTCTGAAGCCATTAAAAATAATTTCCCAGTAACGTTCACTCCATCCCCTGGCAACCACCAGTCTACTTTCTGTCTATAAATTTCACTACCCTAGTCACCTCATATAAGTTGAATCATACAAGATTTGTCCTTCTGTGACTGGCTTCTTTCACTTAGCATAATATTTGCAAGGTTCATCCTTATATAGCATGTGTCAGAATCTCTTTCCTTTTTAAGACTGAATAACATTCCATTATATGGAGATGCCACATTTTGTTTAGTCATTTATGCATTGATGGACATTCGGTGTTATGGACAGAATTGTGTCCTCCCCCAGATTCATATGTGAAACCCTAACCCCCAATGTGACTATATTTGGAGACAGGACCTTTGAAGAGGTAATTCAGTTTAAATGAAGTCATAAGGATGGGGCCCTACTCCAACAGGACTGGTATCCTTATAAGAAAAGGAAGACACACCAAGGATGTATGAAAAGGCCTAATGAAGACACAGCAAGAAAAGAGGCCATCTATAAGCCAAGAGAGGTCTCAGGAGAAACCAACCATGCTGGCACCTTGACCTTGGACTTCTAGCCTCCAGAACTGTGAGGAAAATTTCTGTTATTTAAGCCACCCAGTCTGCAGTATTGTGTTAGGGCACCTTGAATCATATAACACTTGGTTTGCTTCCTTCTACCTTTTGGCTATTGTGAATAATGCTTCTATGAACATAGACATACAAATATCTGTTTGAATCCCTGCTTTTGATTCTTTTGGGTATATATTCATCAGTGAAAATGCTGGCACATATGATAATTCTAAGTTTAATTTTTAGAGGTATTGTCATATTGTTTTCCACAGTGAGTGCACCATTTTATGTTCCCAGTAGCAGTGCACAAGGGTTCCAATATTTCTACATCCTCACCAACACTTGTTATTGTCTGTTTTCTTGGTATGTCATTGTGGCATTAATTCATATTTCCTTAATGATTAGCGATGTTGAGCAACTTCCCATGTGATTAGTGGCCATTTGTATATTTTCTCTGGAGAAATGTCTACTCAAGTCATTAGTCCATTTGTAAATAAGGTTGGTTGGTTCTTGAACACACACACACACATTCAGAGAAAAATGAAACTTTATTGTAGTTAAAACAGAGAAAGAAGAAAGTAATTTTAAAATGAAGCTAATACTCTGACTTTTTTCTCTTTATAATTCTTTTCCGTCATTCTGATTGCACCAAGAAGAAATTCCCAATTTGCGCTCCTATGATTTTTCATGCTCTCTGATTTCTAAAAATGTGGAAAATACAGAAAGCTAGGAAATAAGTTATCCAAACACAATCATAAGTATAGTGTTTCTTACCCTAATTGTAGTCATAATTTATATATGATTGCAAATTTTTTTCTGCTTAGCTTTGTGTGTTACACACATTTCCAGGCTGTTGCCCAAGAAGCCAACATGTATCTACTGACAGAAGTGGATTCCTGTCTCACCTTCACTTCTTTCCTGCCCATGGAGTCTGAGGAAGGCTCAACATGCCTGAACCCAGTTTCTGCTGGGAGTCCATTTCCAACATGGGGTAGGTAGTCAATAAATGGAAGTTTGATGCTTCAGGCATGAAGTGGGAGACATACAATGTTGACTCTAAATAGACTGTATAATACTTTAGGATGCATATTGTTAACCCTAGAGCAACTGCTAAAAACATAACAAAAAGGTATAACTAAGAAGACAATAGAAGAAATAACATGTCTCACTAAAAATATTATATTAACCTTAAAGAAAGGAGGACATTCCCAAATGTTAGTAAATCGACACACTTTTAAATAACCCATGTATCAAAGGAGACATTATGTGAGAAATTAGATTTGTAAACAATAAAATGCTGTGCTTATGCTGTTCTTTCTGGGTTTTACAATTTTAAATATTTTCCATCAACTACTATTAAAGATGAGAATTACATTTAAGCTCCCTCTATCCTGTCAGTGACATGTTGACAAATTTTGATTAATTCATATTTGTTTTAATTATTATGACTATGTAAATATTGTTTACTGCTGAGTGATTACATATCTTTCATGCAAAATACTTAGTTTCTCTTGCCTTTCCCCCCTCTTGAGTTTCTTTAAATCCTTGCCTAAGTTTATTCACAATGTCTAATAACTTTGTAACACAACTTTTCACCCATTTTTTCCTTTTTTTAAAGATTTTTAATTTATTTTTAGAGAAGGGAAGGGAGGAAAAAAGAGAGGGAGAGAAACATTAATGTGTGGTTGCCTCTCATGCATCCCCTACTGGGGACCTTGCTCACATCCCACACATGTGCCCTGACTGGGAATTGTACTGGCGATCCTTTGATTTGCAGGCTGGTGCTCAGTCCACTGAGCCACACCAGCCAGGGCTAACCCAATTTTTCATATGGGCAACACATTAGTTTATCAGTTTCACTTTTTTCCCCTTCTGGAAAACAAC